>RYFJ01001778.1:0-337367 GCA_003991445.1 Oryza meyeriana var. granulata
TGTATCACACGAACATGGGTCCAAATCCAATAGACGACCCTCATCGGGGCTACGTCATGGGCGATACAGCCCGACCGCGTCGGGCTGATCTGGGGGACAGACGTTAGCACGCCGTGGCGCCGACAAAAGATTGCCTTATGGAATGGGACTGGCAACCGAGCAGCAGCAGAGTTTAAGAAGGGCTCCGCAAGGACGCCTCCGGAGGAACACCGACTCCATCCCGAGCTAGTGGGCTCAAGGGTGGGCAGCCGTTGGCCCCACCGTATGGTCAGCCTCGCACGCGGCCCTGCAGGTGCACGGAAATTATCGCTGGGGATGAGATTCGCGGTATGGTGATTGCGCCGATCGGTGATCCCCCTCTAGAGAGCCAATGACCATGGTGCAAGGCGTGGGTAGCTGATGAGACACTCTGAGGGCCATGGCTGCGTTTTCGGTACCCGGGTGCAGCCAAGCGGAGCCCGGGAAAGACAGCCCGCCCCATTGCAAGGGAAGAGCACACAGCACCGTTGCAACTGCATGGGCTAACACCCGGAGCAAGCTGATAGACTCGGTATAAAGAGCCTGATCGATCAAGCACCGTCACGATGGTGCGGGAATGACCACAACGAAAGCCCGCTTACATGGGCTGATGGATGAACCTCAAGCGTTTGCACACCAGCGCTTGTGCTTGACGGGGAGCTCACCGCTAGCCAAGGTTAAGTTGGAACCGTACCCCTCGGGGTTCCGTCCCCAAAGTTGACCAAGTACTCGTGAGGGAGGCACCCGAAGGAGTTCGCAGAACTACGGCGCTGCGCAGCATCGAAGCTAGTGGTAGGGGCAGGCAGCCACAATGGCCAAGTGCTTCCCGCTAGCCTCAACGATGTCGCCCAGCAGTGGTTCTGGGTGCTTCGACCTAGCTCCATGCACAGTTGGATGCAGCTTCAAGGATGCTTCTGCAAACATTTTCAGGGCACTTTGTCGAGCCCCTCTAACCTCGGGGAGCTTATTCCCATATAAATAGTGACCGAGAGACGCTCCCCACGACTACTTCAAACGCTTCATGGCGGCTAAGTCCAAATCCATGGCTTGTTCAGACTCCACCATCATCGACGACGAGAAGCAGGGCCTATTGGTCCGAGGAGACAGAGCGCCAGCAGGTAAAACGACTACAGTCACTCCTGCTCGCCCTTTGGGGAAATGGTGAACACCATTGGCTCAAACAAAAAAGAGACAATGGCAACCCCGGAGAGGAACGCCCCGCGAGGGCGGAGGTTGACGGCAGAAGCGGTCATGCCGTTGCAGCGGGACCGTCACACCCGAGCGCACCACTACACCCAGATCGGGGCTGGGCTTCTGTCGGAGTTGAAGAGGAATTATCCAGGTGCTGCCAGAGGAACGCCGCTTATTCGCATGGTCCCTACAGACCTGCTCGGGGTGGATCTGGAGCAATAATTGAGCAGCCGTCTGCACGGTCCGACGCGACGCCGCCCTGTCCGCTCAGTGCTCTGGCAAGATGTTCGTAGAGGCGACGCGTAGGCCGCATGGGAGGAGGTACACGAAGCTGTTGCAGCAGGCGTCATTTGGGAAGTACAGCACTCAAGTGGCTGTGCAACCCTAGTGCTGGTCCGGTCCGCAAGGCAACGGGAAGTGGCGCATGTGCATCGATTCACCATGCTCAACAAGGCATGCCTACGTGACCCGTTCCCTTCCACGCATTGATTTAAGATTAGCTGGTCGATTCCACGGCGGGTTGCGAACTTCTAAGCTTCCTCGACGCGTACTCAGCTACCACCAGGTGTGGATGGCTCTGGAAGAGACGAAGAAAAAACAAGCTTCGTCCACAATGGATGGGGTATACCTGCTACGTTTGGATGCCATTTGGCCTCCGCAATGCCAGAGCAACCTTCTCGGCCTCATCCACCAGGCGCTCCGCCACAGTCGATGAAACATTGAAGCCTATGTAGACGACATCGTCATCAAGAGCTGGGTGATGAGCCACCACATCGCCGACTTGCAGGAAACCTTCGACATCCTCAGAGCGGCCGGCATCAAGTTGAACCTAGAGAAATGCGCCTTCGGGGCAAAGTCCGGGAAGCTGCTCGGCTTCCTAGTGTCCAAGTGGGTTATTGAAGCCAGCCCTGACAAGATCAGGGCAATCACAAGCATGCAGGCATCGCGAAGCCCAAAGGAGGTGCAGCGCCTCGCCGGCCGTTTGGCCGCGCTCATCCACTTTCTAGCCAAGTCGGCCAAAAATTGCCTCTCCTTCTTTGCGGTGCTCGGGCGGCGACCCTGTTCAGGTGGACGCCCGAGTGCCAGCAGGTGCTCGAGGGCCTCAAGATGCACCTTGCCAGCTTGGCCAGGCTGTTGACACCGGAGCAGGGCCAGGGGTTGCTCCTGTACTTGTCGGCCTCCCCCACCACAGTCTCGGTAGTACTGGTCCTCGAGGACAAACACGGCCCGCGCCCCACTCAGCGCCCAGTATATTATGTATCTGAGGCGCTGGGTGGGCCAAGCTCTGCTAATCGAGCTAGAGAAGCTAGCATACGCCTCGTCTGATGGCTCCACAAGCTGCGCCATTACTGCTTAGCACAAGACATAACGGTACCCATGGCGTACCCCTGGGTGATAATGTTCGCAACAAGGAAGCCACCGACCGCATTGGAAAATGGGCCATCGAGATGGCCCTATTCACCTCCGTTTTGTTGCACGAACAGCCATCAAATCGCAAGTCCTCGTAGACTTCGTCACGGAGTGGACAAGGCTGGTTCACACCTAGGACCCCCACCAGTCGATGAGGTATGGACGGGCGCACAGATAGTGCTGGGGCACCGCCGGAGCTGGAGCGGCAGCCATCATCACCTCTCCTACGGGAGGGCAGCCGCCTTCGCCGCGTGGCTGGAATTTCGGACCACCAACAACATGGCAGAGTACGAGGTGATCGTCTTGGCCCTCCGAAAAGCGAGGGCCATGGGCACCCCTCGTATAATCATCCAAATGGATTCCCAGGTGTTGGTAGGACAAATCGATAAGAGGTTCTAGGCCCACCACCCAGAGCTTGCCAAGTACCTCACAGCATTCCAGAAAGCCGAGGCCTACTTCAAGGGCATCTCGGTGCGGAGCATCCCCCGCTCTGAGATAGCGGACGTGGACGCGCTCGCAAAGGCGGCCGCCAAGGATGAACCCTACCTGTGGCATGTCCTATATGAAGTATTACAGAGTCGGCCGACAAGAACAGACCCGATGCCGCATCGGCCCCCATGACGGCCATCACTACGACCCCGGACTGGCGGGGGCCGGTCGTGGATATCCTTTCTGGCCGCTTCGAGGGATCCTCTGGCACAGAGGTTTGACGACTCCGTCAAAAGGTGAGGGGCTATGTCCTGGTCGGGGGGGCGCTGTACAAGACGGGCGTCTGCGCCCCCCTACTCCGATGCATCTCCCGAGAGCAGGAGGCTTAGCTCCTGAAGGAGATACATGAAGGGCACTGCGGCACGCACCTCGCCCTGAGGGCACTCGTAAGCAAGAAGCTCCGCCAGGGGCTATACTGGCCCACTATCATGGCAGACGTAGAGTGGCTCGTTTGCTCGTGCTAGGGCTGCCAGTGGATGGGCCGATACTCGCACCGCCCTCTGAACCAGCTCACCCCGATACTGCCGGTGTGGCCATTCGCAAGGTGGGGGGGTCGATATAGTCGGCCCCTTCCCAAGAGCACCCGGGAACCTCCGCTTCACCGTAGTCGCCATTGAATACTTCTCAAAATAGGTCGAAGCGGAGGCACTAGCTACCATCACCGCGCGGAGCGTCCAACGCTTCGTATGGCACAACATCGTTTGCTGGTTCAGGGTACCTAAGCTGCTGACAATGGACAACGGCCGCCAGTTCGACTCGACGACCTTCAAGGACTTTTGTGACGAGATGGGCATGGAGCTGTGCTTCGCTTCAGTCTGGAACCCCCAAAGCAACGGAGCGGTCGAGCAGGCGAATGACAACATCGTCTCAGCGCTCAACAAGAGGCTCGTCGATGCCCCCAAGGGCACATGGGCCAACGAGCTCCCGGCCGTCCTGTGGGGGCACAGAACATCCGTTACAAGGGCCACCGGCTTCACGCCATTCAAACTGCTCTTCGGCAACAAAGGCATGATGCCCACGGAGATCAAAGGAAGATTCCTGAGAACCGTCCTCCTAGAAGGAGTGAACGAGCGCAGCGTCTTTGTTGACCTAATCAACGAGGCCAGGGGGCAAGCTGCCCAGAACCTGGACCGCTACATCACAGCCACAAAGGCATGGTTCAACAACAAGTTGGCCCAGTGTAGCTTCGCGCCCGGAGACATGGTGCTACGGCGGATGCTCAACCTTGGAAAGTTGTAGAACAAATGGGAAGGCCCCTTTATGGTAACCCAGGCCAGCATACACGGGGCTTACCGCCTAGCCGAGCTGGACGACACTCCGCTACCGCATCCGTGGAATGCGGAGGCCCTCAAGAAATAATATATGTAAGACCCCTGTGTAACTGTGGCCACAAAGTCAGCTTTTGTTACCTACAATGTATTAGACCCGGTGGCTAGGCCGTTAGTTATCATTAATGAAAACAGAATGCTGCTCCACATTCCGCACATATATCTCGATGTATCTCCTCCGCAGAACCCCGCGTCAAGGCCACGCATCTCCGCTAACAAGCGTCGTAGGTGTGCAGCGTAAATCCTCCATGAGACACCGCGTCGAGGCCACACGCCTCTGCTGCCAAGCATAGCAGGCATATATATATATATATACACATATACATATATATATACCTCCGTGGAACTCCGTGTCGAGGCCACGCATCTCCGCTAACAAGCATCGTAGGTGTGTAGCGTAAATCCTCCGCGAGATGCCGTGTTGAGGCCACACGCCTCTGCCACCAAGCGTAGCCAGCATATATATACCTAGATAAAAAAACAGAGGAGACACCAGCCTCGGTGGAATCGCGTGTCTATGCACAGGAGCACGTGCGAGGCTGAGCCACCAAGAGAAGGCCCTGTGCTCCTACTGGAAAGCATTAAGGATATGTGAAACTAAGCCCTCCCCCGCTCAAACTGACATCGGGCCTATGTATCTACACTGGCACACGGAGGTGTGAGGCACGGAGCCCCGTCGCTAGCAACATGTCGGATTCACGTACCCCTGTTCAAGCCAAGACAGATTCACGTACCCCCGTTCAAGTCAAGACCTCCACTGGCGCGCAAAATAAGAACACGATGACAATATCAATAGCAATAACGGAGCAGCAAGGCTTCCTAATCAGTTTTGTTATCTTTACATTACAGGAGTTACAGAACGACACAAAGTTGCCACACAGGCTAAGCTAACACTACAAGTCAGAGCTACAAAGGATTATTGTCTAGGCCTAACCAGAAGGGCATCCCCCTGCACCGTCCCTGGCTCCCGGGGAGAGCCGTGATGGAGCTGGCGGTTGGCCTCCCTGTCCCCAGCGAAACGCTGCACGTCAGGGGAACGGGAGGCAGGCCCCCGGAACGAGCCCCCCGCTAGTCACACGCGTGGACGGAGCCCCGTGGGCATTGCAGTCCATGCGAAGGATGGCGGCCGGTCTCCAAAGCTGATAGATCGCACCCGTCCACCAGCGAAAGGCGAACGGTCGAAGCCCCCATCTCAAACTCAAATGGGCTGAAGTCCAGGCACAGAGGCGGCATGATAGAGGCCCCCGCAAGGCGATGATCCGGAGCCGGTGGCGGGGCGACAGCGTCCTAAGTCAACGGAGCGGGCGCGGAAGGGGCTGCATGGAAAACATGGCGAAGATAGACGGTGAATATGGAACGCGCGAAGGCGCCCACCTCAAAGGAGATACAAAAGGAAAGGAAGACAATGCGTTGAGTTGAAAGAATGCATTAAAAGTAGCACGCCAAGTACAGCTAAAGCAGGGAAAGGCTAGTCCCAGGTCCCAACACGAAGGCAAAAGAGGCGGAGTCCTAACGCGCGTACAACACTTAGCAAAAAAAAAAAGAAAAAAGAAGGGGAGAATGGGCTTGCCCTTTACACCTTCGGGGCGCTCTTCTTCTTGCCCTTATCGGAGGCCTTTAGCTCCGCTACGGCGATCTCGTGGCCTGCCAAAGGCCAGATCACCCATGTGAAGTCATCGGCATCCCAGCGGGATGAAGCAGCCATTGTCGAAGCCCCTTGCAGCAGAGGAGCCACCAACGAGGCCCCCGAGCGGACGGCGGTGCCAATATGCTCGCACCCCTGGTCGCGGAGGAGGAAAGACAGCATCTTCGTGGTGGCCCAGGAGCACCATGAGCCATCCACCACCACAGCCTTGTCGGTGAAGGCCCCCGCGTTCTCAATCCACGCGAGGTGCTCCGCCGCCGAGGCCTCGTCACCAGGAAGTGACGGAGCCTTAATGCCTAGACCGGTAAGGGCCGCCTAGAGGGCGTGGGCGGCTGCCGTGGCACGAGCTCCAAGGGCCGCTAGCGAGGCCTTGAGCCGGGCGACACTCTCGTGGAGCTTGTCGGCCTCCTCAGATAGGCAGGCCACCTCAACCTGTGCATCTTGAAGCGCCCTCTCCACTCGTTCCCTAGACGCCTCGGACTGGTCGAGGCTATCCTTAGCTTGCTTCTCCCTCTCCTGAGCCCCATGGAGCTCCCCCTCCACGACATGTTAGGCAGCGACCGCCTGAGCCACCGCCCCTTGGGCCTGGGCAACCTCCCCGTCCCGACTAAGCCACTCGGAGTGTAGGGTGGCCGCGTCTCGCCTGCCGTGCTCGATGGCGGCAGAAGCGGCTACCATTAGCTGCCACGCCAGCGAGCGTGCACGGTCCCTAACCAGCGGAGCCTAATCAGTTGGCACCTCCTCCAACCGTAACCTAGGCAAGTCCCTAGCACGGACCAGATGCCCCCCACCGAAGCAAGAGGCCCATGTGGGTTGACCGGGAGGCCTGGGCGGACCCTGGGGCTAGAGCTAGCCCCACCCGCTTCCCAGGCCTCCAGGGCAGGGCGGTCGAGTTGTGGCCCTAAGGCGGCGGATGGGGGCGCCTCGGTCAGCCGAGGAGAGACCCGCGGTAGAGGCGACGCGGTGGCCCCTAGCTCGGTCGGACCAGGCGACGGTGGGCAAGCCGTCTCACCGTTTGATGGGGAGGCCGGAGGATCTTGCCCTACGAAACTAGACAAGTCAAAAAAGAGAGAGAGAGTGGAGGAGAAGAAGAAGAAGAAGCAAATAATGCGACATGGCCACCTGGTAGGCATACGTCCCACACAGTCTCCCCGCTCCCCTCTGCGGACAAGATGACAACCTCCCGCTCCTCGGAAGAGCTGGAAGAAACCCTCACGGCGGCCTCCGAGGACGGGTCGTTGGCCGAGGCCTCCGACACGGCCGACGCAGGGTGGCGAGCCTGAAGGAGGACCGTAGCTATCGGAGGCGTGGCCTTTGACGGTCCCTTGGACCTCTTCGTGCCGCGAACATCCTCCGCACTACGCTTGCCTTTCCTTTCCCCCCCTTCTCGGCCTCGGAATGCTCCGACTCAGGGAGGGAAGGCAACGCCAGAAGCGCCAGACCATCCGGTTCCAGTGCTCCTAGGCCCCAGTTTGAGCCAGCTGAGCAGCCTTTTCCTTCAGTAGCGGCCGCTCGTGGATCCGCTCAGCCTCTAGGATCACAGCCGAGACTGGCTGTAGCTGGTGTGCAACATCACACGATAAGCATAAGACGAAAAAGAAGGAAAGATGTATATCGCGAGCGGAGCAGAAACGGACCTGACGAGTCCACTGGGCCGAGATAGTCCCCTATCTCGTCCCGGGTCCCAGAGGAGAGGGAGTGCTTCCATCCCGCCTTAAGCGGGGTCACGTGGAGCAAGCAGAACTCCTCCGCGAGGTCCCTCATCCCCTGGTGCAGGGAAAGGCACCAAGAAATGGAGTTCAGCTCCAAAATCTCGGGCTCCGACGCGTCCACCTCCGGGGCTCGACGGTACAGGATGTCCTGGTTGGTGGAGTGGAGCCCTGAGTCCACCCTAACGTGCAGGTAGAGCCAGTAGGACGGCCACCCCGAGGCCCACCGCTCGCTCGCCGCACGTGCCGGGAAATACTCCTCCGTCCCGGGGTGGAGCTGGAAGTTGATACTGGCAAAATTGAGCACCCGGGTCACTCCGTCTTCAACCACCTTCTTGGGCTGGTAGCTCGCGAAGTGGATGGCTGCAAAGTAACGCACAAAGGCTTGGTGCCCGTCCACCCGCATGAGCCATTCATAAATGGCTAGGCGCGCCATGGCATTGGCCGTCAGCGTGGGGAGCTCGACGTGGAAGAGATCCAGCACCCCAGCCACGAGCGGGATGGAGGGAGAGCCGAAGCCCGTGGTGAAGAACGCCTCGAAGACTACCGCCTTGTTGTCCTCTGGACACGGGACCTCCTCGTCGCGCGGAGGGTGCCACGTGTCACCCACGAGGGTAAGCTTCCCCACCGCCACAAGCATGGCGATGTGGCACGACAGGATCTGAGACTACCCTAGGCGGCTTGTTTGCTCTGAGTACGCCCGGCTCACGCAGAGCAGCCTCCGCCTTCCTGGAATCACCGCCGTCGTCCTCATCGCTGGCACGGTCGCCAGCGCTGTCATCACTTGGGGCCACGGTGGCCATGTCCCGGTTGGAGCTGGCGGCCACGGGCCGCCGCGATGCCTGACCAGTATCGCCGCGCCCCACGCCGTCACGGTCTTGCTGTACGTCCCCGCCGGTGCTGGCTAGCCAGCCGGACGCCACAACCTCCTCTGCGTCACTCATGGCTGCCTAAGCTTGCTGCCGATGATTAGCTGCCGACGGCGGGAGAGCAGGAAGAGCAGGGGGAGAAGCTCGAAGAGCAATGCCAGTGGCGAAGAAGAGAAGGAGACAGAGGGCGGTGGCACGGGAGCAGGCAACGGACGAGTATGATGAAAACGCCACCCGACCACGGCTTTATGTGCAAACACGCACACGCGCCACGCCCGTTCGCTTGCCCCGCCAATCCCAGCGCGACGCGCGTCCCACGCCGGCCTGACCATGCGACGTGGCGGGGCCTGCCATCATGTCAGGAGCATGTGGGGACCGTTCAGAGGGGGTCCAAACGTCCTACATCACAGGTAACTACCCAGGAAGTTAAGTTACACGTAGAATGATATAGAAACAGAACTTCGATTAATTATACAAACTGACAAGGTTCTAATACAACCCAGACTCAACACACACACACAACAGCCCTATGGCCATACACATACAACCAAAAGACGCAACTCTGCATCGTAGGAACGGCCTGAGCGTAGAGTTGACCTAGAACTCGAAGTCTTCATCTTCGTCCCAGTCCTACGAATCGATGACTTCGTTGACTTCACCTAAAACTTCTTCCTGAACGGCTGGAGCCCAAAATATGCAAGATTGAGTACACAAGTACTCCGCAAGCCATGCAGGGGAATATATAGTAATGCAAGATATAACAAACAAGGGAACTGGTTTAACTCTAAACCTTATTAGTAGTTCACAAATATCCTATTTTATAAACAAGTTTAATTTTAAAGGGTTTAACATTTCATGCCATCAACTCACAATTTAAACCATTATTTCAATTCTACTCATGCCATTACTCTGGATTCACTCATAGACATATCTCCATTTACCGGGAGCACAGCGTTTTCGAATACCAAACGACTTTGCAGCGTCTACCTAGTTTTACCCGCACGATACCCATAGATAGCCAGGCTGAAGATAACAAAGTGTAATACTGCCCCAAGCTCATCTCTGTTCTGCCTAGCGGGTTAAAGGACAAGGTGCCTGTTGGCCTCAACTTGGCCTTCGCGAGGGTGTGCACCAACCCGACGACTCGTCCACCCACTATTGCACGACTAGGAGGAACACGCAGTCCTCAAAGACCGCAAAGGGCACTGCAGCACCCACACTCACATAATCAAATAATCTTATATCACTCAGTGGCCATCACACACATCAAAGCCTAAAATGCTGATACACTGAAAGGCTATAGAAGTTCAATTCACTGGAGCAGTATACACTGGGTCCAAATACCTTGATTGTGCGGATGGGCACTAACTATGTCACTTATACTGGCACAAGGGGGTTATGTCCTTAAAACCTTAAACAAATCACAGTACCTCCAAAATCATCACATAAAATAATAATTTCAAATAATATTCAACATGTTCATAATAAGCAGGATTAACCTAGAGTTATCAAAAGTATATATTAGGCTCAATTCAAGGCATGGCAATATATTTATAACAATATAAAAGAAAAGGTGTTCTCTATTTCGAAATACTTTAGAAAATTAATGCATGCATCCTATTTAAGTACTTCAAGGTAGTACTCTACCCAAAACATGACCTAGACTCAGATTGGGTTCAATTGTTGTTCAAAGGATGCATGACTTGCCTTCGGGATCGGCGTAGTCGTACCACTCGTCTCCTCCTACGGCTACGAAGGCGTACGCGTCAGCTGCGAACTCAGATTCTTCGATCGGATTTGCTACGACGTGATCTATCGATACATAAGTAAAAATAATTAAGCAAATAACTCCAAATAAATGCCAAAACTCAGAAAGTGCACATGACATCAAAAAGAGAAATTATGGAAGAAATTTAGGATTTTTCTGGAGGCGCGACAAGCGGAAACCCTAGGGTTAAAATTAGGGTTGCATTAACGGATGCTCGGATCACGATGAAACTAGCACGGATGGATTCAGAATAATTCAAGGAGTCGGGAATAGGTCTCAGATTTTGATTTCAAGGGGAAAAGAGTAATAAACCAGTTGAAACAGTGAATAGAGCCTTTTCTGTATTATTTTTCAATAGGAAATTAGGATTTTCTTTTCTCTCTCTCTACTTACAGGAGTCGGCCGGTGTCAGAGGTGCTGGCGGCGGAGAAGGCTGGTTTCCAACAAGGGGGCGCCGGTTTCGGGGTCCTGGGGTCATGGCGACCCCATTCCCGAGGTCAGTGGAGGTGAAAGAGCGGTGGTAAGGCGCGCGGGGTGAGCAGAAGCTGGCGGAGGCGGCGGCTCTGGCGATCTCCAATAGGGTCGTAGGGGTCAGAGAGCATCAGGGGACTGAGGGGGATCCAGTGGTGGCGGTGGCTCTGGCTGGGGAGAGCCGAGGCGGCGGCGCGCCGAGCGGCAGGCGGCGGCCGAACAGGGCAGCGCGGCGTGGGCGGCGTCAGCGTGCACCCGGTGGCGGAATAGCGATGGCAGGAGAGGGGAAAGAGACTCTTGGACATGGAGAAAACGATGGATACCTCAATTTTGGGGAATAGGCAACAACGATGTCGGATTTTGGGAATTGAACGGAGGCGGCCAGGACTAGGGTTCGGCACTTTCGGCTCTGGCGACGACAAATGGCGCTGCGGTGGTCGGGGCGGCTTCATGAGATGAGAGAGGAGACGGCGGCGCTCCTTTCTCGTGTTGGCGGCGACTGGTGAGGTGAATATAGGTTATATTTTGAGACAAGAGAGGAGATGGCTTCAGTGAGATGAGATAGGAGACAGCGGCGCTCCTTTCATAGTACTAGGATGCGTCATATCCAGTACTAGGTTTTTATATTTTGAGACGGAGGAAGTATATAGGTTAGAGATGAAGCTACAAGTGACACTAATTTTTAGGCAAACCTCAAAAGAGGCTAGGGAGCTCTTGCTTTTTAATTAAGAAGAAGAGAGTTGGCCCAATTTATTATGGAAAATCAGGCCCAAAAATCTAACAACAGCACGGTTAATACTAGGGAAAACCGACAAACCCACATGGTGCACCCAACATGACAACTAGAGACAACACCACCTCCACAAGTCGGCAAGAACCAAGATGTGGAGTAGGACTTTCTAAATGACACCTCTAAGGAGGAAAACAACATCAAGGACGCTATCAACGCCTGTCCAGAAGACCAAAACTAGGCTTTCACTTGAAAGAAAGTGGAAGATCGTGATGATGCCTCCAAGGAGGGATTTGACGCCCACAGGCGTTGGTGTCGCTGGCAATAGCTAAAGGCTGAGCAAGGCTTTCGCCCAGATCTTCCACAACCTACCAACCATGACAACCATGAGCCCCACCACAACGCAGCCAAAACAAAAGGAGAAGAGCGTTATCATTGCCAAGCACGTCACCCCGATGGCAGCTCCGACTTCGCCCTCCCCACGAACTTACATCTACAAAACGACTACGACCACACTGACCTGAACGAGGCAAATGCGTGCCCCACCATCGTCGTACAGCCAAAGGTGAAGGAGACCAACGTCATAGTTGCCAAGCTCATCACACCCGGCGCAGTAGCTCCGACTTCACCACGCACCCCCGTCCAGCCACACCACGGTTGTAGCCATCGCGGCGACTCCCGCACGGAACACCAATGTCGCCAGTTGCCAAACCTCTGCCGAGCAGCTCAAAGCTGGACAAGCCATCCTTCCCCAAAAGAAGCTCCACGCAACCAGGAGGGGCCGGCCTTAGGGGGAGGAGCTCCTAGAAGAAGGAAGCTAAGGCCGGCAAGGAGCTACCTCGACGTCCAACCAGCTGACAACTTTGTACCAGCACCTCCAAGCTATCACCAACAAAAGGCCTTCACATGGCGGGGCCGGCAGGATCTTGCCCCGTGTACAACTTTGGCAAGACACGCAGCCGCAATCGCCTCCACTAGACAGGGGTGCTTGGATGATGCCCACCGAGTCTAGCCTCAGGAGGCCAAACCGATGCCGCTAGCGCCCCCTCACCTCGCCGCCGTTTCCACCATCTGCCGACCGACCACCACCAGCCTCCACTTCCGGCTGGGGAAGCGCTAGATTTGGCCGCACCCCGCCACCTCCTCGCCAGGAGGCGCTACATGCAGCAGGAAGTCCCCACCGGATTTGGCATCCTCCTTGCACGCCTCGCTGCCACCACAGCCAACCTAACACCGTCGTGGCCTGCTCCTCCTCTCACTAGCCTACTCCTCATGCCGCCAACCACCAGGTGTGCTGGTCGCCATCGCTCGTGCACCACGTAGATCTGTCGCGTCAAATCCAGGCAGCGGCGAAACCGAGCTCCACCCTACCGCCGCCGTCATAGCTCGCCGCATGGTTTCCGGCGGCCCGCTCAGGCGGCAGCGAGGGAGGAGGAGGGAGGGGGGGGAGGTGGCGGCAAGCTAGGGTTTGGGTCGCCACCTTTGTCGCCCACGTGCGGAACGACGCGGGGTCCCTCTTTGCTACAGTTTTGTGTGAGACCAGCCATTCAATGCCAATAAATATATAATCTTCTCTACGTGATATATATTATTGGAGCTACAGAAGATTCACAGCTTGTACAATATATCATCACAATCATCTACTTCTATTATGAAGTTACATAGCACCAAGCACAAAATTTCCACGGCATATATATACCTCCATACCCAAACCTTTTCTGTTGCATTCGTTAGTACATATAACTTGAGTACTACTACTTGTCACACAACGAAAAAAAAAAGAACTTAAGTACTATGGGGTCGTGGAAACTGAACAAAAATGGAGGAAGATGGCACAAGAAACGAAAGGCGTGAAACACTCAAGCATGCTAATTAGGAGTTGGAGATATCAAGGAAAAAACTATAACTCCTCGTTGAAGTACGCCAAGTCATCCCTTGCGTCGGCGAGTTTCGTCAGTGTGTTGAGGATGGTGTCCTGAAGAACATGGGAATGGGCATGGCCTAATGAACCAATAACAACTACTCCAGTGGAGATCACCAAATTGAGTCAGAACCAAACGGCAAAAATTGCACAGGAGCAATCAACAAATTCAGTGCCCTCTACAGGAAACGTCCTGTGTGCAGTATGAGTCAAGAGACCTACTCGAAAGGGTCATTCAGAAGTGGTGATTCAGAAGGTTGCGCAAGGTCATGATTTGTTAGGAGCATGTCAAAATTTGCGTGTACTCTGGGACACTACAAGTTCCAAGTAGTGTCCTTGTTCGGCTGAATTTTCTCGTGTCTTATAGAGAGGATATACAAATCGTTATCCTGAGAGCTGTTGTTACCAAAAAAGTATGTTATGAGCAAAAATCCTCAATGCAACATGTCATTAACTTAATAAGAAAGAAAATAAACCTTTCGTTTAGCATCCACGACCATCTAACAGTTTAAGCATCATAACTGAAAATATAACCTACAAGATATATGCAGATCAATGAAAATATATATTCTAACCACCAACCTTCCAATATTTATGTCACATAGGCTGTCATTTAATTTGTATATATCAGGATATATGTACCGTGGATATATGTAGCGTGCCAACCCCATACTTCTTCAACAGTTTGCCACCAAGATATAACACCACATTTCCTCTCTGTACATATATGTTTTCAAGAGTATTAGCTTGTCAATAGGGAACCACTCAAACAGGACAGAACGTGTTTATTCGAAGTGTTTATGAATAGGAGACGTCGAGAAAAAAATTGTTACTTGTGCGGAGCTTCAGTTTTTTAGTAGACATTATTGCACTGCATTTCTGCCTTGTCCGGAATGACTCAAACAACTTTAGTGTTTACATTACACCGTACCTTTACTGTTGTCTCATCTTCTTTGTTGCTAATTTGCAAATGACAAACCTGCAAGACTGTCGGTAAGTTTCGCTGATTATGAAAAGGACCTCTCTCCCACCTGTGAAGGCCGATAAGCTTCAGACTACCAAGTCAAATGCACCATCTTTGTTTGGCTGAATTTTTCGAACGTCTGTGTACTTTGCAGGCCAAACAATTCCAGCAATTTTTCTTGTGCCTTGAAGTAAGGATACAAATCCCTGTCATTGGTAATCCCTTTCTGTCTGACATTGAAGAACTGCTTAGCTTAAAACTATTTTAACGTTTTTCTTAATTTCCCCTCCCCATCTTATCAGAGTTTGAAATTTCTGAAATTTCCATAATTTTCGATTTTCCAATGGGTCCCTGTAGGAAGTTCCCATGGCAATAAATTTCGAGATTTAATTAGGGCACAGCATGCAGTACCATGCCCTTTAACGTACAACATAATATATGCACATGTGTGCTCAAGCTGGCCATCCGTTTAGTTCTGTTAAAAAAAATACTAGCTTGCTTCACTTCTCTGCCTTTGTACTTTTTTTGTTTAGAATTTTTTAGGTGAATTTTGTTTACATTTTTTGCTCTCCTTTAAATCTATTATAAGAAAATAGTAATGATGATCTAATATTAGAATTTTGGATTGCACAGTTTTGCGGCAGCAAAAAAGATGTAATGTCGGGAGATACATGATTTATGCATAAATTGACAACGAAGAAATAAAAATTGTGACCTATCTTTGGGATGCAGCTTCCCAGTTCCCTTTCTCCTGTTCCCATCTATGTTCCCCCTCCATCACCGGCTAAGATCCGGTCACCATCTTCTTCCTTCCCCCTAAATATACACGCCAATATATCAAGCACATCAACTCAAGCAAAGATAGCGCAGACGAGTGCTACCATATCATGGCAGGTGCCGGCGAACCCTCAACGATCAAGTTGGTTCATATCAAAATCTAAACAAAAGGTTGAATAGAACATAAGAAAGATCCTCATTGTTGATCTAATTGCATCCATGGCAAAGGATTCAATTATTTCCGAGTAGAGTGCCATCCAATTTCTAGAAAAGAGTAGTCCAGTGCTATGGCGGAGGTGCATGATGGCATGATCTCGTTTCAGCAAATGTCATAATTAATAAACACGATTAGAAATCTAGAAATGTTGGGATGATTAGAATGTGGAGGGGTCTTCTCCCCTGTTAATTTACTGTTAGTGTTTCTTTTCGTGTGATTTTTTATGTGAACGAAAAGGCCAATGATATGATCATGGATGCTGAGAGAATGCTGGTTTTCAAGGAAGAAGATGATGATATGGGTCCCACTGTCAGAAATCTCAGCTGTTGATGCAAAGGGAATACGGATGGGAATGTGATTGAGGGAACAGTAGGGAGCTTACTGCATCTCCAACCACTTTTCTATTTTTGGCTCCCTAACTGGAAATAGGGAGCAACCGTATCAAAATTGCTTTTTTAAGAGCATCTTCAACAGGGACCCTAAACAGAGCCCATACTCTATTTTTTGAAATCAGACAAAAAAAAATGAAGTCCAACAGGGTCCCAACTCGAGTCCCTACTTTCTGGAGGCTCCGAAATCTTCCTCCTCAGCCCCTTCTCCCATGGGTACATAGGGAGCTCCCTACTCTACGGTTGGAATTTTTTTCTCTCGCGCGAAACAATTTTTCCCCCGCGCCGTAGTCTCACCCGTCCTCGCGCCGCCGCCTTCTGCCCTCTATCTCCGCCTCAATCCGAGCCGCCAGCGCCGCCGGATCCACCCCCTCCGCGGCCGTCCCCTTCCACTGCGGCCACGGTGCGCCGTCCTGCCTCGCGTACCATCTCACCGGAGCCCACGGCGATGGGCCCCGCCTCCTAGGCTCCTCCTCGTGGTCTACCACCCTCGCAACCGCTACGTGCTCCACCTCTCCGTCGACGCCTTCGACGCTGAGCGCCGGGACCTTGCCGCCTAGGTCGCCGCCGCCATG
The DNA here is from genome assembly GCA_003991445.1 of Oryza meyeriana var. granulata. Taxonomy (NCBI): domain Eukaryota; kingdom Viridiplantae; phylum Streptophyta; class Magnoliopsida; order Poales; family Poaceae; genus Oryza; species Oryza meyeriana. The sequence continues at coordinate 16,472 of RYFJ01001778.1, forward strand.
CCCGCCGTAGGTGCGTTCTAGAACGTCGCCGTCGTTGGCGCGCCTACCGCGGGGACGCCCGTCGGCTCCTCCGGTCTCGCCGACATGCTCCGCGCCGCCGCCGTCCTGCTCCGCCTCCATCTCTCCACCGACGCCGAGCGCCGGGACCTCGCCGCCTGGGTCGCCGCCACCACGCCCGCCGTAGGTGCGTTCCGGAACGTCGCCGTCGTTGGCGTGCCTACCGCGGGGACGCCCGTCGGCTCCTCCGGTCTCGCCGGCACGCTCCACGCCGCCGCCGTCCTGCTCCGCCTCCACCTCTCCGCTGACGCCTCCGACGCCGAGCGCTGGGACCTCACCGCCTCTCCGTTATCTGTTGTCAAGGTACAGCTTCATATGGATATGCATTCATATGGATATGCAAGTGCATATACTTGTATCCATACAATCACATCTATATTCTATATGCCCCTAGTAAAGCCAACTATAAATGACAACTATAAATGATGTTTCCAAGTGACAGCCTGTTCGTTCCAGCTTAAAGCCAGCAGCTTCTTCTCTCGTTTACCGTGCGCACGCTTCCCAAAACGATAAACGGTGTATTTTTTTACAAAGATTTTCCATATGAAAGTAGCTCTAAAAAGCAAATAGATCCATTTTTCAACTTTTTAATAGTAAATACTTAATTAATCACGCGCTAATAACGTTCCTCGTTTTGCGTGCCACTTATTTAAGCTGCAAAATAAGCTGTGCCGAACACAGCCTGAATCTCCTGTGCTTTATAGATATCAGGGATTTTTTAAAAACATTAATTTTTCTATCTTATCATCACTGTTGTATGTAAGTCTTTGCTGGTTATGACATTCTTATACTTTTTGTCCTATTGCAGACTTGATTTATGTTTTAATCACTGTTGTACACGCTTAGATTGTTGTTACGATACTTTTATGGCATCAATCTATTTTGTTTTAATTTATGTTCTATATGTTTCCTGTCAATTTCAATATAATTCAATGCTTGTCAATTTGAGGTGGATAGATTGCCATGGCTTTTGAAGGTGATCATTGGACACGAATGATGTCTGAGGATACTAATGTTGATGATATTTCATTGTCAATGCCACCTGAAACCTTTGGTACCCAATGTAGTACCAAACTAGTAGTGCAAAGTCATCCAAGAGAGCGGGCAACTACACTCATCAGGAGGACATTCAGTTGTGCGTCTCATGGGAGAGCATTAGCACAGATCCTATCACTGCCAATGAGTAACCAGGAAAGGCTTATTGAAAAGGATTGCTGATCACTTTCATGCCCATAAGAATTTTGAGTCCGATAGGAGTGCTAACTCTCTTGAGCACCGTTGGAGTACCATTCAAAAGGAATGCCAGAGGTTTCAAGTAATGTTTGAAACTATTGAGCGTCGGCATCCAAGTGGTATACCATACAAGGAGCATGTAAGTTCATTTGTGCATTGTGAATTGTCCTAAATTTACAATAAAATGTGTACTAACTTTGGAACTCATTTGTACCTCTCTTTGCCCCAGTTGCTGGAAGCACAAGCTATGTGGGCAAGGAAGGATCCAAAGCAGAAATCCTTCCAATTCACTAATTGTTGGCTCAAGGTGAGGAATAGTCAAAAATTCCTTGCACTTGATACAAACAAGAGGCCAAGGACTAGCAACTCTCCACCATTAACTGCCCAAAATGGTGCACAAGAAGAGGGTACCAAGAGCCAATCTTCTGATTCATCAGAGCCAACTTCAAATAAAAGACCAATGGGAAGGAAGCAAGCAAAGGAGAAGATGAAGAGTGGAGGGGAAGCTAGAACATGCAAGGAACTCGTACAAGATTATATCCTGCAGAAAGAGAAACTGAAGGAAGAGAGATGGAAGGAGAGTAAGATGATCTAGGAGCGCAAGATCTCATGTGAAGAGCGCAGATTATGCTTGAGGAGCGCAAGTTGATGTGGGAGCAAGAACAAAAGATCATGTTCTGTGATATCTCCACCATAGATCCAGAACAAAAGACCTATATGCTAGCAATGAGGGCACAAATTGCAGCTCAAAAGGTTGCAGGCATCAATGGCAGTCTTGGTGGATGTAGTGATGGCATGGGTGGAGATAGTGGTAACATTTGAGTGTAGTATGGACTATTTATGTTTGTGCCTCTATTTATGTTAATCGAACCATTTAATTTTTTGGAACTATTTATGTTTATCGAATCAATTATGTTTGTGGAACTATTTTTTTGGAATCATTTATGTTTGTGGAATCATTTGTAGACTATTTTTGTTGGTCAAAGCATTTATGTTGTTTGATATTGAGAATTGTTATGCAATATTCAATATAAGTATGATTGTAACATTCACAATTTTGTAATTTTTATAGATGGTCTTCTCTAACGATGATGATATCATTGAGCAATGGTGGGAGGAAGAGGAGGAATCTGATGATGATGATCTCATTGTATTAGCTATGCTTTGCGATATGGATGATGAAGAGAGGCAGAAGAAAAAGCGTCGTGGATCAGTGTCGGGTCATCAGGTAGTTCGAAGGGACATGTTTGGTGGTAATTTGAGCATTGTGGCTGATTACTTTGCAGATCCTCCTGTGTACAATGAAAAGTTCTTCAGGAGAAGGTTTAGGATGCCCAAACAACTATTCTTGCGCATAGTGGCTGGGGTGGAGGCTCATAATAACTATTTTAGACAGAGGCCAAATGCAGTAGGCCTTCTTGGAGCCACTGCACTGCAGAAGGTGATTGGATCATTCCGCATGCTCGCATATGATGTTCCAGCTGATTCAATGGATGAAGTTGTAAGGATTGCTGAGAGTACCATGCTAGAAGCTTTTCACCACTTTGTACGGGCTGTGGTTGCAATGTTTAGTGAGCAATACTTGAGGGCACCTACCGTTGATGACACTACAAGATTAATAGCTATGAACACTAAAAGAGGATGGCCTGGCATGCTTGGTTGCATTGATTGTATGCATTGGAGATGGAAGAATTGCCCAACAACATGGAAAGGGCAGTATTCAGGGCATGTGGATGGTCCAACCATGATCCTTGAAGCTATTGCATCTGAGGATTTGTGGATTTGGCATTCTTTCTTTGGACTACCTGGCTCTCTCAACGATATCAATGTTTTGCATAGGTCGCCACTATTTCAGAGGCTAACTTCAGGGACTTCACCACCTGTGGAGTATATTGTTAATGGTAACAAGTACACTATGGGATACTATCTTGCAGATGGGATCTATTCTTCATGGACGACTTTTGTTAAGAGCTATAGCAATCCATAAGGCAACAAGAAAATTCATTTCACAAAAGCTCAAGAATCAGTGCGAAAGGATGTAGAGAGAGCATTTGGTGTCCTACAAGCTCGATTTGCTATGGTGAGGGGTCCTGCTAGATTTTGGGACAAGAACACCCTATGGTACATATTGACAGCTGCTGTTATCATGCACAATATGATCATTGAAAATGAGCAAGATGCAGATGACGATGGGGGCTATGATTATGAGCAAGATGGAGGCGAGGTGTTGAGGGAGGAGGAGTACCAACGGTGTAATCCACTCGTACTCGACGAGTTTCTCAACATTCATCAGGAGATTGAGGATAAGCAAGTGCATGAGAGACTTTGAGATGATCTTGTGGAGTATTTGTAGGCACTTCATGGCGCTAGCTAGTATGATTCGTGGTAGTTTGATCGTAATTTATTACTATGTGGTATGATAGACGATTTCTATATGCCTATATGATTTTTATGTTTGGAAAAAAATTTGAATTTGAATTTAAATTGTCTTATTTGAAATCATGAATTTGAATATGGTTTATTGTTATGGTTTACAAATATTTGAGTTTGAATTTTAGTGATGTAATATGAAGAATATACATATAGATTATATTGAAATATGAGAGAAAAAGAAATAGGGGCTCAGATTTAGGGGCCTTTGTTGGAGTTGGGTGTCAAAAACAGAGCCCCAGAAAATAGAATGAGTCCCTACTCAGAAAGTAGGGACTCTGTTTTTGGGGCTACTGTTGGAGATGCTCTAATATTTTTCTGCCCGCTTCATTGAGCACCGTAGATTTGGCCACCTAAACTAGGAATAGGGAATCTTCCTATATCCAAATTGTTTATTGTTATTTCTCTATGTGCTCAACTGATGCCCTTAAATTTGGCTTATATATTCGGTCCACATATATTTTATCAATATCCTATACTACCAATGGCTTGTTGAAGGAAAGAAGTGGGTTTGGAGCGTCGCCACGGTGGTAATATGTCACACCTAGAATTTTCATCCAAAATTTCAGCACGCTTATGTATATTTAATCTCCGTTCAGGAATTAGTCAGGGTACACAAACGACATAATTGATAAATAGAGTACATAACCTTATATATTAAATAACGAGTGCAATTATTACAGAGGTTGATAGAACCTCTCAAACTAAAATAACTCTATAGCCGCGAAAAATATAAATGTCTAGCGTAGAGGCTCCACTCCACAAGCATCTTGACCAGGCGCCAGCTTAGTCCTCCATATTGCCCTCACCGTTGTAGAACTCTTCCTCTGATGGTGTTGATTATAGCAAGGTGAGTATTCGACATACTCCGCAAGTCACACAACAAAATGTAAGTATGCACAGCGTATAACAAAGATAGGCATAATAGGGCTATTTTGCATAAACATTTTAGAATTTATAAAATAATTGAATAATTAAGCAATATTAAACAACACTGAACAACCTTTCCTGGTTGAACAGGCCCATTCTCTATACCCGGAGATTAACCCAAAACATCTCTCCATACCCGGAGATTCCATGTTATCCACATTATTCCAAATTAACTATTATTAAGCAATGTGGGACTAATCACGAAAAACATTGTTAGATAACCACGGATACAGCTATTTGAATAGTTTTACTCTGATCAGAGGTGTAAAAATTTACCCTCAAGACACAATCCCACAATATGTTACCATACACCTCAATACCACCATGGCACCTTGGAAAGGAATCGTGACATGACACATCGTATAAAACAATCTAACATGGTTCATCTACTGAGATCCCAATCTTTCCATACCCGAAACAGACTCACTCAGTGCCTCCGTGGACTTATTACCGCCGTCTGGTGTTCCACATCGGATCATATTATACAACAAGTCAAGCTGTTGCCCATGTTTGCTTGTAGTTAGTACGGTAAATGTTTCACAATAGTAGCTCGCAAACTGGTCCTTAATTGTCATGAGCATGACCAGCAAAACCATGTGCTCACAACCCACCATTAGTCAAGTTTTACATGGACATTAATTAACCAACCATGGCCAACCGTCGTGAGTTACCATTAATCATGGTGAAATTATGAGTGAAATATATGTCATCCCACATGAAATGATACTAATGTTTCTAAGCATGGCTAAGCAAAACCTAATTACTCTAGACAAACCAATATATAAGATCATGGCTAGTCAATTACATCCCAAGTTATCAAGGTAAAGGTACTAATAGGAAAAGGGGCCATAACAAAGGAATTTAGGTTCACCAACCCGATGACATTTGAAAATAAATGCAATAGTTGAATCAAAAGAGAATTTAAAACATAGGATCAACATGCTCAAGGGATTTTGGACCTTTGTGACTTTCCTTGCTGCTTTGGATTGCCTTTCACAACTTCCTCGACGTAAATTGGCTCCTTAGGAATGTCGGTAACTAAAGGCAAATAAACAAAATGAGTAAAACAGTACATAAGAACACATGATCATGCCATGGAAATATTTTTATTAGATATACCTCAATTTTAGATGAATTTTGCAAGTTGAATCACCTCAAACGGAGTTCATATGAATTAGTTATGATTTTCGATGTTTAAATCGAAACTATATAAAGAAATTATTAAAGGAATTATGACGCAACAAGGAATTAATTTTGAAAAAGAAGAGGATTTATTGCGTCATCAAGGCTGGGTTCAGCGTGGGCCGAGTACACAGAGACGGTCTACGGGATCCGATGGCTGAGTGGCTTAGACCAGAATTGACCAGGATCCGATGATTGAGATTGAACCAAGGGGATGAAAGGCCGAGATCGATCTGATTAGACTTGACGGCCGAGATTGAACCCGGCGGTGCGATCTCACCCGGGACACATTGGCGGTCACGTGGACGCCACGCGAGATGGGAGAGCAGAGGTGGCAGTTGAGACGGGCTGCCATGTCGGCACGACGGTGGCGGTGGCACATAAACCCATGGTTGATGGCGAGCGGTGGCTCGGCGGCCCTATACGAAGGCATCAACGGGTAGAACAAATAGAGGTGAACCTTTTGGTGACCTATGCAGTGGCGGACGGCGACACGTAGTGACCGTCAACGTGCTCCATGCGGTGACAGCTTCAGGTGAATGGTGGCGATGGCATTCCAGCGGACTTACATGTTGGTGGACGGGCGGCCGAGGTGCTCCTCATTTTGGTGAAGCTGACGATGAAGTCGATGGGCTCCGGCGGTGATGAATTCGACGGTGGAGGTCAGCTGAAGGATTGCGACAACGGCCGAGCTCTGGTTTCTCAATGAGATGGCGGTGGGAGGCGGTGTCGAGCTATGGTTAGGGCTTGGATAGAAAGAGGGGGCAACGGCGACGCTTATAAAGGGCAAAGGATAGGGAAACCAGGTCGGACATGGCCGGGAAACGGCGGAGATAAACTAGAGTTCCCACTTCCTCACGGGAGCTCGATTTCTCGCCGTATTAGATTGGGATTCTTTCATTTCCATGAGGGGAAAGGAAGAGGATGGATTGGAGAGCAAAAGCCCTCACTGAATTTTGGGAATCGGCAACGGCGAGCGGATTTGGAGGGAATCAGTGGCGCTATGGCGGAGTCAGACTCCGGCTTGAGATAGGGGACGGGTCTAAGCTGTGGGCCCTACCTGTCAACGAGAGGGAAAAGAAAAGGCCGTCTGGGCCGACTTGGGCTGGCTCGGCCATGAGAGGAGGAGAGAGGGAGGTGGTGGGCTTGGTAGGCCAACGCGCGAAGGAAAAGGAGATCGGGCTGGATTCAGCCCAGTTGCCCGAAAAGAATTTTAAAGCCTTTTCCCTTTAAATTTAATAACTAAAATGATGTTTCATTTATTAAAAATATTTCCCTTTCTCCAAAAATTCCCAGAAAAATCCTAAAGACTTAGGATTAAGTGAAGTATTTGATAAAAAATTTATCTTGCCCACTTTTTTATAAACATATATCATGAATTTTATTTTCAAACCTCTTGACCATTTTAATTTAAATTCTAAAAATGCTTTGACCAATAAATTATAATTTAGGTGATTGTGACACAATATTGAGCGATTTGTCCCCGCTAGTTCTAGGGAGGGAGTCGAGATGGATAGGGAGCCGAACATGATAGAGAGGAGTTTTGTGGCGTTTGTGTTAAAAAAGATATGATCTGAGGGGGATAGAGACATGGCTGGGGTTGTTCTTATGGATTTGGTTTGAAATGAATCTTGAGGGGGATAGAGACCTGATTGGCGCAAAAACATGTCACGCCACACACGTGAGCACCTTGTGTGCAACCCATAGTGGCATCCGGAGACTTGCTACCAAACGATCACCCGGGAGGGACCCCGTCAGGTTGAACGCGGGCCGGTTTGTCCTATGCTCGGCAGGCCAGTAGAACGTCCTCTAATGCCGTAGCGACAAGAGACGATAAGCAATCGGGGGATTGGAGGTAAATAGACGTGGGATTCAGGAAAAAAGGAGGAAAATTTAGAATATAGAGAGCAGGGGTAATAGATTGATTTTGATGATTGATTGGTTGTTGTTTCAATCGGCCTTGGCCCCCTATATTTATAGGAGGGGTGGTCTTCTGTCTATAGGGCCTTCTCCACAGCCTATTAGGCTTAGAGATCAACTAGGAGTCCAAAAAGCCCGGCCTCAAGCAAGGAAACATGAGAAATACCAAAACTGGATTCAGACTCGGGGTTGAAGGTCAGACTGCCTGAATACCTGAGGTCAGACCGCGGTTCATTTCCTGGTTGGACTGCTTGAACACCTGCAATCAGACCGGCCTTGGTGTAAAGGTTTTGATCTTTTTCGGTCGGACTGTCGAACACCTGTTGTCGGACTAGGCTTGGCATGAAGGCTCTGATCTTTTCCATATTTGGCTTAAATTTGCTATAAATCCAAACTAGTGTTAAATTTTTGTGTTAGCACATGTCCCCCTGCCTTTTTGGTAAACTTATGAGTCAAAAAGCACTAAGCACTAGGTTAACTATGGACGATATCCACCAACACCCCTTGTTCAGATATTGTTGCGTTTTTCTTTGGCCTCTACTCTTGTTTCACCACTTTCTTGCATTGATTCTTTTGTGACCAATTTTTTTGTCTCGACCGGCTATGAGATCAGCGCGGTTAATTATTCAAAATCGATCATTGAGGTAATGCCCATAATGGATAATAGTATTGCATATAAGTAGGAATTATCCACATACCATTGAAACTCCATGGCCCATACCAAGGGTAAAACCATGAAGATTAAGAAGTATGATAGTGCCGACGATCCGTGCTTGTTCGTCTCCCATGTTGCTTAGTAGGCGATCTCGATCTCTTTGGTTGCTTGTCATCTTTTGGAACCTTCGGCTTGTCGTCTTGCCCCCCGAGCGTTGAAGTCTTGAATGTGATCTCATCCTTGTGATCGTGGTTCTTCTTCTCTTGCAACTCAATGGTGTGTAGAGGAAAAGGTAGCTCATCTACTTGTATCTTCGTAAATGTCAACTGTCCTTCATTAGTGACCGATTGAACTTGCCTACGATGGCATGGGAATAAGAACTGTGCCACTTACAATATGCTTGCCACTTTAATTCCTCAGGCGGTGGTATGACATAGCCTTGTGACAATTTAATTTGTTTGTATTCTAATACATAGTCAAAGACCCTATCGCATTTGGCCACATCAAATGTGAATTTTACTTCCTCATGCCAATTCTTATGACCAAACCGGCTTAACAGCATAATAAACCAATGGTTAGACTTATAAGACCAAGCCCATTCAGCTGTGTACACATCAACCATCTCATTGTTCGAAGATTCAATCTCATGATCAACTATATTAACATGGAAATGATCAGACTTAACCTTTTGTGGAATTTTACCTTCTCTAGCTCGGCTTTCCTGATCCAGAGGTTTTTGAAGTAATTGGCTTACATCTAATAAATAATGACCATCTAGTTTTTCTTTTAAGTATTCAAGCAAACCAGAGTAAGCCAAACTAGCAAATCTATATCAGAAAGAGTCAAACTAAAATAATGGTTTCTTGTGTTTCTAAATCTTCTAATATATTCAGAAACAGAAGTCAAACTAAAATACTAGTTTCTTGTATTTCTAAATCTTCTAATATAGTCATAAATAGACTCATTATACTTTTTTTAACTGATGTCAAATGCGACAAATTTAACTTGGTCTCACCAGCAAAGAAGTAATCATAAAACTATTGTTCTAACTAAGACTAATCATGAATAGAATTTGGTGCAAGTGATATAAACCAAGTAAATGCAGCATCAGATAAAGACAATGATAAAAGCCTAAGTTTTAAAACACTACTAGCACTAGCTTCTCCACATTGCACAATAAATTGGCCTATATGCTCTAAAGCAGACTGCCAACTTCTCCAGTAAATTTGACAAAGTTAGGTACTCTAAACCCTTGAGGATATGGAACATTGTCGTAGGAATCAGGATAGGATTTCTAATATATGCTCTTTTTAACCCTAGTATTTATACCGAAGGTATTCTTGAAGGCTTCAGGAATCTTATCTTCAAGGCTTGAGTTTTGGTTGTGTGCCATTGACTAAAGGATTCGGCAAGATTCCATATTGATTAGACCAGTTTTCAGGTGCTACAATCAGAGGAATAAGGGCAACAACGGTATAAGGCATTAAAGCTTGTCCTGGAACATAACCATTGTCCATAGGATAACTAGGAACTAGGGGTGGGCATTTGGTTATAACCGAAAATTCGGGTCGGGTAATTCGGTCTTTTGAAAATTCGGTACTTGAGAAATGGAAACCAAAATTCATAGCTCAAATGTGGACCGATAATTCGGTTAACCAAATTGTCGGTTTGGTCTTTGGTCCCAACCGAGATGACCGAACACGGCAGCAGACCCCTAGACCAGTGCACTGTGGAGTGCATACAGCACAACAGTGAGTCAGTGATTAATTGATTATTCACCAGTCATTCACATGCAGCAACGCAGCAGTCTAGTGCCCACTTTGGCGCATTGGCAGCTCGACGCGGCGTGGCAACCGACGACTTTCCACCATGGGGCACGGGCTGACGTCGGCGACATTGGTGGCTCGACGCAGTGCGGCAACCGACGTCCTTCCAGCACAGGGCACGGGCTGACAGCGATGTTGGCAGCTCGATTCGGCACGGCAACTACTAGGAAAAGAGATAGCGGCAATCGAGAGTCGACGGAGCCGGCGCATGGGGGCTGGGGCAGTCGACTTGGCCTTGGCTGACGAGCAACGGCGGTCGGCGGCTCACTCGGTAGACAGCAATGGCGGGCTGGTGGCGACGCACCGTTGATTGGATCTGGGACTGCCAGACTAGGAGAGAAATTGGGGAATGGCCAAATGGGAGTACAAGAATGGTCGAATAGGATGCAGGAACAAGATGGCTGGCTGGATGCAGAGTTGCTAGTGTGCCTTAGCGGGTTTTACAAATACAGGATGTTGAATTGCTAATGGGTCATTGGGTTTTTTAATATATTGGGTAGTTCGGGTACCCGACCAACATGACCGAAGTACCGAAATAAAAATCGGTCTTCTTCAACCAGAAATCGAACAGATAACTGAAAACCGCAAATTTGGTCTATTCGGGTTCTGTTTCGGTCTATTCGGGTTCGGGTTTTGGTTTCGGTTTTGGTTTATTATGCCCACCCCTACTAGAACGGCTGATATAGGAGCCAATCCCAAAAAACTCGTCAGGGGCGGTCTGACCGGCGGTGCCCCCTGGTTGGACTGGCCACTATCACTAGTCGGCGGGCGGTGTTGCACCGATCTGACTGACGGTGCCACAAGGGTGTATCTAGGATCTATTGTATTGAGAGGACTATATGTACTTTTCATCGGCCAATCTTGTGTTATAGGTATTTTTGGTATATTAAAATCCGATGGAATACCATACATAAGTTCACTGTTATATGAAATAGATGCACCACCTAACAATCGGCTATTTAGCCAACTCTCTAGCTCATTCATGCAAGCATCTAAGGTTTTCTCAAAAGTAGTACTAAAATATGTAAACCAATTATTTAAACTAGCAATAATAGCACGATCTACTATTTAAGCAACTTCAGATGCAAGAACAGGGGCATTGCTAGAATAGATGTTAACTTAGATTTGTCATCGACAGGCAATGTAAATTCCTCTTGCTTGATGACGCATTGCCTCATTTTCCGGTGGCATTAAGCCATCTTACGCCGTAGATCTTCAGTTTGAGCCTCAAACGCCTGGTGATCTACTTCTGGCAACTCTCTATATTCTTCTGCCATGATGTTGTATTGGTCAAGCTAGGTGCGAGAGCCGATGGTGAAGTAGAATTTCGGCTATAGCAACAGAAAGTGTTCCCTAGCGGAGTCGCCAAAACTGTGTTGGTGCAAAAACGTGTCATGCCACACATGTGAGCACCTTGTGTGCAACCTACAGCGGCACGTGTCTGAGTGCCAGGGTAGATGCCGCCAAACGATCACCCAGGAGGGACCCCGTCAAGGTGAACGCGCGCCAATTTGTCCTAGGTTCGGCATACCAACTAGGGCGTCCTCTAAAAACCGTAGATGTTAGTGATATACCCTAGAGGCAATCATAGAGATGACTATATCACATACTATGGTTATGAATTTATACATAAAGTGTTTTTGAGATAGATAACTTATTATTGATAATAGGTATGTAACTTATTCATGAGACTCTATATGTGATATGTTACTATTTCTAAAATATCCTTGATTATATGTCATATGTGGAACAGATATGATTCTAAGATCAGCATATGTATTGCTTAATGATCATGTTTCATGGATCATGACATGGAGATACCAAATCAATAATGTGGACATATGTTAGAAAACATGTTGTTGGATAGACTCAACTTGAGACACTACAAGAGCTATATATGATATGCTATCAGTTGGTCTCAAGTTGTGTTAGTGTAGAACTCTTATACCTGAGATTGTCATGGTTCCTAACATATGTAGTGGCTTACTTTGGGGTTGTCAAATGCTACTCAGTAACTAGGTAGTTATAAAAATAATCTGTGGGTTTGTTGTGAAACATATAGTGAGATATGAACAATTAAGATAGGATTTGCCCCTCCTACTACTGAAGTGCATGGGCATGCAAAGTCATTGAGGAGTTAATCATGATTTGAGAATCCATAATATGGTTGAGTGAATAATTGATCTATTGAAAGGATGGCACACATCTCACCATGAGCTTAATCAATATCGTGTGGCAAAGGGGTTTGTACATGTATGCACTATAGGTTCAGCTAATATGATCTTTGTGTACACCCGGTAGATCGATATGCCTTACTAGAGGCCGCTATTGACACGTGAACCGAAAAGTTGTTTTCGGGTTGCAACCAAGTATACATGAACCTACCGGGTCGCACAGTTAACGGGTTGGAACTAAGTGTTTAGATAGTGATCCGAATATGACTCAGTTTGGATGAGAATCCGGTAGAGTTCCTGATGGGCTTGTGAGGCCTAGTTAGAAGCTCTATATATTCAGGGGCGAAGTGCGGTGGAAAGACATATTTCCATGAGAAAACCCTAGTCACACCTCTCCCCACGAGCGAAACCCTAGCTACGCGCGAGCACTAGCACTTCCATGCATAGCGTTCCACCCTAGGACGTGTGGATACCGGTAGAGACGCTGCTGCATTGCGGCGTTGGTTGGCATGGAATGTGGGAAGGCGAACGCACAAGGAGGAGACACTCGCGCAAGGAGGTGACGATTGGGTTGCTGAGATCGACTACTTTCTCTACATCGGTGCACACTTCGTCGGATTGGGCTTATCCAAATCTGCTTCGCTACTATGCGCGTCGAGTGGTAATGATCTATGATCCTTTACTCGCATGTTTCCTGGTTTATGTGGTAGAAAATTTTGTTTGTGCTATCATAACCTACCTGTATCCCTTCAGTAGAGACGAGAGACAACGAGCAATTAGAAGATTGGAGGTGAATAGACGTGGGATATAGGAAGAAGGAAATGAGATATAGAATATAGAAGGTAGGGGTAATAGATTGATTTTGATGATTGATTGGTTATTGTTTCAATCGTCCTTGCCCCCTATATTTATAGGAGGGACGATCTTGCGTTTGCAGGACCTTCTCCACGTCCTATTAGGCATAGAGATTAACTAGGACTCGAAAAACCCTAGTCTCAAGCAAGTAAACACGAGAAATATCAAAGCTGGATTTGAACTAAGACTGAATGTCAGACCGTCCGGACACCTGAAGTCGGACCGCAGTTCATCGCCCGGTCCAACTGCTCAGACATCTGCGGTCGGACCGGCCTTGGTGCGAAGGTTCTGATCTTTTTGGGTCAGACCACTCAGACACATGTGGTTGGACCGGCTTGGTGTGAAGGCTCTAATCTTTTTTAAATTTGGCTTGAATTTACTATAGATCCAAACTGTGCTAAATTTAGATGTCAACACATAGCTAGATTTATTTTGGATCGCAAGCAATGGGATCATGAAGTCTGTTCAAAGTCATTATATTCCAATCCTTGAGGAAATTCGGGAAAGCTTATAGAAGGAATTTAAATCCTTTTGATGTTTTTAATGGTAGGCAAGCTAATTGTTTAGCGGTTCCTGTGCCAATTAAACTGTCATCTTGTAACGTGAAGGGGTGCACCCTGACATGAAGAACCTAGCTAGCTTTCTACAAGAACTTATCTACATAGGCATCTGCTAATGGAACAAGCTAAGCTCTTTTATCTTCCGAAATACCATCTGATCGATCTTTGAACTCAGTCGATCACTCAGTGCTGGAAGGTTCTTGGCTGCCCGGAGAGTAACCCAGTAATCCCAAGTAGCTAGGGATCCAGCCGCAGGAGCCACCAAAGTTCCCAATGCCTCCATTTCATACTGATCTTGTTGCATCCATGAATCCATGGTCCATCCTTCCTTTAGACTCGTCAGAACATTCATCAAGATGCCTATTAATATTTCCACAGATCAATGGATCCATTCGCTGCTGTCAGGTTTGAAGTTCCATTATATTTATTGGGGTGTTTCCTTGTCCCATCTTTCAACATATTTTATCCAGCCACCCACCACTCATGACCTATGTGTTCCAGACTTAACTGTGGTAACCAGAATTGAGATATGTATACTTCCTCCGTTCAAAAAAAAAATAAATTTTAGCATTTAAAATTTATCCAAAAAATTAATTTCTACCATCTTATCTATCTTTAGTTTATAAATCGAGAAGTTTTATTCATTAAATACTCCTTACCTACCCCTTTCAAACCAACTGATAATTAATAGTACTGATGGACGACACTTTGGTTTTTCCCTTCGCTACTAAATTTCTTCATAGCACTGCATAGCACCATATTAATTCGTTTGATGTCTATAGATATAAATTTTCCATTCAATATGTACACATATATGTGTTTGTTTAGAGACGGGATAGCATTTGAACTAAATTTAGTGTTACGTAACAAGATTGAACTACCTACATATAAGTAATGTCATCACCAAAGTTCACCAAGTGTATATTCCTACTCGAACACATCGCCGAATCAGTGGCATTGCAGAAAGTAGTCTACATGAATGGATGAAGTGGAGAAACAGTTGAGTTTCAAGAAAATTAATTAGGAATCGGAGAAATCATGAAAGAAATAATTACGAGTTTAAAAGATACGGCTTGAATTTGCGTTTCAATGAGCTTCCAATGATTCAATTAGAGCCCCTCCTTAACCATTACCATTGGTCGATCACACTAGCTACGCACGGATCCAATAGTTATATAGAAGAGAATGTGTAATTCAGCTCTATCTCCATTGTATGATGAGTATTGCTTTTATGTAACTGTTGAAAGGCAGTTTCTCGTTGCAGTACATACCTACACAACACCATATTAATTTATTCAATATTTAATAGATATAAATTTTCCATTCAATGCACATTGTTCTGACCTTCGGTCATGAACAAGAAATGGGGATACGCGGGAGAAATATTTTCTCCCGCTTATCCTTACAAAATACAATCTAGGGGCTAAATACACTCAAAGCACTATTTACTCAAATATTCTATGTCCTTACAATGGGGGTTTGCCTGCCTTTTATAGTCTAGGGGCCGTACAAGGAGATTACAGAAATGCTCCTGGGGGATCACTAACCCTAGGATTAATTTAGATATTACACACTAGACTTGCGGTCCCCTCAGAGACAGTTGTCCGGAGTGGTCCAGACTGGTCCCTATGCCACGTGGAGGAATATTTTCTCCTTGGCGCGTCCTAAGCTTCGTCTTAGACTTTGATATTTCTCCTCCTCCAAAGGAAAAATGTTTGACCTCCATCTTGGCGAAATATTCTCTCCATCCGGACGGACCGAATGACTTCTGTTACCCCTGTGCCTGGCAAGCAAGGTTGTTAGTATTTGCTCAAGTGTCGGTCAAAATGAGGGCACGGCGCCTAGTCCTGCTCCAACAAACCCCTCATGGATAAGGGTGAAAACTCTTTTCGGCCGAAGCCGTGTCTTAGAATTTACAGGATCCCGCCATCCTCCTATTTGGTTGAAACTTGGTTTTCTCCTTCACTGTTGTGTTTAGCTTTATATATATATATATATATATATATACTATTATTTTTTATTATTATTATTTTATTATTTTTATTTACTATTTTTTATTGTTTAATTTTAACTTAATTAACTATTTATTATTGCTTTTCGTTACTAATCAATATTTCTTATTGTATATTTTAATCACTATACCGCCTCGACTGTCTGTTGTCTCAATTTTCGTGCCAAAACACGACCACCGACCTCCCCGCCCCCCTATATAAGGGGAGGCCAAGGCTTTGACACATTCACTCCTGTCACCATTCTATTTCGCCTCCTCGTACTTTGAAATTCCATCATTTCGCCATGCTTCTTCGCCTTTCATCTTCCTTTTGCTCTTGTGATTTCGCTATGGTTAAATCTTCGAAGAAGTCAAGCAAGCGCTCAAAATCCAAGAACGTCGATTCTAAAGGCGACAGCAGCGACTGAAATCTCGGAAATTTCTACTATGACTGAAACCATCCTTCGATATATGATCTCAAAAGGCTTGATCTCGAGTCGAGATGATGTCCTGCTTCCTCAGGGTGAAGACAATCCGTCCACCAACCATAAGGGTTATACTGTGGTTTTCCAAGCTTATTTTGAAGCCGGGCTTCGCTTTCCTTGCAATTCCCTCATTTCCGAGGTTCTGAAGCATTACAAGGTCAAACTCCCCCAGCTGGCTCCCAACGCTATTATTCGCATGGGGGTTTTCGAATGGATTGCCCGAAGTTGTGGTTGTGCTCTTCACGGAGAAGATTTCGCGTTTGCCAACAACATTCGTCACTATACCTAGCAAAACCCTTACTTCGGTGGGATGAATTTCCTTACCCGATCCAATCGGGGGGACTTATTGGCCGATCCCTACCATCCGCTCGAAGTGGGGTGCCAACTGGCAGTCGAGATGGTTTTATCACAAGATCAAGGCCAAGTCAAGCTCTGAAATGTATTAGCTTCTCAGTTATACTAGCAAAGTGGCCAAGTTCAAGCCTAAGCCGGATGTATCTCTTTCGAAGGATTTCGTTTCGCGCCGCCCCTAGATGAAGGAAATTCATCGTACTTTCAGCACCAGAGATCTAATTGAGGAGTTCCTCCTACTTAACATCTGTCCCATGTCGCCTGACTGGCGAATTCTACTCGGTGACACTCCGAACACCTCCGGATCTATGCTTCCGCCATTCCTCCTCACTGAAAATGATGGATCAGGTAATTTTCCTCTATCCTTGTTGGGTTTGTATTGTTTCTGTTTTTAGAGTTCACATTGTTTTTGTTCCCCACTCTTTTTAGATTTCGATCTCGAGATGGCCGAGAAGGATGCCGAGAGACTAACCGGTCCTTACAGCTCAGTGGAGCACGAGGCGTTCTTGAAGTTCCAAAATAGCATCCGCCGGAACCGTGCGATGTATGCCGCCGGTCTATCGATTCTTGCTCGAGTCTTCCCCATCATCACTCTAGTGGCGGTCAAAAACGACAAGTCGTCTCCTCATCGGCTGATTATGAACCCAAGGATAGTGATGGCAACGATCACGAGCACGACAGTGATGATGGATCGGATGGAGCCGAGGAACACCTTTCTCCCTCTCCCACCGCTCGTGAAGACGCTCTTCGAGTTGCCAAAGGGAAAAAGTTTACTCGGATTCAGAGCCATCGCGCTCAACGAAGCATGTTCGAATTGCTCCTCCCAGTGACTACCGGGAGGACATTTTCGACATCCCTATTATTCTGTCTCCTCTCCGGGCTGTTATCCCTGATGCGCCAGGTCCTTCGACAGAGACTGGCCCAAAATCTTCTACGCCCGTGATCATTGACTCTCCACCAAGGGAAAACATTTCTCCCCGAGTTGCTCCGGAAACAGTTCCACTAGAGCCAAGAGACAGTGACAATCTAGTTGGTCCCTAGGTTTCTACCCCCAAGGACACATTAATTGCAGAGGTCCTTGCACAATTCTGCCGCTGATGTGTCGAAGAGGGACCTTCTTGAATGGGGATTCCTACTTTCAACGATTTTGTCGAGTCCACCACCTCGGACATGCACCTTCACATGGAAGATTTGAGATTTCGATCTCCCGTTGGTCGGCTGCCTGGTGCCGTGGCTCCTCTTCTATTTTCTCCTGAGTTAACCAAGGATTTCATTGAACAAACTGATTTGTATTCTTCACTATCTGCCCTAGAAGTTGCTGTCGCCAAGGTAATCGAAATATGTTTCTTCCTTTTAAATGTTTGAAATATGTTTTTTTCACTTGTGCTTATTATTTGTTTTCCTTCGCAGGCACTTGGCCTCGCTCACTTGCAAAAGGCTGTTGTTATTAAGACATTGAATGACATTTGCAATCGTTCGAAAAGCAGTGGAGACCAAATCAACAAATTGGGGGAGATAGAATCAAGCTTTCTTGAACGATTGACAATCTCGAAGACAAAACCAAGAGCTTAAATGAATCTCGGAAGAGGCTCAAGCTCGAATTGAATGAAGCTTGGGACAAAGCGGCTAACGCTGTTAACGAGCTTCAACGCGCTATTGCTTCCAATAGCAATCTTTTGAAGGAAAAAGCTGCTTTGGAAACCGAATTGGAGAACTTGAAGAAAAATATGCAAAAAGGACAAGAGAACTAAAGGCCAAGCAAACTATTCTCAAAGAGGCTCATGCTAATCTGTCTTCGGGCTGTTGTGCCATCAGGGATACTCTCGAAAGTTTGGGTACCAAACCCAATCCTCCTGCCTCTGACAGCAGCCTCGCTGATCTGACCGAGTGGGTCGCTGATGCCGCCATTGGAATTTCACAAGGTGTGGTGCGCTTCGCCTCGAGATGTTCTCAAATATCCGCTGAGGCCTTGTGTGCCGCCTTGTATTCAAGTGGCTACAAACACATACAAAATCTCAAGGACGGCCTCACTCAGTTTCTACCCGATCGAGCTCTTTTTTGAAGCCGTCGAGAAACAATTCGCCCCTATGCAAGTTCACCAAGCTCTCTACTGGTCAAAACAAGGATATGAAGATACCATTTCTTCCTCCGAGAGATGCTTGCACAAACTGTTGATCAAGCACAAGGTGGGGGCGAAAAGAATTCCCACGATGAGCCGGGCAACCCTGGGGGTGAACCATCTGCTCCCTAGGTGTGAAAAATATTCTCAACTTCTATTAACTTGAAAACTATTGTTGGTTTGAAAACTCGAAAACTATGTTGATGGTTGTAATTAACTGTGATGAAAATTGGCTGGCGCCTCCTTTTGCTGCTACGTATTTTCTATTTTTGTTTGCTACTGGGGGTGCAGGTTAACTTCGGGCAGAAATCGACTGCCGGTCGATTGAAAAATAAGCTCAACTTCTCGTTGAAGCATATTTCCCACCGACCGTTCGAGAAGCTCTATTATGACGCCTATATGGCCAATGAAGATATTGGCGATGTACATTACGACGATTCATGTATTTTTTCCTATAGATTCTTGTCTTGGTATAGGGAACACATCGGCGCTAGCCTACGAGATTTCGTTCTAGACTTTCGCCAGCATAGGTTCATGCATTTTTCCAATAGTTCAACGTTCTGGAAGGACTTTAGGCCTTCTCACCGGTAAATTAGAATTCGAAATAATTGACATCTTGTCACGCCTAGGGAAAACATTTCTCCCTCAGGCATTACTATTAAGGTTGAAAGCCCATTGTACTTGTTGTAGATTGCTGTTGTATGAATAAAAGTTCTTGCTTTTTAAGTTGGAGAATTCTCTCAACAACAAGCACTCCTTCATTTCAAAATATTTTGTTATATCACAAAATAATTTGCAATCGCCGTCCCCTTACCTTAAAAAGGGGTGACCAAACGTGATCTCGATGTCAAGAACTTTTGTTTTCATTTTTAGTTCGCGGCGAATTTGTAGTTTATACTCCGGCTTCAGAGTGTTTTCGCTTTCGCTCATGGCGAATTTGTAGTTTATACTCTGGCTCTAGAGTGTTAACATTTTCAATCATTCGACGATCACAACATCCAATCACACATGCACGTTTTTTTATAAGGTTCGGGCCTCTTTATCGGATAATAACCCTACTTCCTGTTTTTGTTTTATATATTAGGTGCGGGAACATATAGTACAATGTTTTTTTTGCTACTACTATTACATATAGAATTTCTTCAAAGACAAGGCATTCCAGGTGTGACCTAATTCCTTGCCATCCAGCTTAGCCAACTTGTAAGAGCCAATACTCGTTTGCACCATGATGATGAATGGTCCTTCCCATTTGGAATCTAGTTTTCCCACGAACACTTCATTCAACACCTTCATAAGGACCAAATCCCCTGGTTTCAGCTGCCTTGGTTTCACCTTGCTGTTGTAATGGCCTCTAGTTTTCTTCACATATTCGACCATCTTGTACAGTGCCTCTACTCTGACTTCCTCCAGGGTGTCCAAGAAAAACTCTCTTTCCCCCTCGTTCTGGGTGAAAACAACTCGTGGAGAAAAAGCCCCTAACTCGCTTGGTGTCATCGCCTCATCCCCACACACCAGCCGAAAAGGCATCATTCCTGTTGCTTGAACAACAGTTGTTCTCAATGCCCATAATGCTAAGAGCAAATCCTCTGGCCATTTCCCTTTTGGCAAACTTTCAAATCTTTTCCTTATTGCCTCTACCACCTTTTCATTTGCCTTTTCCACTGCTCCATTGGTCTGGGGATGCCCTACTGAAGCAAAGTTTATCTTGAGGTTCAGCCCCTAGCACATCTTCATGAACTTGCCTGATTTGAATTGTTTTCCATTGTCATAAACAATTTCCTTTGGGATGCCAAAGCGGCATATTATGTTTTTCCATACAAACTTCAGCACTGCCGCTGATGTGATTCTTACTACTGGCTCTGCTTCTATCCATCGTGAGAAATATTCAATTGCCACGATCACAAATTGTAGATCTCCCTTTGCTCTTGGCAAAGGACCAACTATATCAATTCCCCACCCATAGAAGGGCCAAACTTGCGAGATGGGTTTCAGCTCCTTTGGTTGTGCTCTTGGGATTGGGCCGTACTTTTAGCATGCTTTTCATGCCTTTATATATTTCTCTGTGTCTTTTATGATCGTTGGCTAGTATATTACTTGTCGAATTACCTTTGAAGCAACGGACCTTGGTGCCTGATGTGCTCCACACAATCCCTCATGGAAATCCATGACCATCTTCATTCCTTCTTCCTTAGTGACACATCTCAGCAACGGCGCCGTGACTCCACTTTTGTAAAGTTGCCTATCAATCATCTTATATTTTCTTGCCATCAACTGCACTCTCTTT
Source organism: Oryza meyeriana var. granulata (assembly GCA_003991445.1). Taxonomy (NCBI): domain Eukaryota; kingdom Viridiplantae; phylum Streptophyta; class Magnoliopsida; order Poales; family Poaceae; genus Oryza; species Oryza meyeriana. The sequence continues at coordinate 37,523 of RYFJ01001778.1, forward strand.
GCCTCCGCTTCACTCTCGGGCAACTGGCCACTTACTAAATACATCATTAGCGAATTTCTCCAATCCATTTCCTCTGGTTGGATGTTGAAAACGTTTTCCCCTCTTGAGGCACTCGAATTCTCTAGACTTCAAAGATTGAGTTTTCGAGTGGTTGTCCGGCTGCAGCTGCCTTAGCTGACTTATCTGCCCCGATGTTTTCACCTCTTAGGATGGCTTTTACTGTTATACCAAGGAAATGTCTTTCATTTGCCCGCACCTCATTCAGATACTGCTGCATTGTTTCATCTTTTGTTTCGAACATCTTGGCAAAATATCCTGCCGCGAGCTTGGAATCCGTCCTGATAATCAACCTCCAAGCCCCTAGTGCTCGGGCCTTTCTCATGGCCAGTCGGATTCCTTCATACTCTGCCACATTGTTTGTTGTTAGAAACAGCAACTAAATTGAGTATCTTAATGTCTGCTTCATTGGGGTCATGATAATTGCCGCCGCGCCAGCGCCTACGGCACTCCATGACCCGTCAGAATACACAGTCAATGGCTTTTATTCTTCCATATTTTTCTCTACTTCAGTTGATGTCCATTCTGCTACAAAATCTACTAACATTTGTAATTTCACCGCTGTTCTTGGCATGTACTTCAGGTCGAATGGCACCAACTCCATTGCCCATTTTACAATATGGCTGCCACCTCCTTGTTTGCCAAGACCTCTCCTATTGGGTATGATGACGGGATCTTGATTTCATGCGAAAGGAAATAATGCCTCAACTTCCTTTACGCCATTACTATGGCGTATATCAATTTCTCTATCTCTGAATATCTTGTTTTTGCCCCTGTAAGGCTTTTGATACAAAGTAAACTGGCACCTATTTTTCCCCCTGTTCTTGTACCAAAACTGCACTCACCTTGGCTGGAGTTACTACCACGTATAGCAGCAAAATCTGTCCCGGCTGTGGGCTTGCCAGAGTTGGAATGTCCTGGAGGTATTTCTTCAACTTCTCGAATACATCTTGGCATTCAGTCATCCACTCAAAATCTGCCACTCCCCTCAGCGTCTTGAAAAATAGGAGCCCTTTTTCCGCTGATTTCGATAGAAATCTACTTAGAGACACCATTCTGCCTGTCAACCTTTGGACTTCCCTTGGATTCCTTGGTGGTTCCATCTACTGTATGGCATCGATCTTGTCTGGGTTTGCCTCAATCCTCTCTTGGATACGAGAAAACTGAGGAGTTTTCCCGCTTGAACACCGACAATACATTTCTCCAGATTCAGCTTGACCGAAAACTTTTGGAGGTTGTTGAATGTTTCCTATAGATCCATTCCATGAGTTTTCTCCTGCACGTTTTGACGATGATATCATCCACATAGGCTTCTATGTTTCTTCCCAAATGGCTCGCCAACACTTTAGAAATAAGCCTAGTGAATGTTGCCCCAGTGTTCTTCAAGCCGAATGGCATTCGAATAAAGCAATATGTGCCAAACGGTGTAATGAAAGAAGTTTTCTCCTCATCCTCCTACACCAAAAAAATTTGATGATATCCAGAATATACATCCAAGAAACTCATGAATGCACATCCCGCTATAGCGTCCACCAGCTGATCTATCCTTGGCAGAGGGAAATCATCCTTCAGGCATACCTTGTTCAAATTCTTGAAATCCACGCACATTCTCCATTTGCCATTGGCTTTCTTGACCAACACCGAGTTAGCTAACCATTCGGGATGCATGACTTTCCTTATGACCTTTGCTTTTTGCAATTTTTCCACCTCTACTTTTGCTGCTGCCTGTCTGTCCGCCGACATTCTTCTCAACTTATGCTTCCTTGGTTTGTGATTTTCCTTCACTGTTAGATTATGCTCTATCAACTTCCTATCCAAACCTGCCAATTTCTCTGGAAACCAGGCAAAAACATCCATGTTCTCTCTTATGACCATCAAAATTTCCTCTTCTACTTCAGGTGAAATATTTTCTTCCATCATTATGCACCTTTCGGGTTTCTCCGGGTCCAAGCTATTTCTTTGTTTTCCCCTCTGGGATTGGCTTTTAGTTTCTAGAGAAACTATCTCGTGGATTCTGCTCCACTCCGTGTATTTCCTTCTTGTGGGGAGTCATTTGCAGTTCGAACTTCCTCGCTGTAAGTTGACTTCCTCTGATGGTAATCACTCCTTGTGGTCCAAGCAGCTTCATACATATGTAATTGTGATGTATGGCCGCTTCAAACAAATTGATTGTTGATCTGCCCAAGATGAAGACATTGTGCCCAAGATGGCATTGTATTGGTAGGGCACATCCACCACATCGAAAACGACAATCTCACTCCTTGTGTTTTCTGCACCCCCGAGTACCACTTCTAGGGCTATTTTGCCTATAGCATCAACATTTTGTCCTCCAAAACCTTGGAGTGGCACTCCTGCTTTGGTTAACCTGTCTATAGGAATCTGCAACTTCTTGAATGCATCGAAGAATAAAACATCTGCCGAGCTTCCGCCATCCACCAATACCCTATGGACCTCACATTGTGCTATGTCAATGAAGATGATGAGTGGGTCTTGGTGTGGGAAAAGGATACCCTCTGTATCTTCTGGACTGAAAGAAATTACAGTATTTGAGTAAGTTGGTGGTTTTATCTGTTGACTTGTGCCAACATGATTCACCTGCCATACATACGTTTTTCTCTGTCTTTTCAACTCCATCCCGAGGGAAGAGCCACCAGTAATTGCATTGATTACCCTCTTCGGAGCTTCCTCAATTGCTTTCACCTTCAATACTGCTCCTTCAATCAGATGCTTGTTCTCATACTTCTCCGCCTAGTCGGCCAAAATGCCTTGTACTGTCTTGCACTCCTCCGTTGCATGCGTACAATGTCCATGCCACCTGTAGAACTTGTACTCGACTGGGAATCTTCCTCAACCTCTTCCATTTCCTCAGCCTCCTCTTCATGGTGCACATCCCCGTCCACCACGGTGAAAACTTCTCCCCTCATCACTATGACGGAAACTTCTCCCCTCTCCACCATGATGAAAGGTTCTCTCCTCCTCCTTAATGAAATTCACCTTTTTTTTGTTCTCCTGCTTGAATTTCTTCCACGGCTTGGTATTATGCTCTGTCTAATTCTCCTGTGCCAATGTATTGTTTATTTTTCCTTTCGAAAACTTCTTGCCCAGCATTGCTGATGCTTTTGCCTTCATTCTCTTCTCCCCTAGCAAAACTCTCCATTCTTTCAAACAACCCCTTGGCGGTGCTTGGCCTGTTTCTTGCGAGGTCAAACCTTAGTGGTCCTTTAAGCAAGCCCCTTTTCACCGTGGCTATTATCATTGCATCATCCATATGCTTGATTTGGCAGCAGACTCGAGAAAATCTCAACATGAATTCGCTTATTGTTTCTGATGGGAGTTGCCGCACTGCATACAGGTCGTCATGTTCTTTCAGCTCCTCATAAGCTCCAATGAATCCAGCTCGAAATGTATCCCTCATATGTTCCCAAAAGTATATTGACAAGGGTAAAATTGTGGTGTACCAAGAGAGCACTACTCCCTCTAACATTGTGGGAAGTATTTTTGCCTTAGTTGTGTCATCTCCTCCTGCCGCTTCCAATGCCGTTTCATACACTATCAGGTACTCATTTAAGTTGGTGTCTCCCTTGTACTTTGTTATGTTTGATAGTTTGAAATGTGCTAGCCAAGGTGCCATCTGCAGGTTTAGGCTTAAAGGACTTTTATCATCCACCGTTTGTACTTCTTGAAACTGTGGTTGAGCGATAAGCATATTCTGAGTGGGGTTGTTCTGGAATGTTACTTGTGCAACTTGATTTTGAGGCAACTATTGGAAGATTGGTTGAGAAATTGGCTGAGCATATTGGGGAAAATGTTGATTGTGGTGGAGAAAAGACTGATTTTGCTAGAGAAAAGTTTGTTGCAGAGGAGTTTGTTGGGGAATTGAATGAGAGAATTGATTGTACGGGGGATGAGTAGGAGGTTGAATTGGGCTCTAGGTATTGAGCATGGGAGTTTGGCCAACTAGTAGACATGTTTGTGCCGAAGTGTTCAGAGCGCCTTGGGGTGGTAATTCTGCCGGTATGAGCATGGAACTCGAGATATTTTGCTGGCTTAAGATGGGTGCATCTATACTTGGTTTGTTCGGGATGGGTGGTGTATTTGTAGAGCTGCGCGAATTCTGAACGGGTGGTGTACCTAAGGAAATAGGTTGGCTCATGAGAGGTGGATTTGCTTCTGTTGGATTTTGGCTCGAAAACTGGGGAACAACATTCTATTGTGATCTTTGCGATGATTCTGGTACATTCGCCGCAGCTGATTCTGCCGCCTCAATCGGATTTTGTAAATTCTACAACCTTTGCAATTCCCTCTGCATCTCTTTGAATAGTTTCCAGCTTATCATCATAGCCCCTCACGCTTCCACCATCTCCGCCAGGTCCACCTCGTTCGCGTGAACAACATCTCCTCCAATCTGCACACCCGCTACATCTATTGGCACTCCATCTACCACGTTCTCGATTTCTCTCTCTAGCTCCATTTCACCTTCCACGATAGGATCTACTATTTACCTTGGTTGTCGTTGAAATGCGTCGGCGTCTTTTGCTGGTATTGTTCTCGCCCTTTGTGGCCTCGGGTGCATCTACCCCCTAACTTTCACTTTTTAGAGACTTGCGTCCCTACGGTCAGCGCCACTGTTGTGACCTTCAGTCACGAATAAGAAATGGGGATAAGCGGGGGAAATGTTTTCTCCCGCTTATCCTTGCAAAATGCAATATGGGGGCTAAATACACTCAAAGTACTGTTTACTCAAATATTCTTTGTCCTTTACAATGGGGGGTTTGTCCGCCTTTTATAGCCCAGGGGCCGTACAAGGAGATTATAGAAATGCCCCTAGGGACCACTAACCGTAGGGGTAATTTAGACATTACACACTAGACTTACGGTCCCCTCAGGGACAATTGCCCGGAGTGGTCCAGACTAGTCCCCACACCACATGGGGGAATATTCCCTCCTTGGCGTGCGTCCTAAGCTTCGTCTTCGACTTTGATATTTCTCCTCCTTCGAAGGAGAAATGTTCTCGACCTCCATCTTGGCGAAATGTTCTCCCATCCGAAAGGACCGAATGACTCCTATTACCCCTGTGTCTGGCAAGCAAGATTGTTAGTATTTGTCCAAGTGTCGGTCGAAATGGAGGCACAGCGCCTGGTCCTACTCTAACACACATATATATGTGTGATTCGAGACAGGCAGTATTCAAACTAAATTTATTGTTATACAACAAGGGAACATATCTTATGCACATAAACTTTTCGTGCACACTAACTAACAAATATCACAAAAAATTCTAGAAAAATTTGTGTATATACTTCCAATAGTATTGCGCCTATGTACAAAGTCTCATCTTCAAATTCATTATATTTTAGCCGTAACAAAGAAAACAAAAAATCTGACAGTTCTAAGAGTACAAATCTGTCAGAATTTTGTCTTTCTTGTTGTTCTCTATGTATAATGAATTTGAAGATAAGACTTTATATATAAGTATAGTGCTATTGGAAGTATACGTATATATATTTTTGTAGAATTTTTGGTGATATTTATTAGTTGGTGTGCATGGTGTACACACGGAAATGTTGTGTGCATAGAATACTTTCTATATTAGAAACCTAAACCACTAGTACTACATAACTAATGTGACCACCAAAGTTCACGATGTATATATTCCTACTCAAACACATCGCCAAATCAGTGGCATGTTCGACAATAGTCATGAGAACGGATGAGGTGGATAGAACCTGCAGACAAGTTTCAAGGAAGTTAAGAATTGGAGGAATCATGAAAGAAATAGCTATGAACTTAAAAGATGGCAAATTTTGCTACATTCAAAGTTTGTGGCATTTGCTAGTAGACATCACAAAAGTGTGCCACGGCTTAAGAACACTCTAAAAAACTGGTAATTTGCTAGAGGACATCGTAGCCACTATTTTATCATTTCTAGCCTAATTGGAGAGAGAAATTCTTTAAAAAGACGAGGATGCCTCTTGGACCATAAGCTTCTAATTTGGCACTAGGGTAAAGATGAAATATGATATATACTATCAATGTACTTAGGATGATGGCAAATTGAGAGTTGTATAATGCGTAATTTAAGTATGAGATGTTTATGTTTGGAAAACAAGTGACCCAAGGGGCAAATTTGTCATTTCTATATGGTTTATCTCTCCAATTGAGGCGGAAATGATAAAATAATAATGACGGTGTCCTCTAACAAATTACCAATTTTTAGGGTGTCTTCGAGCCGTGGCACTTTTTTCTGTGTCCGAGAGTAAAGAATACAAACTTTGAGTGCCCTGTAACAAAATTTGTCTTATAAGATACGGCTTAATTCTGTGTTTCTATGAGATTCCAATGATTCAACTCAAGCCCCTCTTCGATCATTACCAGATCAATCATATTCTTTATGGACCCAAGAGTTATAGGAGTCCTAAAAAAAGAGTTATATATAGAAGAGAACGTGTAATTCACCTCTATCTCCATTGTATGAGACGGACCGATTAGGCGTGGCTTATCTGCGTTTTGAATTTGATTTTAAAGAACTCCAATCTTCTTAAGCTATACCTAGTTTTACACTTTTACTAATTTTTATGCTTTAACTAACAGGTTTTGCTTCGGTACTCATCATTCTAAAAAATTATGAATAGTAAAGCAAAAGAGTTTTTGTCCATCTGCTCTCCTTTTCACCTTTCTAGCAGAGCTCTCAAGCTATAGGCCCCATGAAAATGTTACTTTTACTCTTGTTAATTATCCTAAGTGATTGGCGCAGTTCTTCCATTTGTCCGTGCAAGATCGTATATAGTAATCATTTTTTTGTTAATTAAAGATAAATTGTGGTCAGCATTATATGTAGTTCAATTTTGTAAGCAGAAATGTCAAAAGTCTGACAAACAGCATTACGGCACATACTGATCATGAACTCTGAGAACCAGTGGTACATTATGTATAGCCAACCTATATGGTGCGTTCAAACTGTTGCCACACAAGCTAACAACATTCTCACTAATTACATGTATGCTTTCTGAGAACCCATCGCGAAATATATCCAATGAACAATTAGTAGAATACCAAATCATACTACCACACTCCAATCAATATGGTTCAGTAAATATTTCCTATATACACAACACACTACCACCTTTAGTTTGTCTTCTGCACTTGGGTACCATTCCTTGGGCTAAACACTCTAGGGAATAGATGAAAAACACTAGGGGATAATGTTTCCCTTGGGTTTACTCTAGGGAAGCAACCCTAAGCATGCAGTGGTGGGGGATTTCTTGCTGCCCTTGGGTTTTAAAAGAAAACTCTAGGGAACTATCTATTTCCCTTGGGTTTCTACCTCTAGGGATGGTTTGCACAGGTGGAAGCCATGCTGACATGTAAAGTTGGATTCCATTGGGTCACATGGATACTAATCTAGGGAAACAGCTACATAAAGGTAGAGTGATCCTTCCCTAGGATGGTAAGCAAACTGTAGGGAACAAATTTAATAAATTATTGGTTGTAAATACAATATAAAGGAAATTCTTCCACTGAGAGCTCAAATTTAAAAGTATCTATATATTCACCTTTAGTGTGACATATACAAATTCATTATTACGGTTTGCAAAAAAGAAACAATAATCACATGCAACTCAAACAACTATAGAATTTAGTCTTACAATCTCATAGATAGTAGCTTGTACAATTGCAGCCATACTAAACACCAACTGAAATTTTGCCCATCTATTCATCAACAAATTGCTCCAGCACAGGCAAAGAGTGCAACTATCTATTTATCTAAAAAAACTGCTCCAACACAAGCTGACTTGACTCAAAATGGAGTAGCAGATTCAGATTGTCATTTGGTGGTGAGAAATTTCCAGCACCATCAGGCATTCACTAAGCCATGGGTTGGGATGCATCATCTGAATGGTCTATTCCACTTGTTGAATTAACAGTAGCAGGCACCAAAAAATCATTGATAGTCATTACTATGAGGATTGATAGACCAAGAGCCACTACAGATTAGTATTTCTGACAACAGTCATGTCATCAAGTTTCAAATAGTTACACTAACATTGTTTAGTACTGCTAATGTGAAATATATATGGGCAAGACTAAGATGCCATTCGGAATAGTTTCTAGCTTCTACCTTGGTTTCTGTTAGCACGTTTCTCAAAACGTAAAACGGTCTGTTTTTTTACAAAAACTTTCTATATAAAAGTATATCTTAAAAAATCAAATATATCTATTTTTTAAATTTATAATAGTTAATAATTAATTAATCATGTGCTAATGATATTTTTTGTTTCACGTGTGACTTATAAGCCAGCAGCAGAAGCCAAATCGAACTTGGCATAAAAGTAAGACAGGAATACAGGAGCATTCAAGAAACCAACCGCCAGGGCACCAAATGACAAATGATAAGTAATAGCGGTGAGAGGACTACAAATTGGAGAATATGAAAAAGTATGATATCATCTATGGTGACATGTACCAGAGCAAGAGGGGGATCTAGTGATACAGGGATGAATGGAAGCATTCGAGGTGGAGGTAATGCCTGTCGAATCGCAGACCGTGATCTGCACCAAGCGCCACTTAATTGAGTTAAATGATGACGAAAATTAAATAAAACGAAGTTAAGGAAAACACCAGGTTGTGATAGCTTTCCCTGCTCCCCACTGTTATATCATGTGAATGTGTCTTGATTATCCAGTTCTCGACCAAAATCCTCTTGTTTTCTTATTCCAACTATTGGATATGTTCCTCCCATTCTCTTGTTTTCTTATTCCAACAATCTGGATCAGTAGCGAGTGCTGTTCTTTTGAAGACGCCAACATCTCAGCCTCTCTTTTTGGTCTTAGGTGGTGTTTGAATTGACTTGTTATCCTGGCTTATAAGCCGTACCTAAAATGAGAAACATTATTAGCATATGATTAATTAAACATCAACTATTAAAAACTTAAAAAATAAATCTATTTAATGTTTTAGAGATACTTTCATATAAAATTTTTTAAAAAAAACGTACCATAGCAATTCAGGAAACGTGCTCACATGAAACAAGAAAATAAGGAGGCTTATAATCCCCTTCAAACAGGATGTAAGTGGTCACCTACTCACTTGTGAATCTATCCCACAGACCACACAGTTAATTATTGGTTTAACCTAGCTATAGCTCCATGGCTAATAGAAACTTAGAAGAACTAGACCATCAATGGTAACATAATTAGAATTTCAAAAGGCTCATCTGAGCCAATTTTTTGCAGGAAAAAGTGTCCACTGTGTAGATGCTTCTACTTGCCAGGGGTTTCTGCTTCTAACGTCTAATATGCATGGATGAGTTTAGATTAGACCTATTCAAATACCGGGCCGGGCTTCAGTCTGGGCCTAAAAAAACCCGGCCATAAAAACCTAGGCCCGAGCCCAGCCTGAACATCAGGCTTTCCTAGGCCGGGCTGGGTTTTGTTGGATTTTTTTTGTATTTTCAAGCTTCTGGGCTTCAAATGTCAGGCTTTTGGGCTTTAAATGTTAGGCCCGAGCCCCACCCAGCACACCATCGGGCCAGGCCACGCTCAGGCTTTCTTGGGCCGGTCGGGTCGGGCCAGCTAGGCCGAGCTAACCATGAACTTGTCTAGTTCGGGTGCTTTGACTTGCACTCATAACAGAAATGCATTTAAGGCCATCAATCGCCTTGTTCTTTGTTAGGTAGTTCTCTATGTTTCACATGGCTACAAAACACATTCTTCTCTACCTTTTGATGTCCTATCTTAATTTGCTTGCGCTTTTATGGCCTGGCATTATGATTATACTAGGTGGGACCCCACACTTTGCTTCGGGCGACCACGAACAAATTAACAGCTATGGGGGCAACCTCCGGACCCTAGCAGGAAAAGGAGATAATCAATAAGGCTATCAAGTTCTGAAGTTGGCGCTAGGGACAAGTCTAGCGATGGGAGGCTTCGCCGGGCATAGAGCTAGAAAAAGCTTCGGCTAGCCTTTGCAGTTGGCGAAGGGATTGGATAATGGGCACTAGTGATATAAGGCAAGGTGGCGGCCTACACAGATGAGCATGGGGCCACGGGTGTGTAGACGACCAGCTGGAAGGCGGCATAGGCAAACGCCAGTGAAATCAGGTTCCTTCCAACGTGCAGTCACATACGACGATGAGCGTGTGGGAGACGCTGGGCAGCGCAAGCAACAACAAAGATGGCATAGATGTGTACCTACTTATCAGCGAAAGAGCTAAGGTGAGGGCATCTGGGTGAAACTGTGACGGTGGCTTACTAGCGGAAGGGTAGCCACTGGCGCCAGCGCCACGAGAAGAGGGCAGAAGCGGAGTTGTCGATGTGGAGTAGCGAAACTGCAGAACCGTCAGTTCCAACGAAAAAGGGGATCTATTTTTTTTCCTAGGAGGGCATGATCTCTGTTGTCGCTGAGTAGTAAAAGGAAAGCTGGCTGGGCGGATGAGTGGCGTGTAGCAGCATCGGGTGGTCGCAATTCCTGGGCGGATGAGTGATGAGTGGCCTCTCGAGAGAATGAACTATGGAACCGTCGTACAGGCTGGTCCGAAAAAGCTAAAGCATGTCCCAGCCCGATGGTGTGCTGGGCCGGGCTCAAGCCTAACCTTTGAAGCCTGAAAGACTGAAAATACAAAAAAAAAAACCAGAGAGCCCGAAAAACCCAACAAAACCAACTCGACTCAGTAAAGCCCGATGTTTGGGCTGGGCTCAGGCCAAACTTTTAAGGCTTGTTTTTTAGGCCTGGCCTAGCCCGGCCCACATTTGAATAGGTCTAGCGTGCGCCCATGTCGTCATGGAGTCTCGGCGGTGGAGCGGCACCTAGGCTTGTGTGTGGGGGGCTTGAAGTAGCCATCGCGGGAGGAGATGACCTCATGACCTCCTGCCATTGCCGAGTGCGATGAAGCGCTCCCACAAGTGTCAATCGGTGTGGAGGAGGCTGTTGACGCCGAAAATCGCCGGGTCTTGGTTCGGCGTCTGGGTGACACGCGAAGGCCTGGGAGATTTGCTTCACTCCAGTGCAGGTCCTAAATTTTGAGGTTCGTAGGCGTGCCAGTCAATTTGACCCTGTAATTGACAAGGAGGAAAATATTAGATCAATGAGCCAATCGGCTGGAAGCCGATCTAGACTCGTTTCATCAGCCGATGGCCGATGCACACTGTAGCACTTACACATCGGCTCCGGTCCGATGACGGCAAGAACAATAATATAATAATAAATAAATATCATGCTAGCCGATCATCGAAGGAATATTCGAAAACCGGCTATAAGCTAGATGAAATAAGCAAGTATAATACATAAGTGAATCAAATAGATCCTAACTGATCATGATTTAATGTTACTGGTGTTGTTATGAAGGTATGCCAGCACCCGGGCCCTTGCTCCCGAAATCTACGTCCACTACCCGGGCCCATATACTGGTCCTTACCCGGGCTCATGCCCGGGCCCTTACCTGGGGTCGTGCCCGGGAACCTGCTTGTACTTGTGCTTGGATCGGCAGAATGAACCCATCGGCTATCCCTTAGCCGATTGTGACAATAATACAGGCAAGAACAAATAATAAAATATGCAATAACGTAAATGATAAATAATTGATAAGTTAGCCGACTGCTTGATAAAGCGAACACAGGATAAAACAATGAATAAATGTAATCAGCTTTTAACAGGTAACTTATCGGCTAAGCACTCCGATAACACCATCGCACAACACCATCGGCTTATTAAGAGTAAAGCTATCATCGTCAGTCTAGTAGATCGGACCTAACCGTTGCAGCACAGACCGACAATAATAACAATGCCTCAATGAGTCGATAGATATAATGCGATCGTGATGAAAATAACTTATCGGCTATACACTCCGATAAAGCGCCTGCACACAACGCATCGGCTCAGCAGGATCGACTTATCACTAGCAGTTCAGTAGGTCGGACCTAACCGATGCAGCACGAACTGATGATAAATCGCTCCCAATAAGTCGATACAATCTGTGCACACGTGATGTGATATACCTAGTCAATCTATGAGATCAAACTAAACTGATGCAGCCATAGATAAAGTAAATATATCGTGGTAAGCCGACTACCATGGACCGACTAGAATATCGGACCTAACCGAGGAAGTCCTAGCCGATTGGTAGTCGGTGTGACGAGACTTACCCTCTCGCAGGAGTTCGGACCTAACCGATGCAGCCCGGCTCGAGAAGCAGGATCCCGTCGAAGGGGTGGCGATGCGCCGAATTTGTATTGATCGTTGTGATAAATTACAAGGTCCCCGGGCATACGTATATATACCCCGAGTTACATGAGTCCTTATAGGACACGATATATGATTTCCTATCTATAACAGAAAACACTAACGAGACCTGACCGGACACGAGGCCAGGTTTCCTAAAAGAGATAAACCTTTTCCTAATAACTATAGTAATTAACTGCCACGCGCGGTCTTCACGGCTCCTTCTCAGACTCGGTCTGCTTCTTGGATCAATTTCCATTATCCGACTGCAACCGTCCTCCTGACCGAATATGATACAGGTCCTTACCAAATTTTGGCGTTAACACATGCCCCCCAATTTCGGAGTTCCTCTGTAGGATTCCGAAATTCTTCCAACTTTGGGCCTCTAGATTTCTCCCATACAGAAGACTACCCAAGACATCCAAGCCGATCGGCTATTAACCCAAGCAGAAAAGAAAAAGCTTGATGACATGGCCGCTGCCCCCCAAGAGCTCCAACCTAAGTTAGACCAGCTGAAGAAAAAGGAGGCCAATTTGCTGGCAGAACTTGAAAGAGTTCGTAAAGACCTTACAGCAACAGAATCCCAGCTAATCGGTCTACCGCAAGCCATCCAAGACCAAGAAGCCAAAGTCGCAGCAGCAGTACGCCAAGTCATCCATCGGCGCAAAAGCTTGAAAACCATCTTAGGCTCTGATGAAGACGATATCCGGGCCATCAATGAAATTGATCAAATCCGTCTGCGCGCGATCGAAACCATCCGAAATTTTTTGTAAGCCTCAAACCTTTATAACTGACGATTTTTCGGAACATGCCGATCACCCTTCCGCTGTCATGTAATCAGATCGGCTTTGCTTTTTATCTATCTCAGTCCTGATAATTTTTCCGCTTGTTTTGATCTAAAGGCGATATCAATTGATATCGGCTGTCTTCAGGCGACGTATAAAAACATCGGCTTTCTGAATTGCTTAGAAATCGGCTATACTTTACCGATTTAAGAGTTGATCCAAACGCTAGGGTAGTATTTCTTGAGATATTTCCCATTAAGTGCTTTAGCAAACTCCGTCCCGTCAAGACCTTCTAATATATATGCGTTACCAGGCACACAGCGACTAATCCGATAAGGCCCTTCCCAATTAGGCGACCATTTTCCGAACTTATTATCTCTGGACCCGATCGGCAAAATCAACTTCCACACAAGGTCCCCCTCGGCAAATGATTTATTCACCACCTTTTTGTTGTAATGCCGAGCTGCCCTAGCCTTATTCTCCTTGATTCTTTCCAGCGCTCTCAACCGATTCTGAGCTAAATCTTCAAGTTCATCTGCCATCAAGTTATAATAATCATCGGCCGTCAATTGATTTTGCAAAGAAAGTCTTCTAGAGCCGATGTTAGTTTCCCATGGTAAAACCGCCTCATGTCCATATACCAACTGATACGGCGGTACCCGAGTAGACCCGTGGCATGCCATCCGATAGGCCCATAGTGAATCGGCTAATGTAGAATGCCATCGCCGTGGCTGCTCATCAATTTTCCGCTTAATCAACTTGATCAAACTCTTGTTAGAAGCTTCTGCTTGCCCATTGGCTTGAGCATAATAAGGTGATGAATTTAATAACTTGATTCCCATACTGGCAGCAAACTGTTGAAACTCATCAGAAACAAAAATAGACCCCTGATCAGTAGTTATCGTCTGAGGAATCCCAAACCGATAAATGATATGCTCCTTGATAAATTCAATCGCTTCTTTGGACGTGACCTTCTTCAAAGGAATTGCCTCTACCCACTTGGTAAAATAATCTGTTGCTGCCAATATAAACTTATGTCCCTTACTTGATGGGGGAAAAATCTGGCCGATCATATCAATTCCCCATCCTCTGAACGGCCACGGTTTGATGATAGGATTCATAGCCGATGCCGGTGCCCGCTGTATATTTCCAAACTTCTGACAATCTTGACACCCTTTATAATACCTAAAGCAATCTTCCAGCATTGTCGGCCAAAAATACCCCACTCTTCTCAACAACCACTTCATCTTATGAGCCGATTGATGAGTTCCACAAATGCCTTCGTGCACTTCACACATAACCACTTTGGCTTCTTCCAAATCTAGGCATCTAAGCAGAACTCCCTCAAACGTCCGATAATACAACTCCTCATCAAGTAGCACATATTTAGTAGCTTTATACCGAATCTTCCTGGAAACAGACTGCGACGGGTTTCGTAAGTAATCAATTATCTCCTGTCTCCAGTCATCGGCCTTGTTCTGGACATCAATATCGGCTATCTCCACCTCAACCTGCCTATTCAGCCGATATCCTGAAGCAATCTGTGCAAGATCATTGGCTTCCAAATTCTGCTCTCTGGGAATATGATTCATTGACACCATCTTGAAATCCTTCAACAAATCTACACACTCTTCATAATATGACCTCAAAACATCATCCCTGCACTCATATTCTCCAGATAACTGTTTGATCACCAACAAAGAATCACCAATAATCTCTATAATATCGGCCCCGATCTCCTTTAATAGTTGAAGTCCTTTCAGCACCGCCTCGTACTCCGCCTGATTGTTAGTCCGATAAGGCTTAATTGTAAAAGCAAACTCAAAACTTGCCCCCCGAGGCGACACAATAACCAAACCGATACCAGATCCATGCCTGCAAACCGATCCATCAAAAAACAAGACCCACGAGATCGGCTCCACATAGTCCTCGTGAGACCCCCTGTGCTGGACAATAAAATCGGCCACTGCTTGTCCCTTGATTGCTTTAGCCGATTCGTACCTCAAGTCAAACTCTGTCAAGGCAAAAACCCACTTGCCAACTCGCCCTTTCAAGACCGGAGCCGACAACATATATTTGACCACATCGGCCTGGCAAACTACTGTACATTCAGCCGATAGGATGTAATGCCTCAACTTAGTACACGAGAAATATAAACACAAGCATAACTTCTCCACCGCTGGATATCTCGTCTCAGCATCCAAAAGTCTCCTACTTAGATAGAACACAACTCGCTCTTTACCTTCAAATTCTTGGATCAAAACAGAACCGATGGACTTCTCATCGGCCGACAAGTATAATCTGAACGGCACTCCTTCCTGCGGTGGAATCAAAACAGGTGGGGAACTAAGATAACTCTTGATCTCGTCAAACGCCCTCTGCTGCACTGCCCCCCACACAAATTCTTGATCGGCTTTCAACTTCAATAACGGCGTGAAAGACTCAATTCTTCCTGATAAATTTGATATGAATCTCCTCACAAAATTAATCTTGCCGATCAACGATTGCAACTCTGTCTTATCGCTTGGTGGCTCTGTGGTCTTAATGGCTCTGATACTCCGCTGACTAACTTCAATCCCTCGCTCATGAACCATAAAACCCAGAAATTGCCCAGCCGATACACCAAAAGCACACTTACTGGGATTCATTCTTAGTCCGTATTTCTTGGCCCTCTCCAGCACTCTTTGTAAATCGGCTATATGGCTTTCCTCACTTTTAGATTTAACCACCACATCATCAATGTAAATTTCCACCAACAAACCGATGAGATCATGAAATATATAATTCATTGCTCTTTGATAGGTTGCACCGGCACTTTTCAATCCAAAAGTCATTACTACCCACTCATACAAACCGATAGCTCCAGGACATCGGAACGCAGTCTTGTGTATATCCTCTTCGGCCATGAAAATCTGATTGTATCCTGCATTGCCATCCATGAAACTGATAATCTTGTGGCCTGACGCTGCATCCACCAACAAATCCGCTATCGCATCGGGTACTCATCCTTGGGGTAGCTTTATTTAGATCCCGGAAATCAATACATATCCTCAACTTTCCATTTTTCTTCTCTACCGGGACGATATTAGAAACCCACTCAGCATATCGGCATGGCCTTATGAACTTGGCATCGTACAACCTTGTGATCTCCGCCTTGATCGGTTCATATAATTCTGCCTTGAATCTCCTTGGAGCCTGCTTGAATGGCCGATACCCTGGTTTAATAGGTAGCCGATGTTCAACAATTGATCGGCTTAATCCTGGCATCTCATGGTATTCCCAGGCGAAACAATCCCGATACTCCTTCAACAATGCTATCAATTCTTCTCGCAGCTCAGGACTTAATTTTTTGCTTATATACGTCGGCCTTGGTCTATCTCCTGGTCCTATATCAATTTCTTCCAAATCATCAGCCGACGTAAATCCTTGCCCCAATTTCCCCTCGAAGTCTTCAATGGAGCCCATCAGAGCAACAATTCAGAGCCGACTTGCTGGATCGGCTGTATCCCCTGACTAGTAACCTTGAGGTAATCTCCTTCCCAAACTCTTCCGGATAAGCAGTCAATACCATCGGCTTCCCAGACTGGTAGATCGGTCATGGCAATATTGGTCGACCGATCTGCTTGCACCACCTCGACTTGATCTCCCTGCCACTGTATTAGACATTGATGCATTGTCGAAGGCACGCAACAGTTCGCGTGAATCCAGTCCCTGCCGAGGAGCAAACTATACGACCCCTTTCCGTCAATCACAAAAAACGTGGTGGGTAATGTCTTACTCCCTATTGTCAACTCCACGTTCAATACGCCTTTCGCTTCAGATGAATTCCCACCGAAGTCTTTTAGCACCATATTTGTCTTGATCAGGTCTTCGGTAGTCTTCCCCAATTTCCGGAACGTAGCATGAGGCATGAGATTAACCGCGGCTCCTCCATCAACCAACATCTTTGTCATCGGCTTCCCATTTACGTATCCCTTGATGTATAACGGTTTTAAGTGCCGATGCTCTGACTTCTCAGGTTTATCAAATATAGCTTGATCAGATTGCAACGTTAGTTGAGCGAAAACCTCCTCATCTCCTTCTTCATCTGATGAAAGCGCTTTATACTCCCGAGGCAAAAAGAACACCATATTTACCGGTGCTGATACGTCCTCATCGTCCTTCTTCACTTGCCAAACTTGCCTAGTCCTTTTGGGACGATGATCAACCTCCTCTTGACCCTGGTATTGCTCCTTTTGCTGTTCTCGGTGTCGTAGCCGTTGTGCCCTTCTCTTCTGATTCTTCGTGAATATGCCGCTAGGACACCACTGAGGATTCTGGACTTGTTTTCCATGTGCTTCCTCTTCATCTTCTTCAAAGAACTCTTCATGGATCGGCCCCAATCGGCTATGAACCGATGTTCTTTTCCCAGGTGACCGATCCCGCGAACACTCCTGCTGGCGATCATGCCGGTTCCCTGTACCGCTGCACTCGGGGCAATTTTCAGCTGATGGCAATCTCATCCCTTGATCCCAGCAGAAACGAAAAAACGGGCAGTTCCAATGCGGATTATATTGTTCCGGTCCATCCCCCTGTTCATCGTACCTTGAGTACTTCTCTATCATACCTGATGAAGTAATCCTTGATTTACTCTGACGTTTTCCTTCATCGGCTTGAGTCCTGGGCGATGACCCCGCATAGACCATGTTTACGGGGAACGGGTGCCCATCTATCTTCATTGGCTTTTTATCTTCAAACTTGATTCGTCCTTGCTCAACGGCCAGCTGAATTTGTTGCCGAAAAACCTTACACTCGTTAGTATGGTGCGATATCGCGTTGTGCCACTTGCAATACTTCTTCTTCTTTAGTTCTTCGGCTGATGGAATCACGTGGTTTGGCGGCAATTGTATTTGCTTTTCCTGTAACAACAAATCAAAGATCTTATCGGCTTTGCTCACATCGAAATCATATCGTTCCTCTTTGCCGATATCTTTGACCCATGGGCATGATACCGACTTCTTGTTCCTGGCCCACTCCGCCAATCCAACCTCAGCGCCGGACTCTTCATCATCTGAATCCGTTGAATATACCTGAACCTGAGCAACTCTCCTTTGGTACTTGTCCTTTTTCGCCTCTTGAAACCGGCTTTCATGAGCCGATACCTTCTGCACTAGGTGCGACAAAGATTCGAACTCTTGAGACGAAAACCTTTCTCTGATTGGCGCCAAGAGTCCCTGAAAAGCTAAATCGGCCAGATGCCCATCGCTCAGGTTTAGACTATAACACCGGCTTCTGATATCCCGAAATCGTTGAATGTATTCCGGTACTGTTTCATCTGGTCGCTGCTTAACCGATGTCAAATCTGACAGTCTCAGCTCGTGAATCCCAGCAAAGAAATATTTGTGAAACTGTTTCTCCAGATCGGCCCACCCCCGAACAGAATTCGGCGGTAACGAGGAGAACCATGTAAAAGCCGATCCAGATAGTGATAGGGGAAAAAACCTAACCCTTAGGGCCTCTTCAGCCGATGCCTCCCCGCACTGTGCCAGGAATCGGCTGACATGTTCTACTGTAGACGTGTTGTCCTGCCCTGAAAACTTAGAAAAATCCGGGACCCGGTATCGGTGTGGTAACGGAACCCTATCAAACCACTCAGGATATGGGTGCCGATACATGAACGCTTGTTCCTTAGGCTTGATCCCGAACTGCTCCCTTACTATTTCCTCAACCCGCGCCGACAAGTCTTCCTCTCTCGTATTCTCCTGTTGATACTGCTGATACTGCATCGGCGGGTTGTTGCCGATTCAGCCTGTGATACTCCTCTGGTAAGTACCTGGATCGGCTCCTCCTCCCGGATAGTTCTGCTGGTATCCCCATAATAAATAGATCGATGATATCCAGGAGGGATATCCTGTTGCCCCCCGGCCTGGTTTGCGCGAACAAGTGTTCGGTATATCCTTGCTAATGCTGTAATTAATTTGGCCGGGCTCTATCTTCGGTGGGAGAAAAACAGGACCCCGAGTTGGCTCTTGAGCAATTGATCCATCAACAGTCTTCTTGATAAGGTTATGTAATGTATTTACTAAGACCCCTGACTGATTGATGAGTGCGTGTGCACAGCCTCGTTGACCATCTCCTGTAAAGCTTGATTGGTGGACTCTCAGGTTGTGTGCGGCTCGATTCTCCTACTAGTACTGGTTTGGAAACTGAGACTTCTGAATCGGCCCTTGTCTTGTCATACTGAAGGATTCTAAACACAGCTTCTGGAAATTTGTCATGGTCTGTTCAACTTGCTGTTTTTGTTCTTCAGTTAGATCTTCCATGGTGACCGGAATTACGTTGTCCATCTTGACTTCTTTTCCAGCCATGTTGAAATCTTGATTGCAACAATGTTTGTTGGAATTCTGGCTTAAAACTTCGTGTCCCACCGGGCGTGCCAAAAAGCGTGTTGACGCCGAAAATCGCCGGGTCTTGGTTCGGCGTCTGGGTGACACGCGAAGGCCTGGGAGATTTGCTTCACTCCAGTGCAGGTCCTAAATTTTGAGGTTCGTAGGCGTGCCAGTCAATTTGACCCTGTAATTGACAAGGAGGAAAATATTAGATCAATGAGCCAATCGGCTGGAAGCCGATCTAGACTCGTTTCATCAGCCGATGGCCGATGCACACTGTAGCACTTACACATCGGCTCCGGTCCGATGACGGCAAGAACAATAATATAATAATAAATAAATATCATGCTAGCCGATCATCGAAGGAATATTCGAAAACCGGCTATAAGCTAGATGAAATAAGCAAGTATAATACATAAGTGAATCAAATAGATCCTAACTGATCATGATTTAATGTTACTGTGTTGTTATGAAGGTATGCCAGCACCCGGGCCCTTGCTCCCGAAATCTACGTCCACTACCCGGGCCCATATACTGGTCCTTACCGGGCTCATGCCCGGGCCCTTACCTGGGGTCGTGCCCGGGAACCTGCTTGTACTTGTGCTTGGATCGGCAGAATGAACCCATCGGCTATCCCTTAGCCGATTGTGACAATAATACAGGCAAGAACAAATAATAAATATGCAATAACGTAAATGATAAATAATTGATAAGTTAGCCGACTGCTTGATAAAGCGAACACAGGATAAAACAATGAATAAATGTAATCAGCTTTTAACAGTAACTTATCGGCTAAGCACTCCGATAACACCATCGCACAACACATCGGCTTATTAAGAGTAAAGCTATCATCGTCAGTCTAGTAGATCGGACCTAACCGTTGCAGCATAGACCGACAATAATAACAATGCCTCAATGAGTCGATAGATATAATGCGATCGTGATGAAAATAACTTATCGGCTATACACTCCGATAAAGCGCCTGCACACAACGCATCGGCTCAGCAGGATCGACTTATCACTAGCAGTTCAGTAGGTCGGACCTAACCGATGCAGCACGAACTGATGATAAATCGCTCCCAATAAGTCGATACAATCTGTGCACACGTGATGTGATATACCTAGTCAATCTATGAGATCAAACTAAACTGATGCAGCCATAGATAAAGTAAATATATCGTGGTAAGCCGACTACCATGGACCGACTAGAATATCGGACCTAACCGAGGAAGTCCTAGCCGATTGGTAGTCGGTGTGACGAGACTTACCCTCTCGCAGGAGTTCGGACCTAACCGATGCAGCCCGGCTCGAGAAGCAGGATCCCGTCGAAGGGGTGGCGATGCGCCGAATTTGTATTGATCGTTGTGATAAATTACAAGGTCCCCGGGCATACGTATATATACCCCGAGTTACATGAGTCCTTATAGGACACGATATATGATTTCCTATCTATAACAGAAAACACTAACGAGACCTGACCGGACACGAGGCCAGGTTTCCTAAAAGAGATAAACCTTTTCCTAATAACTATAGTAATTAACTGCCACGCGCGGTCTTCACGGCTCCTTCTCAGACTCGGTCTGCTTCTTGGATCAATTTCCATTATCCGACTGCAACCGTCCTCCTGACCGAATATGATACAGGTCCTTACCAAATTTTGGCGTTAACAGAGGCGTTGTTGCTCCAAGCATCCTCTTGGCCCCCTTCGTCGCCACCGGAGGAGGCAAAGGACATAGGCTTCGAGATGGGGATAGGCATGGTGACCACGAGATGGCCGTGTAGCTCCATGGCCAAGGTGATGGGTTGGCAACAGGCGATTGGGAGGGGCAGCGCAACGGGGAGTGCGTGGACTACAGGGATATGCCGGCGTCGTTGTCCATGGCTGCCGATATGGCATCGGTGGTGGCAAGGAAACTAGGGTTTGAGGATATTTCTAGGGCACGATGCTAACATGTTTTTCAAACTTTTTTTAACCAGCCGATGAGTTTTTTTAGTCATATGCGTCCTATATACCTATAAAGTTAGTTCCTACTAACTATAATTAAAGCTAATTTCCTGCTCTGAGAGTGAGCCACGTCACCTTTATGTGTTCAGCCATCGGAGTGCAAATAAATGTTCGGGTGGCAATCACCAGCATATCACCTCATTGCATGACAACGATAGTCGAGAAAGTCCCATTAATGCTGCAACATTCATGGTACACTAGACTCTCAACCATCTCACCTGGCTCCCAGAACCAAAACGTTCTACAACGGTGTTCGCAATAATTAATCTTTAAAATCCCCTCCTAACTCTATTTTAGCTTCTGTAACTGACGAGATAGGCCGACAGTTGGCCTTCATGTCATTATAAGAGCATGTTCGATGTAGGCTCTTAGTTTATTTACAGATTATTTTCTTATAATAACTGAGATGACAAAAAATTTAATCATAAAATAATTTTTTAATTATCTTTCTTTTCTTTTCTCCACCTCCATGCAACAAAATTCAAAATTTCCTTTTATAAACAATAAGAGTTGATGTCATACCGATGTTAAGCTTAACATCTATGTGTGTCGGAGGATGAAACCTCGACGGCGGGAAGTCAGGAGACCCCCCTTTGAGATTCGGCCAGGGGAGTAGTTCTCAGGTGAAGCCGGCGTCAGGTGTAGAAGAAAGATAGGCGAAGAAAACGTAGAAGAGGTAGGGTTCGAACCGTCCGAAGCGAGTCCGGACCGTCCGAACCGTGGTGAAGCAGAAGGGTCCGGACCGTCCGAAGTGTGGTAATCGCGCAGGGTGTTGGGGAAGACGATCAACAGTTGCGCACAGAGGAGACAGGAGGATTTAGACAGGTTCGGGCCGCCGGAGCGTAAAACCCTACTCCTGTGTGTATGCTATGTGGGAGAATGTGGAATTGTGGTTACAAGGTGGAGCCCCCGGGGAGCTCGGAAGCTAGCCCGGGAACTTGAGGCTCAGAGAGAGAGAGAGCTTAACCCGGAGGTGCTTAGGCCGCTCTAGCAGCGGCCGGGCGCGAGGAAGAAGAAGGAGGCCTCTGTGTTGTCTAAGGCTAGAGCTAGCTAGGGCTTAACCTCTGTTTTTTTTCTGCCTTTGCCTATGGCTTGGTCCTCCTTTTATAGAGCAAGGGGATTCCACAGTGCCAGGCATACGTAGCGAGATTGGTTTCCTGGTGATTTCTCTGGTCCTCCTTGCCGCCTGCGACGCCCACGCCGGAGTTGGAGGAACGTCCGGTTGCTCCCGTCCGCCTGCGACGCCTGCGCCGGAGTTGGTACTGCTCGTCTGGTCACACTCGGTCAGCACGTCGCCGTGAGCGGATGGAGCATGGAGATGGGACAGCGCCTGCCTCCGCTGCCGGAGCGTGGACATCCGGAGCCTTCTTAGTCAAAAGCGCTCTGCCTGTACAGTGAGAGGATGGAGCGGAGAGATGTGACAGAGGCCGTCGCCCTCCGCTGCCATAGGGCAGAGAACCGAGGTCCTCTTAGTCAAAAGGCTCTGACGGTATTGTCGGGTGTTCACGGGGGGCCGTCCTGGGACATCCACGCGTGGCAAAGCAGGCGACAGGGGCAACAGGCCCTGTCGCCTCGTTATTAATGTAGGTAGTTGGGGAGCTGGTAAACCGAGTTCTTCGGGTGGATCGGCCCCTGAAGCCGTGGCGATCGACACCTGAGGTCGAGTCGGTCAGCCTCGGGCCCGGAGCATCGGCACCCGGGACCGGGGGATCGGCACCCGGGACCGGGGTATCGGTGCTCGGGCCCGGGGCCGATGGCGATGACGCCCCGGGGAACTGACGTGGCCGATAACCCACGCGTCCCCAGGGCACGTGGGACCCCCTGTCCCATTTCGCCGAAAATGTGTCTTTCTCATTTTTTTATTTTTTTTATATCAATAAATTTATCTTATTGATAACTTTAAAAGTCTATTATTAATTACTGTGGTATATGTCCTAAATTCCTAAACTGGGAACGTCTAGGAGGTTCATAGATAAGCATGTTAGCAATCCGAAGGTAGTATCTGTACCTCAGCGTCGACAGTCTTGCGATACATGCTTACCAAAAGCTTTTGTCAGCACACGGACACGCCATCTAGTTGCTGCATTTGCCCGCAACTCTACTCGTGCTGATGCTTCAATGGACCAACATGCACAAGCTTCAATGGTGTGGACTCTCTTTTTCTTTTTCTTGCTACTTTCCTCTTCCGTTGTTATGTAGAATCCGTACTTCAGTTGCATAACTCTGTTGTTTACGATGGTGCATAAAATTAAAAGGATTGGTTTAACTATCTTATCTGCAGAGCATAGGGCTATCTATATTACTACCATTCAATATATTTCATCTATGTATCCAACTTTTGTTGGTTCCAAGTAGGTAGGAAATTGTCTTTCTGTAAACATCCAACAAGAGTAAACCGCATTCTCTTATGATTCAAATTGCATTTGCTTATTACTATATCGTTAGCTTAACAATACATTACTTGATCGTGAATCATGAGCAGTGTCAGTGTATAACATAATTTCCTTTCAACATGATTATTCATACCAAATTTTCATTTTTACAATTTCTCTTATTCCCACAGCGGGATGCCATCTAGTTCCTTAAAAAAAACACCAATTACTCCTCTCTCTCCCTAGAGTTAATATCTTCACCATAGGGAACACCGCCAACATGGCGATGGTGTGGCAGGTGGAAGCAAACCTCCCTAGGGTGATGTGGAGGACACTAGGGACATGTAAACTTCCCTATGGTATTTTTCTTCAACTCTAGGAAAGCATAAATTACTTAGGGGTGCTTTTCCAACTCTACGGAAGATCTGGAACTCTAGGGAGCTTTGCATATTCTAGTAGTTTAATGCTAACCATGAAACATACTTAACAGAAATGCAGCACTGTTTTTAAAAAAGAGACAAAAAGGATGGAGATAACTTATATGTAAGAGAGATGAAAAAATGTTATAGCTGCCATAGAGTCTCTGTCAGACTTTTCAAATATCTAGTATCATGCCTGTGCATTGCAATATATTTATAGTAAGACAGTAGTTTTATGGGTTTTATTTATAGGAACACTAGTTTTTTAGAATGGTTTTTTTGGTAGAGTGGTTCGTTTTTGTTAGGTAAGGTGGTCTTTTAGAGACGGTAGTTTTTTTAGTGAGGGAAGTACGGTGGTTGGAGAGGAGGATGACGACAGTGTTTTTATAGTAGTAGAGAAATAGATATCAGAACTGGCTTTCTTCTCTCTTTTTATGTTCTTATCTTTGATATAAGCATATGTTTTACTAAGATAAATTTTACGATTCTTGAGAGGTACCAAGAGATTTTAAATTTTTTAATCAGATGTACCAAATTTTACGCTACAAAATGTGGTAACTCCCATTACCTTCTCAAGGAACGTAAATTCACAATTTAATTACTGAAATTAGTTGAGTGCAGTCAATATGTTGTCATCAATCCCCACCCCACAAGTTCATGATATATATACCATATGGTACATCAGACTTAGTAGCTAGGAGTGTATAGATCAATTTGACCACAATACCTAATATACCATATGAAGTGCAGCAGTAACTTGGGGCCTTGTTGGCCAGTTTCATTCCCCAGAAAAGGGCGAAGTGGACAGCAGAAGCAAAGGAAAAAAAAAAAGAAAGACAACAAGATCCTTTAGGGATAGGAGACATCTTGAAACAAATTACAAGGAGGTCTCTGCTTCGCGGAACTCCATTGTCGAAATTTTGAGAAACTCCGAGGAGAAGCATATGCATATCCCACTAGCGGGTTGGGCTTCCAGGCCGGGTCACCAGCTGGTAGGGGCCTCCTGCTTACCCAGTCTCTACAGCTCTCTTGCTCAGCAAATGGATCCAATACACCATGTGTTGTCCGGTAAGACATTGCTCAGCAAAATGGATTATACGGTGTTCAATGTTATTTCAACATGTATAACGCACATGAAATTTTTTATCGTTATCTAAAAAACGTGAATAAAATTTCTGAAATTTGCTTAGCACCTCACGATCGTACAAATTTTCAGAAATAAGTAATTATTTGTTTTCGAGCCAGTAGCAAACGAACTAACAAACGAAGAAGCCTGGTAACTATTAGCTTGTACTGGGCTAAAACCTAATATTTTGTCACACCCATCTTCCAAAATCATAGCCTAACTTTTCCGAGGTATTAATCCATATAAACATGACAAAGACACTTACACTTACACTTTTATCCTTAGTTCGTATAAACATTAACTAGGAGATATTATGGTTGGAACCCATAGGTTTCCATGATGGTCCTAACCTAACTCTTCAAATGGGACTAATCCCACCAAGTCACAACACAATAGACACAAGTGCCTCTATCATCATGCCATGTTATTATATATTTGAAGGGCAAACACTAGTAGGGATGACAATTAGACGAGTCAGCCATGGTAAGTGGTAACCCATACCCGTTGTGACTTCACGTTTTTCTCTCATTCCTATTCTGATCACCCCTGATAGGTTGGAAAGTGAACACATAACCATCACTCTACAGGCAAGCTCTAACTGAGAAATTATTGTGTGCTCTCAGTGTCATGCATAAGTGCATGACCTCCGCAAGGCTAACCAAGTTGACTTTTATGTCCCTACATTCTAAGATGAGAAGAGATCCATTTTTTATGAACAAAGCTCCTCACAATCACCACCGCTCTCAACTAGGCACTTTTAGTCTAGGACAGCGATGGAGCCTTACCTGGTCATGTGATTTTGGTTGTCAGCCCGCATGCTAGTGTGTGACACGTAGCTTTTGCCATCTAGAATGATGGTGGGCCAACAGTACACCTTCAGTCCAGCGTCACCACTAGTTGGACCATCCATGATTAAGTGTGGATTCTGAGCCACTGCCTCGGACATGAATTAATATAGCCAACTACGTTGTCTTGTTTAGTTTGCAGCATGTCAGTTGGTTGTTGACTTCTTTTGTTGACGAGCTTTAATTTCATAACCCGATAGTTGAATCCTATAAATCTATATTGTTGATCCCCACTAACTACAATCTATCTATCTATACCTATATTAATTAAGTACTTTTTAGAAGCTCTCATATTAATCAGAAAAATCTAGCCGTTGATTAAATCATATGCAAGCAAACATTTTGATTTGTCGAGCAGCATGTCAACCCCTCAAATTTGTAGGGTCAAATAGTGGTGAATATCTAAGCTCTGATGATTATCAACATTGTTTTAGATGAGAAACTAATTTGGATTAAGGAAAAATAGAACCTGACTTGAAGAGATCTAGAGGTTGTCTCGTGTGCATCGTTGTCGGTGAAATGGGAACCAGGACTCCCATCACTTGTGGCTCGGTACGGCCGGACACCACGTCATCACGTGGTCAAGGGCCATGCGTTACGAAGCTATGCCTAGATCCCCCAAGTCCAAGAAGGATGGTCCCAAGCTCGCGCCCCCATGGGATGAGCTTAGGGCATCTCCTGAGCTCGTGGCCTCGGCAGGCCATGCTCAGGGTGCCATCTAACTCTGCACCCGAGCTCGGCTCCCTCAAGCAACTCGGGGAGCGCATGGAGGAAGGAGCTTTAATGACGACGCAATGGAGCCTATCGGCTTGCATCGATCTCCCTATGCCTCTCCAATTAAGAGCGACAGGACATATATCTACCCGGCGTGCAGCGTGGGGGACAAGATTGTTAGTGATATGCCCTAGAGGCAACATGGAGATGTTATATATATATCACATGCTATGTTTATAATATATTGATTTGTTTCTTGAAATAGACATTATCATTGTTGATCAATGAGTACGTGACTTATTCATAAGACTCTTAATGTCAAATATTGCTATTTCTTAATGATCCCTGATTATATATCATATAAGGAACAAATATGATTCTAACATCAGCATATATATTGATTGATGATCATGTCTCATGGATCATGGTATGGAGATACCAAATCGATAATATGGACATATGTTAGTGAACATATGTTGGATAGACCCGCCATAAGATACTGTAGAGATTTCATGTGTCATCAGTTAGTCTCAAGTAGTGTTTATGTAGAGTCCTTAGACTTGAGATCGTCATGATTCCCAACATACGTAGTAGCTTATTTTGGGACTACTAAACACTACTCCGTAACTGGGTAGTCATAAAAGTAGTCTTCGGGTTTGCTATGAAACATGTAATGGGATGTGAATGATCAAGATAGAATTTATCCCTCCTTACGGGAGAGATATCTCTGGGCCCCTCGATATAATGGATTATGAAAGTGCATGGGCATGCTAGTGTAATTGAGGTGTCAATCACAAGTTTGTAATCCATCACAGGATCGAGAGAGTGATTAAGCTATTAAGAGGATGACACAAGTCTCATCTTGAGCTCAATCGATATCGTGAGGTAAAGAGATTTATATATGAGGACATTACAGGTTCAGCCGATATGATTTTTACATATATTTTGGGGTTAATATGCCTTACTAGAGGCCGCTATTAACAGGGTGACCAGAAAGGCGTTTTCAGGTCGCGACAAAATATATGTGAACCTACAGGGTCGCATGCTTAACGGGTTGGAACACTTATTCGAATGTGATTCAAATATGGGCTCGATTCGGATAGAGGTCCGAGTAGACTCTTACTGGGTCTCGGTCCACGAGGCCCGAGTGAGGACGTCTATATATAGGGAGGCGAGAGGCCGAGGAGATTTACGTTTTTCTGTAGACCTCGAGCTAAACCCTAGCCGCCACCCCCGAGCCAAACCCTAGCCGCTCGCGAGTGCTAGTACACTCGCAATCGGCGTTTTAGCCCCGGACGTGTGAATACCGGTGGAGGCGCTGCTCGTTGCGGCGTTGATCGGCATCGACGCTGATTAGATCTGCGGAGATCGACTACTTCCACTACTACCTCGACACGCGCGTGGTTGGACCGGCTTCTCCAACCCTTCTTCCGCTGCACTGTGCGTCTAGTTGTAACGATTCATGATCCCTCTCTTGCATGATATCCTGGTGTGCGCGGTAGAAAAGTTTTGTTTTTTGCTATCGTAGCCTGCGTGTATTCCTACAAAGATGTGTCGATGTTTGATATCGGTAATAATTATATAGGGCTATTCATCGGACTTAAACTCGATGGATTCGAAAGGACACATTGGATTTATATTGGTTCAAGCCCTTGATGTGAGGTAATAACCTACTTCCAGTTATGGTGTATTGCTTTTGTGGTATATGAAATCATCTGCCCCAGGGGCTCCCTACCTCTCCTTATATACTAGAGGGATGAGGGTTACAGGGTAGGAAGCCCTGTCGGATGCGACCAAGGACTTTCTTGATCAGTAAATAGAGTATTGGGCTAGGACTATATCCCTTTCCTTGTCATGCAAGGTAATATGAAGCCGAGTCCTACTCTATCTCCAATTAGAGGGACCGGTCCACCCTCTGTCCGAGTAGACGTAATTGTCTTCCTTGAAGTACCCAGGGCCCATGGTCTCCACAGTAGTCCCCGAGCCTTTATAGTCGAGTCACAGCTCAAGCCGAGTGCTCTTCCTCCACGGTGTAGAAATCCCGAGTGCCTTTCTCCCGAGCACATTTTGTCCGAGTGTTTTTTCTCCCGAGTCCTGCTTCATGTTAGCTGGTAACGAGGCTATGAAGGGCTTCATGGAAAAATTTGAATAGTGTGTGCCGAATAGGCGCACCTATTAGGTGTAGCCCCCGACCCCCGACTTTATACTTAATTGAGAAACAATTAAACATAAAGTCAAAGATCTTTAATATTTGTCATGCCCAGAAATTCACCAGAATTTCTAAAGCTAATTTGTACAATAAATCCTCATCCAGGAATCAGCCGAGGTACACAAATTGACAATTTGATAGACATAACCAAAACGAAATAACAATAAATACTTACAACAGAGGCACTTAGTCCTCACACAGAAGAAAATAGCAGCGGAACAGCAACTAGCGTAGCTTCAGCTCCAAGCCACAGGCAGCTCAACTGGGGTATAAGCCAAACACCAAACTTCTCCTCCACTCTAAGGCTTCACTCTAAAGATTGCAATAATGCAAGACTGAGTACCATCCACCGTACTTAACAAGCCACACTAGAAAATGCAATATAATGCAACAGGATACCAAAGGAAAGGCATAGCATGGCTTATTTGCGTAAAACAACATTTAAAATATTTGCATTTAAAATCATTGAAAATAGTGTAGTTTAATTATTAATCAGTATTAAATCCATCTCTGAACAACGCTCCAACGCAGTTCAGGCCCAAACCATAACTGCAGTTCAGGAGCCATCAAATTCCATCATTTATTTCCATTAATGAGTAGTGTGGGACTAATCACAGAAAACATTGCTAGGCTGTTCATTAACCGCGAGCACGGCTATCCGAATAGTTTTACTCTGGCCAGAGGTGTATCAATTTACCCACAAGACACAACTCCACAGCACATCACTGTGCCCCTTGATACCACCACGGTATCTCGGAAAGGAATTGTGATAGAACCCTCTAGGTAACCCACACAACAAGGGAGCCACCCGTTGGACCACCAGTTTCCGGCAGGAGCTAATCAGGCCCCCAACAGAGAAACGATCCAACGCCCAAGACATGGACTTATTGACGCAGCCATGGTGGTCTTATTGACATAGCCACAACACACCATGGTGGACCCCGGTTGAACGTACTACAATTTGGTTCCCACCATTGCCCATACTAGCTTGTGGTTAGCACGGGTAATGCTTCGCAACAAGTAGTCCACGAACCGATCCTTAACTATCATGAGCACCGCTAGCAACATTCTCAACCCTGGTGCTCACAACCCACCATTCAGTCAAGTTTTATTTCACATAGTTAATTAATCAACCACGACTCACTGTTGTGAAAATATAGCCATTAATTATCGATGAATGAATCATTAGTTTCCCACATAAAATGTCACTATAGTTTCTAGGCATGGCTAATCAACTTCTAAATAATCTAGCTAGATAAATAATTAAACATCCAACTAGTCAATATTATTACCCGGGGTATCAAGGTATAGGAATTAAGATCGACATGGCCATAATAGTCAAGGATCATGGGATAATAAATAAATACCCATTTAATGACATTCAAAAGCATTACATGCAATATTGTTAAAACAAAATAGTTTTCACAAATGGGATCAACATGAGCAAGGAGATTGTCGTGTGACTTGCCTTGCAATCGCAAAACGTCTTCAATTGCTCTTCCGAACTCTTCCGCAAACTCCGCGATCTTCCGAAACAGCAATATACGTAACTACATTAAAACAATGAAAACCCTAAGAAATTTCAAATAAACAATACATAAAAAATACATAAACAAGTAAATTATGATTTTAGATGAATTTAGGAAGAAGAACGGGTCGGTTCGGACTTTAGACGGAAAAGATACGGCTTTTGGAATATTGAATTTAGAGTAAATCCAAAAGGAATTGGAAAAGAAAATTCTCGGGAATATTCTCTGGATTTTCGATTAGAATAATTATTTTGGATAAATGCTGATGTGTGGGGTCTATAGTCAGTTACCCGGTGTATGGTGGACTTGGTTCATGGATTTAGGAATAGGAGGGGCCAGAGGACTGCTGAGGTGGCTAAGACTGACGTGGCAATATCCGGAGAGACATGAATATCCGATGCTCAGATTAGGTCTCAAAGATCGGACGGCTAAGATTTATTGAAACAATGTGACTTGGGCCCACTTGTCATCGGTACAGTGTAAAGGATGCCGGGGCCCACATGGCAGCCACAACCAAGAGGTAAGTTGAGTTCAGCTGTGTCATCCACGGCGGCACATGGCAAAGAAGCTGAAGGCAGGGGCGGCGACAGCCAACGGAGCAAGGGCGGCGGAGGGGTCGACACGGCGCGGCGGCCAGTGCGAGGAAGTCCCCGGCGACGGCCGACGTGAACACGGCGGAGGGCAACAAAGACCGGCGCGACGCCTGGCGGAGAGGAGGGAGCTTCGTTGGTCCGGCCATGGGCGACGACGCCGAGCGAGGAAGGATGGTGGCGGGCTACAGCGTCGAGTGCGAAGGTGCTCACCGGTGACGGACCGAGGCGCAGAGGCGGCGGCGTCGGTGGGGATAGATGACAGACGGCGACGACGGGAGCAGAACACGGCAGCGGTGGTGCTTCTGGATGGGCAGCGGCAGAGGCAGTCGGCGGGCAGTAGCTCCCAAAGCGATGGGAAAGAAGACGACGATGACGATGGCGACCTCTGGTGGCGGCGCAGCTAGCGCACGGGAGAGAGGCGACGGCGCAGCACAAAAAACAGCGACGGCGCACGGGAGCAGCAGAGGGGCGGCGCGACGGGGTGGCGGCGGTGCTAGCGCGGCGACGGCAAGCAGGGGAGAGGCCAAGCGACGACGGCGGCACGAGGACGGCGGCAAACGACAGGGGCCAGAGGAGTGAAGAGGGAAAGCCAGGCTTCGGTTTGAAGTAGATGGCGGCAGGTCTGGAGCACACCGGCGGTGGGGATCGAAGAGGACAACGGCGGCGACGAAGCCGAGGGGAGCGGCGGCCCGATTTGGGGATGAAAGTAGAGGCGCCGGCGACTAGTGTAGATGACGGCGACGGACGGCAGCCGAGACCGACGAGGGACAGGCGACACAGCGGGTTGAGGAAAGAAACAGGGCGCGGCGCAGGGGAAGAGAGAAAAGATGGAGGGAGCCTGGAGCTCACCAGCGGGCGCAGGCGTATGCGACGATGACTGCCCGGCGACGATGGCGCTGGACAGCGGCGGCAGGCTTGCAGGTGACGGCGCCAGAGGCAGGGCAGCAGAGGCAGGCAGGGCGGCGGCGGCCTGGCGAGCGGCAACAGATCGGTGTAGAGGCGGCGAGCAGCGGGCTGGGCCAGGCAGCAGCGCGGGCTGGCCGGGCCGGGCGAAGGCGGCGCATGCAAGGGGCCGAGGGGAGGCGCGGCGCCGGGGCCAGGCAAAGCGGCGGTAGGCCTGGCCTGGTTCGGCCTCCAGGCCGGGAGAAGAGAGGAGACCAGGGGAAGGAAGGAAAGAAGAAGAACAGTGCCGAAGGAGAGAAAATGAAAAGAAGGGAGAAAAAGAAAAAGAAGGGGAAGAAAAAGAAATAAAAGGGTAAGATTGGAGAGGAAAAATAGGAATCTTTTTTCCAGAAAATTCTAATTTCGCAAAAATTGGAATTTGGGAATATTTGTGGAATCTGAGTCGTGTTCTGGAATTTAGAAATTTCGGAAATATTCGGGACATTGGAATTATCTGGGTACGAGGATATACGTATATATATATATATATATATATATATATATATATATATATGTAGTGGGGTCCAGGAAATAGAATATTTTGTGGGATTCAGAGAATGAAGAATATTTTCTCGAGGAATATTTGGGGAATAGAATATCGGAATATTCGAGAAATATTTGGGGAATATTTTATCGGATTATTCTTCGGGTTGGGAACTGGAGGAGATTTTCCGGGAACTAGGAAATGGAATATTCTGAATAAAATATTTCGGGATTAGGGAATTGACGAGGGTGTTTTATTGGGACCGGAATTTGTAGAAATCTCAGACGATTGGAGATTTGGATTTATTTTGACATAAAAGGGGTTTAAAGGAATATCTGGGATTTATCTCAAAGGTAAATATAGATATTTTGAATACAAAGGATCTTGGATTGGGAGTCCAAAAGAGTTCTAGGGTTTCAAAAATGAATAAATCCGGTAACTCCGAATTTAAGTTTTCGAGGTGACTTTCGGGTTCTAGGAACGACACAAAACCCTAGAAGAAAAGGGAGTCAGAGTTCACGATGAATGGGGAGACTTTAAAGGACTGAATCAGGAACGACCCGAACAGGGAAAGGAAAAGGAATTTATTTTATATTTAATTAATTTAGTAAAGTGATCTTTATTGAATTGAAATTAATTTTGTAGCTCCGAAAAATCCGAGAAAATTTCAGAGAGTTTATTAAATCACGGGGAATTTACTAGAAGTAAATGCCACCACGAAACACGAAGAATTTATTATTGTAAATACTCAAATGCTTAAAATACTCCGACAAAACCCGTGGAATATAAAAGCATCCATGTATTTATTTAAAGATTTAAACTCGGGATTTTTAATATTGGAAATTTCAAAATTTTATTCAAACTCTTTTCTCAAACAAAAAATTTCTAGTGTATTCTTGTATTTCCATTTACCCACGATAATTTTTAATTAAGACGATTTTCAGGGCGTTACAATCTTGAAGTCTTTTCGGAGTAATATGTTTCTCAGAAATTGGACTCTTCAGCCAAACATTGACCGAAATTTTGCTTGTGGAAATTTGGCTAAGCATGTAAGCCATGTATCACTATGGACCAAGCCCAATGCATGATGAGGTATACTTGAGAGATACCTGCATTCCCAATTTTAATAGAAACCAGCTATTGATCCTTATAAGGATATATCCTCAATACCTGAAAATAATCAAAATACTCGAATGTATACACCTGGCTGTAGGCTTAACATGAAGTGTATCTGATTATTTAATCGGTTCTTATAAAATAACACCTGTATCATGATTTTAACGCAACCAGCGGACGACCCAATAGGGCATGCTATTTAAGAACTCATATCTTCGGCCTACTACCGAATAAGCCAGCCTAAACTGACCTATCCAGCGTAGCCCTATAAAATCTGGAGATTTTGATCATTACTCAACTTGCCCATTGCTTTGGGGGTGTTCCACTGAAGCGTAGCAAATTTTGATGCCGAAATCATCATAGAAATCTTTGAATATGCCGCCTATGAACTGAGTGTGTTGCCCATAATGATGCGATTGAGGACTCCAGATCTATAGATTATATTCAGTGGGCAACTCCTGTGCCGGTTGGTGAGTTTATCGAATGAAAAATCGACATCCCTTTCACAATAGGACGAGTGCTTCAGCGTTGGTAACCGCAATCAGCCAGAGGAATCCTTGTCTGCAAGCCTTTCCAACTTATGTTCTGGATGCAGCATAGTTGCCACAAATGCCTGAGTGGATAGATTGCAGGATCTGCTTACCCTTCTCAGGTGTGACGCAGTGCATGAGAACTCCAGATGCGCGTTGACGATATAGGTCTTCTTCGATTATGATAAAACTTTTACTCCGTCGCTTTACTTACTCGACTTCGTTGCGATCTTTAGGAAGTTCGTATTCCAGTAGGAATCGAATGATTAGGGTCCTCTAGTCTTGAATAATAATAAGCACCTCCGTAGATTCCGGGTTTGGTGCAACCTCCGATTGTACGGGTTCTGGCTTCTTCTTGACTGAGAGCTCCTGTAGTGGTTTCTTTCCTTGTTTTGGCTAAATAGGTATCCAAATGCTGCGCTAGCGCAGTATTCGGCTGGCGACCCTCTTTGGGGCATACCCAACCTGGCAAAATTATAGCCGAATAAGGTACCTGAATCTCGCATTAGCATAGGATTCGATTGGCGACCCTCATGGGGCGTACCCTACCCAACTGAGTTGTGACCAAATAAGGTACCTGAACCTTGCATTAACATAAGATTTGGCTGGTGACCCTCATGGGGCGTACCCTACCTAGCAGTATAGTACCCAAGCCCCGATTGGTGTCAAAGGTCGGTTATTAGCCTCGATGGGGCGTATCAAGGTAAAGGTGACATCCGTGTCCCGACTGGCGCAAGTAATCGGTCACTAGCCCTCATAGAGCATTTCGAGTGATTCTTGAAGCGTTGCACTCCAAGTGTATCATGGCAGACTGGTCCAGCCCTCGAGCGTAGGAGAAAGACTCATAGCCAAGAGTTCTTGTTACATGTATCCGGAACTGGGCCATGCATTCTAAACATATCGGATGAGTAGCATCTGATGTATAAAACAATCACCCGAAGAAAATCTAAATATTTTACAATGTAAATATGTGTTTCTCATCTTATTGATTTTAATTTCCCCGAGTAGTTAACCCCTTGCGTTTAAACACTCTGCCCGACTCGTCATAGCCCCTAAGCGTCGGGAGTCAGCTTATGGCTCTTTTCTAGATACGCATTTTGGGTGACTTGAGTTTGCTTTTCATGGAGCAAAACTGCACGGATCAAAATTTATTCTACTCGAGTACATTTTCAATCATTAAGAGTAAAAACAAAAAAATATGCAGTATGTACACCTAATAGGTGTAAGCGGTTGCGGCATTGGCGAGGCCGAGTAAGGAATTGACAATCTCATCCCCCTAGGTCCGATCCCGACTGGCGCTAAGCCATATCCGAGTCAAACCATAGGGAAATGAGTTGCCTCCTGCCCCATTTAGATGAGAATATCATATAAAGGAGGAAATATTTATCAGAAAGCGACTTAGCTGTTTGGTATTGCACGAGTTGGAAGTGGGGATGCCATCCTTGCATTTGAGCTTTTGAGCCCCCAGCATGTCACTTGTCATTCTAATAATCTTCGCTTCTAAGAGGTCGAGGACGTTTGCGATCGGCTGCCGCAACGAGGTCCTCAGATTTCCGCTTGCGGTTCCTAGGCTTGGATAGGGCCGTGTCGTCCGATTCCCATCGCTCCTTCTGTCGGGGCTTGTCGTCGAGTGCCTCAGCCACCGTGTCAACTGAATCAGCATATTTATTGGCCATCTCGAAGAGAGCTTTGATGAAGTTGGGCGACTTCCGAGTGAACTTGGCGATGAACGGCGTGTCTCTAACTCCCTTGCGGAAGGCGGTGATGACCACCTCATCCTCGATCTTGGGGATAGAGTCCCTCTTCTCGGAGAACCGGTTGATGAAGTTGCAGAGGGACTCATTCTTCCTCTGGTGGCACTGATATATATCATACTCGGAAGACGGCCTTTGGTATGTCCCTGGGAAATTGGCCACGAAGTACTCACGGAATTCCCCTAGGAGCCAATAGACCGCCTAGGAAGTCCCGTCAACTACGTCCATGCCGAGTCAGCTAGGGCGACTAGGAGGTAATTTGCCATGGCCTTATGGTCTCCTCTAGCTGCTCAGATCACCAAGGTATACACTGTAATCCAGGATTCTAGGTTGGTCTTGCTGTCGTATTTCTCTATACCAGTCGGCTTGAAGCCAGATGGCTAGTCAACTTGTTGTAGCTCGTGGGTGAACGCCGGTACTCCTTCATCTGAGTGGGAGCTTTGACTCCGACTGTGGCAATGAAATCGCTCGTGGTGGAGACCGAAGCATTCGTGTTCGTCTTCAAGTCGGTGACGTTCATTTTCCTTGCGTTCTCAGTGTCGAGCATTGATGTCATGGCGGAGATCCCGCCATAGTCGTCCTTGTGCATCCTGGTTGTCACGGAGGTTGTCATGATGGTGCTGCCGTTGGTCATTACTCGGATTAACGAGTGACGTATGTCGTGACTCCGAGTGATGCTGACCAGAGCTAGTTGCTCAGCGCCGTGCTTGATCCTTGCGATGGTAGGGGTGGCTTGGTGGTCAGGCCCGAACTGCAAGGTGTCTAACAATGTGGCAGCGGCCACGACGTTCTGTTGTGGGGTCACAAAGACGTCATGGTCGCCTACTCGGATTTGGAGGATTTCTTGTTGAGTTGTCCACCTGGCCTTGCACAAGTTGTCAATACGAGCATTGCGCTCAGCTTGTAAGTGCGTGCGTCTTCTTCCTTTTGCTCACACAGTCGGCGAGCCTCCTCCTCTTGCTGATCACGTAGTCAGCATGTATCTTGTGTTGGAGTTGATCCCTTTGACGCCATGAAGGCCTTGCGTGGTGGAGAAAAGCTTCCCGAGCTGCTGTCCGATTGGGAGTCGGATTCGTAGTAGTTTAGCGGTGTGATGATAAACCCAACCTCCCTGGACCTGATCTCAAGCGGCTCTAGGTTGTATCTGAGTCAAATTCTAGAGGATTGAGTCTGCCGCATCAGATTGGAATTGAAGATTGTTGCGGTGTTGTTGAGTCCGAGTGGAAAATTGACGATCTTGTCTCCATTGGACCCAATTTCGATCGGGTCGGAGCTAAATCCGAGTTGAATATCAGGAAAGAGAGTTGTCCTAGAACTCGTAGATCTTGGATGTTGCCGAAGCAGGATGTTGAAAACTGCTGCGGCGTTGAGTAGGCCAACCGGCACTAAGTTGGCTTGGTCCCTGGCCGATCGAGTTGAAACTGAGTCGGACAATGTGAGATTGCTGAGATTGTCGGTGATAAAGTCTAGGCTCCCAAATCTGATGGCTTGTTCAAGAGAGAGGTTGATGCCGTTGTTGACACCGAAAATCACCGGCAGCGTTGAGAACGAGCCGATGATATGGTTCGATGCACTAGACACGCGAAGGCCTGGGAGATTTGCTTAACTCCAGTGCAGGTCCTAAATTTGAGGTTCGTAGGCGTACCAGTCAATTTGACCCTGCAATTGACAAGGAGATAGAAAATATTAGACCAGTGAGCCAATCGGCTGGAAGCCGATTTGGACATGTTTCATCGGCCAATCGTTGATATGAACTGTAGCACTTATACATCGATTGGAAGCCGATAATGGCATACATAGGCAAAATAAATAAATTAGCCGATTACAAATAGAATGTGCATCGGCTGGAAAGCCGGTAACAGTGCAGATACATAAGAACAATTACAGTGCAGTCAGCTTTATTTAATAAAAAGATAACTTATCGGCTAGGCACTCCGATAAAACATTGCATAAACACCCATCGGTTTAACAAGGATAAATCTATCATTATCAATCTAGTAAATCAAACTTAACTGATACAGCACAGATTAATAATGATAAAAGAATCTCAATAAGCCGATGGATCTAATGCAATTGTGATGTACTATACGATAACTTATCGGCTATACATCCCGATAAGACTCTTGCATGAAATCTATCAACCTAGCAGGAATAACTTATCGCTGGTAGTTTAGTAGGTCGGACCTAACCGATGCAGCACAAACTGATGATAAATTACATCCAGTAAGCCGATAAATCTATGCACGCGTGATATGATATATCTACTCGGACTATGAGATCAAACTTAATTGATGCAGCGGTAGACAAAATAAATATATCGTGGTAAGCCGACTACTGTGGATCGACTAGAATATCGACCTAACCGAGGAAGTCCTAGCCGATACGATAGCCGGGGTAACGAGACTTACCCTCTCGCAGGAGGTCAAACTTAACCGATGCAGCCCGGCTTGAGAGGCAAGAACCCGTCAAAAAGGGTGGTGATGCGCCGAATTTGTATTGATCTGTGTGTTGATTCTTTACAAGGTACCCGGGCATACGTATTTATACCCCGAGTTGATACAGTCCTGATCGGATACGAAACAGGAGTTTCCTAACTATAAAAGGGAAATTAACAAGCCCTGATCGGACACGAGATCAGGTTTCCTAAAAATTATTATCCCTGCCTAATTTATAGATAAAATTAAACTGCCATGTTGTGGTCTTCACGATTCCTTCCAAAACTCAGTCTCTTTTGGATTAATTTCCACCAGCTAACTGTAATTTACTCCTTAACCGAATCTGATAAAGAACCATACCAAATTTTGGCGTTAACAGCCGTCGACTCCTATGGTTGGATCCATCGGGCTTGATGACGATGATCTCGACGAAGCCCCTACCTGGCGCGGCAACTGTCGATGTTTTGTATTGGCAATAATTATATAGGGCTATTCGTCCGACCTAAACTCGATGGATTCAAAACGACAAATGGGATTTATATTGGTTCAGGTCCTTGGTGTGAAGTAATACCTTACTTCCAGTTGTGGTCTATTGCTTTCGCGGTATATGGAATCATTTGCCCCAGGGGGCTTCCTATCTCTCCTTATATACTGGAGGGATGAGGGTTATAGGGTAGGAAACCCAGTCGAATGTGACCAAGGGCTTTCCTTATCAGTACATAGAGTATCCGGCTAGGACTATATCCCTTTCCTTATCATGCAAGGTAATATAAAGCTGAATCCTACTCTATCTCTAATTGTAGGGACCGGCCCACCCTCTGTCCGAGTAGTCGTAATTGCTTTCCTTGAGGTACCTAGGGCCATGGCCTCCACAAGATGGCTCTGCACCCCTCGCCGCAGGCCATCATCACACGTTTCTGTCAGAGCGCGTGGGCTGGCAGGTGGCTCGGTTGACTATCGCGCCACTTGCCCACTACGCACTCCTTTCCATCCACTTTTGTGAGAGGCTGGCGGAGGGGTCCCATGGCCAGTGTGGCGAACCCAAGCTTCCTTAGCAAGCTCTCAACGGCCAAGCCCGAATGCGTGGTGAACGGCCATTGCCCTTCTCCCCACCAGCTCTTGAGGGGGAAGGGGGGGGGGGGGAGGATGAGCAATTGGGCCCACCAGTCAACAAAGGACAAGACCAAGCATACCTAATTCTCTAATTCTCATTGTATAGCCACTGTGGTATTCCCCCAAGAAATATAAGGGCAGAGCCAAAGCCATGGGAGGGAGGAGGAGACTAAGAAAAACCAATCTCTGAGAGCCTAAGTCTTGTAAGCTCTTCTCACGAGCAACCACAAAAGAATCAAAAACACAACAGGAGTAGGGTATTACGCCTTCGTGTGGCCTGAACTTGTATAATCCTTTTGCCTCATTTACTCACGCAGCAACCTACGCCGGAGCGAACACATTCACTCTCCCTGCCAAACTCACAAAGGGGTCCCTCTGGATCCTTGCATTTGGTGTTCCCACACCGACAATCCTAGAGTTCATCTCGATGGGTTTGAACTTTGATGGATTTCCGTTCGCTTTGATGCCTCCACTTGGAGTCTAGATCATGGCCAATCCATGTGGAGCATCTCTTGGCGTTCGTCGCTGCTGCAATCACCTCTCTCTCGTTAGCGGTATTGGAGATAGAATAATGTAATGGGCTATAGATATGATAACTACTATTCAAAGATAGAATGTGGGCTTTAGAAAGAGCCCGGTATGAAGTAAGTCAAACAGATAGATTGGGCTATTACGTTTGATCTCTGGTAATGATCTAGAAAATGCCCAATTAGTATATATATAGATAGATAGATTACGTTTCTTCCTTTGGCCCTTCCTACTACTTTTACTTTCCCATTATCGAAATTTCTTCCTTTTTTTCTACATCGTCGTGGTTCTAATAATATTTTCTTTACTATGCTACCACAAGATATTCTTCATTCCTCTAAGGTTAATTCTCCAGCAGAGGCGATCCACAAAAAATATAGGGATGCAATTGCAGACGTCAAGGATTCTACTGGACCGAAAGTAGTTGTTACATTTACAAACATATTAACGAAGGAAGATGTCATCAAGCAATTATCGGAGCATCAAGCTCTTACCCTCCATTACATGAAAAATGGAGTACAATACTTCCAAGTCATGATTCTCACCGAGGATGTGTACCAACAGCAATTAGTATATCCTAT
This sequence comes from Oryza meyeriana var. granulata, assembly GCA_003991445.1. Classification (NCBI taxonomy): domain Eukaryota; kingdom Viridiplantae; phylum Streptophyta; class Magnoliopsida; order Poales; family Poaceae; genus Oryza; species Oryza meyeriana. The sequence continues at coordinate 78,244 of RYFJ01001778.1, forward strand.
ACTGTACATATTGCTTCCTCCTTTAGATTTAGATGTTCGTACATGTGGTTGTATGCATTTACTATAATTACTATATAACTACTCTATACGACCAATATTAAGCATGCACTTTAATTTTTCAGAGGCTAAAAATTCCTGCAGCAATTCGGGGGTATCTTCTAATGTTACATAGAATTCTGGTCGCTAGATTGTTGTGGCACTATTCTTGAAGTCGAAATCCTCATCTGTTTCACTAGCTCGGTCCAGCAATATCAACATTGCCGAGTCATCTAGGTTAAATCCTAGTATGAACATAACTAGTTGGACCAGACAACATTGGCAATCAACCTTTGTGCTCTTGTTGAAGGTTTTTCCTTCTATGGAGAACTAATGGCGCACCATAAATTTCCACAATGTCAGATCTCTTGTCATTGATCTTTAGTCATCATTTGAAAAAAAAAAGATTGTTGCACAATTATCGTATAGGTTTTTGGACAGTCGTTAGTCTGATCATGATACTTTTGATGGTCATGTTAATTTAAGATTTCTTTTTTTTGCTAAATTTGACAGTGTAATGGCTATGTGCATCTCTAGTTGGTGTTGGTGTAGAAGCCTGGTGTTACCACTTCTACTATCAGTAAAAAGAGAAAGAATGGATATCATTTACCACATTCATGATCATTAAAAAAAATTCTCCATGTTTCTTGCACTTGTTGTTGTAGAGCAAACATCTAAGCATGTGTTGTCAATAACGCTCTTCGATGCTCTCAAGAACGGTGCCTAAGTCTCACCGCTCCAAATCAGGATCTTCAATGCTCCTTTATCTCGACAAAAGCATTGTGTCAATAAAATGGAATGATAATCCGTACCAAGAGAACCTACTGACAGAGAGGGTATTGAATCAGCAATCAAATGATATATTATTAGCCAACAAGCCACTCTATGCTATAGGAGGCTAAAGGGGTGATTACGTACATCTATCACTAACCGGGAGGTTATGATATGGTGTTAATGGGGACAAGAAAAGGTGTGGGCAGATCTCGCTTTGGGGATGTTGGGCGTGAGATGATTGGAACATCTTGAGGTGATTTCTGGTGACAAGGGGTTTGGCAAACATGGTTTTTCTACTCATTGTGCAGATATGATTCCTGGTGACTGGCATAGCATGCACGAGGGTGAAGGTTATCCATGGTGATTCTCATTTACCCGTCGGGTGCAAAATAGGAACAAAAGGAGAACCATGTCCACCTTATTATGTTTTTTCTCCTAGTAGTAAGGGACTTTCTTGTAATATCACAATCCTAGAGTAGTCCCATGAATCATAAAAACTTGAAAAGATGGAACATTATTGATCTTTTGGTGTTATTAATTGTGTCATAGTGAAAACATATTAACACAAAACGAGGAAAAACTTTTAGACCTTTTGAAAATGAAAGCATTCCTAGTAGACCTGCTCAAATGTCAGGCTGAGACCAAAGGGCTTGGCTAGCGCGGGCGGCAGCCCTACTGTTAAGCCCCTAAATCACCATCATTTGGCGCTAATTACCCCCTAATCACTATCATTAGTATTTAATAATTTTTAATTATAAAAAATACATAAATAAGCAGAGTTAAAAGTTATACATTTTAGTTTAGAAAAAGTTTTGAAAATCGAATTAAAATTTTCAAATTTTGGGTTGAAAATTTCAAAATTTAAGTAGATTTTTTAAAATTTTTAGTTAATAGTTTTTAAATTTAAGTTAAAAGTTTCGAAAATAGAATTGAAAGTTTTGAAAATTAGAGATGAAAGTTTTAAATTATTAGTATAAAGCTTACACGATTTTTTCAATATTTTATTTTTTAATATTATTATTTTTAATTATTTTTTACTGTGCATGTGCGACAGTGACAACTTTGTGCGGGCGCAGCAGCTTTCAAAAAAGCCTAAGCCAAAACACTGCATGCCCAATTCCGATGGTGTGACAAAAATAGAAGAATGAGCCCAGACCAACCTTAGCCTTCTTTGGGGTGGGCCAGGCTTTTTCGGGTTCTCGAGCTACAAAACACAAGCCTGGGACAATTCTGTCCAATAAATTAGTCTAGGCTCAGGTCGGCTTGTTGAGTCAGATGGCCCATGAATAGATCCACTTGGAGGTCCCATTTTGGCCCAGACCAGTAGATATTTTTGGTCTGTCAAATTTTTGATGTGGGCCCGAAAACACACTTGAGTGAGTTGGTAATCGCAAAATTTTATGCCGGTTTTGGCCCTTTTACTAGTAAAAGAATAAAGTGAAAGATTTGTTGCATTCTTTTACTATATATATTGTGCTCAAGAGACCAGCCTCTAGGCCTCAATCTCTTTAGCTTCCACTATCCCACACCTCATCACCTTCAAAACTACCTCCACAACAATTGATGAGCTCTGCTCTACACCTCCAAACCTCGTCCCCACCACCACCGGCTCAACCGCGCTCCGCTACACCGCTACACCACTGGCACACATGCGCTCTTATCGGGCTTGACTTTCTCTTGTGCTCCGCTCCATCAATATGCCCTTATGCCCCTAGGCTTAATTTCTTTTTGAGCTTGTTTCAACCACCGTTGTCATCCAAGGTGTGAATGTGATTTTTATGGCACCGGCAATGTTGATGTCTATATGGCAGATCATCTCCCTGCAACGAGAGCATGGTTGTTGGACCTAATGATTAATGGCGACGACAAGCTGGTATGAGAAGCAGATGGACATGCATATCTAAATTTTGTAGCTCTGGTGTGACCTGGACATGCTCTTCCAGCATAAGCGTCAGTATGGAGGACATGGGTTCTAGATACCCTTACAGAAGGCAAATAAGCTCACCTGGATAAGAGGTGGGCCAACCCATGTAATTGGAGATAAAGTAAAACTTGGCTTCATGTTACCTGTATGACAGGGAAAGGGATGGACTCCTAGTCGAATACTCTATGTACAGATAAAAGAACCATAGATTGTATCTAGCTGGGTTTTCTATCTTGTAACTCTTGCCCCTCGTCCTATATAAAGCGAGCAGGGAGTCCCTTGAAGGAACAACTCATACAAAACATTGGCAGTTAGCACCATGGGTTCCGGCGGCCAGGTGCACCATGTGATGATACAACAAGATTAGATTTCACAGGTAAGGGGATTACTATTTCACTAATATTTTGGGAACCCAAAGTTGTATTGTTTCCTTTTACACTTGAGAAAACCAATGTAACTCCCAAACGGACCCTTAGGAAGTTCTATACTACTTGTATTTAGTGGTCTAGAGAGGGGCAGTGTTGATCGAGACTAAAGAGGACTATTTTCTTTTTATGCACTTAAATAAATGACATATCTAAGCATAGTTTTTATGACCTTAGAGAACTCATTGATCTAATTCTACAACTATTTACTGCGTTACATAAGCATATAATGTGTTGGAAAGTTCCCCGGTTAAAAAAATAGAGATGTATTAGTTTACACCGACCCACTTTTCAGTGTGAATAGTTAAAAAATAGAGACATATTAATATACACCTACCCACTTTTCAATGTGAATAAAAATGAATATGTGTAAAAAAATGCTCTTTGTCCCATAAATGGGCAAGGGTTAATGACCCCCGTCTCTCTATCTCCCCACACCTAGTAGTTTCTATACAAAGATAGCCATAGCTAGATACAACCAAACACACTAATAGATGTCATTATGAAAACTTACAAATGTTTGACATGGTCAGGAACAGTAGTAACGGATGACCTCTCACAGACGTACTGATATATGTACCTAGTTAAGATGCCACTTGATTCATAGCAAAACGACCAACAACCTTTAAGTAGTTTGTTAATAATATTCTATCTAAATTTTTGGTCTTATTTCTAAGGCTAGAATGGATTAGTCATTCCACTATGTCATTTGGCATAATTGCATTATATTATTCTTATTCAAGCACCATGGAAGACTTTGAAAATTGAATAATAATGTATCAATTGGATTGTTCTGTTTTATAGTAAATGCATGTACATTACAAACATGCAACTACTAAATACATGACAAAAATTGTATTAATAGTAGAAATGATTACATTGCTGTGAGGTTCAAATTTCTCTTGTAGAATTTTCATATCATAATGCAAGAATAGCTTTAATTTTCTCCAAGCTTGTTTTGTTAGATATTACAAATGCGATCATACAACAAGATTAGATCAGATATGGATCATAATCATTGGTAGATTGAAAAAGAAAAGGAAGTTATACTCAAGTCAATATAACAAACTAAAACATAAGATTTATTAACTATTTGTATGTCATATATTTGCAAAGAAAGAGTGAGAAGCATAAACACGATTGATATGGAACAAATCTACTGTAGAACTTAAGATAAAATGCAAACACAATTTTGTTCAAAAGTGTATGAACGCTCACTCTAGATATATAAAAAAAGGAAGAAAGTGAAGCATATGTAACGAATTAGATAAAGAAAAGTAAAATTGAATCTCTTACCCAATCTTTACGTCCATCATCCCTAATTTGAAGGACACATTCCAGTCCCTATCTTTGTAGAGTTTGTGTACCTTCAACAATTGGGGAATCAAAACCTTTTCATTACTAGAAACCTCTTCTTACTTTGAAGCATGCACTTGACTAAAAGGAATGGTGTTCAAAGGTGGAACATTGTCACGCCCTGATTTTTCCTCGGGGTTTAAAAATCATTAAATAAAATATTTCTAGAAATTATATGAAATTGCAATGCACTTAACAAGTGAAAATAAATTTTCCTTTAATAAATTATGCATGGAGGAATTTTCCCTAATTTCTCCATGTCCTAAAATACTCTCTGAATTTTCTTGGGAATTTTCAGAGCTCAATAAGTAATCTAATGAAACAAAGTTCATTTCAGTAATTATTGGAAAAGGGGAAAACAATTAAAAATCCCCTCCCCAGCTCTGGGCCGCCTCCGCCCATCCTTGCCTCCTCAGGCCGTCCTCCTGGCCTGCCTCCCCCATCCTTTCCTCTCCTTCGCAGCCCAGCCGATCGGCCCACTCCTGCAACCGCCTTGGCCCAACACCCCGTGCCGGCCCGCCCGCATCGGCCTGACTCTCGTGTAGCCCAGCTCCGTCCGCACCCCGCCTCTCACCAACAGTGGGGCCGGGCCCACCTGTCGGATTTGGCTTCTACCTCCAGCCGCCGACCCACGCCGCGTGGTCCCACGTCGTCGTCGAATCCGGCGCCTTCCCCTCCCGCGCTTGCCGCCAAACCGCGCGGGCCGAGGTCGCCATCCACTTCCCCCACTTCCTCCCCTTTTTCCCCCATCATCCCGCGAAGTCCGGCGTGAAATCATGCTCCACAACCCCGCGATGCCCACGTCGGCCGGCACCCACTCCCCCTCAATATCCGCCTCGCCCCAGCCTCAAACCGCCACCACGAGGCCATAAATGGAATGCCCATGCCTCCGTCTTCCTTATCCCTCTTTTTCCCGAGCTTCCCCGTGCCCCTAATTCGCTCCTCCCCGTGAAATCCATCTGCCGCCGCGTCGCACCCCCTCTGGCTGCCGCTCGCCGCCGCTTGAGGCCACGCCTTGCTACGCCGCCACCGCTTTGAGCTTCACCATGGCAGGAAGTGCCTCGGCCACCATCTCCCGTGGACCAACCATCGCCGGACGATCGTTTCCACCGTCGCCCCGGAGAGGACCATTGCCAAGCCTTGCCGCCTCCGTCGCGTCGCCGCTCTAGCTGCGCCGCCACCGCGTTCCGGGCCGTCGGAGGCTGTCGCCCTCGCCTTGGCATCCTCCGCCACCGCTGGTGAGCTCGATGACACCTCCATCTTCCCCTCCCCCACCGCTCGTCGGCATCGTCATCGTCACGCTGTCGCCAGTCCTCTGTCTTCTTTCCCCCGGTCCGTCGGTCGCCGCCTCGGTTTCCCATCCTCGGCCCGCCGTTGCGTAGTCGACTGGCGTCGTCTTCTCCTCGCCGCGCTGCCTTGCCGCTGCCGGTCGCCGCTGACGCCTCCCTTTTGCCTTGCCGCGCCGGTACTGGCGTTGCGCCATGGCGGGTGCTACTCACCTCGCCCGAGCAGCTGGTACCCGAGCCCCACTGGCAGCCTTTCCCCTATGTAGCACAAGCGGGCCCCACCAGTGATCCCCTACTCTGTGGACCCCTCACGCATATCTCGGGAAATCTTAACCATTGAATACTCAAGATCCAATCCGGGCCACCCGATCTTCATAAAGCTCTAGATCCATCCACAACCGTCCGATCCATCAAGTTTAGATCTGGGCCATCCAAGTCTCATAAAACCCTAACTCAATTCTAGCCGTTCGATCGCTGCCCACCCGATTTGGGCCGTCCTTTTCCCATGGACCACGTCCATAGTCTCGGTCCACGGTGGACTGACCCCATCTCTCACTGACGTGCGGATCCTGCACATCAGCGGTGTTCCCTCTCTCTACTCGAGGGCTGACGCAATAATTCTCTTTTTTCCTCACAAAAATAATTATTCATTGTGTTATAAATCGGTTTAATTCCTAAAAATGCTTAAAAATAGGTTAAAACTTCTAAAATTTATAACTAATTCATACGAACTCCAAATTAGACCGTTCAACTCTCAAAATTCATCTAAAATTGAGCTATACATGTTTGTCCACTTTTCATGTATTGTTTACTTGGTTTTTATTAGATGTTTCCTTGTTTTACGTGCCAGCTCTTAGGAATCCGACGTTTCAAAGGATCGCGATTTCGCGAATTTCTCTTGGAAGATTATTTGAAGAAGCAAAGGACGTCACACATTCATCCTTGAGCATGTTGAACCTACTTTGTGAAATATTTTACGATTTATAAATAAATTGTATGATTTGCCAATCACATAGAATAAGAGACAACCTATCGGCTTGCTTGAGACCCTATTTAATTGTTATCCATTCCATGGTAACTTTGGGTGATAATCTGACTAGTTTATGTCTCATTCGATGACTTAGCTAGAGATAGGACCTGTTTAGCCATCACTATTGGGATAACCACATTATTTCTATATTTGGTAAGCTGTTGAGCTGGGTGCTCGAGATGTTTGACCATGGCAATTGGTCGTAACTAATCAACTAAAATTTGATTTAATAGTGGGCTGTTGGTGCATGGTTTTGCTGGTCGCACCCATGGCAGTTAAGGACCGGTTCACAGGAACCCCTTGAGCTAATTTCCGTACAACCACAAGCCAGCGTGGGCAACGGCTAGGCTTGTAGCGTAGCTCTTCCCTCTCCTAGGCATTGTTTGGTGAGGATAGGCGTGATGGAGTTGGGTCGGCTCAGGGGTCGGGTTGATCGGCTTCCGGATCCATCGTGGCACAAGGGGGTAGCCTGACCGACACAGTGTGCCCTATCGGTAGGTGCAACTTCAGCGAGGTGCAGATGGTTGGGGAGGAGTTGCGTGAATGGTCCTGTCACGGCCCCTTTACCGTGGGTTATGGGCACATGGAGACATGTGCGGGGCTATGTTTTGTGGGTAAAGTTGTACACCTTTGGCCAGAGTTAAAATCTATTTGAATATCCGTGCCCGCGGTTATGGACGATTGGTCAAGACTCATCGTAATTAGTCTCACCCTTAGTTAATTAACTTGACATAATGGAATGGGTATAGTTCAGGTGGATAGTTTGGGCCTGATTGACGTGGTGTAGCGTTGGTCAGTGATGGTGTGGAGGCCATGGGCCCCGGGTACCTCACCACAAGCGTATAGGCCATTCGGATAGAGGATGGGCCGAGACTTGTAGTTAGAGATATAATAGCACCCGGAAGATTTTGCCTTGTATAGAAAGGAATATACAATCTTAGCCAGGTAAGATGTATCTCTAAGAAGGAAATCCCTTGGCCGTATCCGGCTAGGATTCCTACCTTGTACTCCTGTCCCCCAGTATATAAGGGGAGGCAGGGCGCCCCCTGAGGGCACGAGATCATTGATCGACACAAATCCTCAAAGGAATACCACCACAATTGGATATAGGGTATTACCTCACACCGAGGGCCTGAACCAGTATAAATCTCCCCGTGTTCCTTTGCAATCCACTGAGTTTTCATCCGCCGGGTAGCCCCATATTTATATTGCCGGTGTAAAACATCGACAGTTGGCGCGCCAGGTAGGGGCTCCGGCGAGTTTCACATCTACAAGCTTGATGGATCCAGCAACCAGAGTCGACGGTGGCAAGTTCTCCCCTGGAGACACAATAACCTTCGGAAGTCTCGACTTCATCGCCAATCAATTTGGCGATCTCACCTTGGCCGACGCAGATCTGATCCAACTGGCCGAGGAACCAGCCGACTCCGCGCTAGTCTGCCCACAAGACGCTACAGCCACCCTCGTTGAGTTACTGCGGCAATCTACCACCTTGCTGGGTCTCGGGACAACTCTCTCCTTCGGCGTCCGACTCGCGCTTGGCCTTGAGCCGGCCCGGATAGGGCAAAGAGGGGGAGAGATCGTTAATCTCCCTGGCAGACCCGACGACGCCGCGGATCTACATCCCACGCGGTAGACCCGATGTTCCGCGATTCAGTTTGGACACGGCCAAGCGCCATTTCAGATTGGATCTAGAGAGGTCGGAGTCGTTCTTACTCCGATGAATTACTCGGACTCCGACTCCAAGTCGGACAACGGTTCAAACACTAGTTCGGACTCCAGTCTAGCAAGTTTTCTCCTGCCTCGTGAGATCTTCATGGCTTCAACACCCCCACCCGAGGTACGCCGACTATAAGAGGAGCAGCAGGAGGAGGCGCGCCAACTATGACAACAGGAGGAAGCTGACCGCGCGGCTCACAACGATGGGCTACGCAAGGCTGGGCGAACCGCCCAGTAACAAATTCTCCAGACCAAAGTCGGCGACCACGATGTCTTCGTCATGCCACAATAGAACGTCGTGGCCGCTGCAACCCTGCTGGACACACTCTAGCTTGGGCCTGACCACCAGGCCACCCCGACTATCGCCAAGATCAAGGCAACAATTACAGCTGCTGCTTGTCAGCAGCAACAGCAATCGGGCGACACATTTGTGCCGACAAACCGGTCGGGTTCTCCGGTGGCAGGATCATCAACGTCAGCACAACGCCGGGCGGCTGGCTCTAGTCGGCCGCATGAGGAATCGCGTCAAACATCACTCGGCGACACCAACAACAACAACCAGCGGCGTCACCAGTACGATCGCAAGCCCAACCAAGATCTCCGAGTTCATCTACAACGTGACCTCTGGCATACCATTAATGCCCGGCACCATGAACGCGAAGAAGACGAGCGTCGCCGACTGGAAGACGACTACGACCGTTTCGGCCTCAACCATGAGCGGTTTAAATGCTGCAATCGGAGCCGGAGCCCTCTCAAAGATGAAGGCGTTCCAGCTTTCACCCACGAGCTCTAGGACGTCGACTGGCCGTTGGGCTTCAAGCCTACGGGGATCAAGAAATACGACGGCAAAACCAATCCCGAGTCCTGGCTCACCGTATACACCCTGGCAATTCGAGCTGCCGGTGGTGACCACAAAGCCATGGCTAACTACCTCCCAGTTGGACTAACTGACTCTGCGAGGACATGGCTAACAGGGCTCCCGAGGCGGTCGATCAGTTCCTGGGGAGAACTCAGGGAGCGGTTCATCGCTAACTTCCAAGGGACCTACGAGAGGCCGTCTTCCGAGCATGATCTATATCAACTGCACTAGAAGAAGAACGAGTCTCTACGTGACTTTATCAAGAGGTTCTCTGAGAAGCGCAACAAAATGCCAATGATCAAGGACGAGGCCGTCATCGCTGCCTTCCGCAAGGGAGTAAAGGACGCCCCGTTCATTGCGAAGTTCACTCAGAAGCCACCATCGTCCATCCGGGCTCTCTTCGACATGGCGAACAAATACGCCGACTCGGCCAAAGCAGTCGCCGAGGCCCTTGATGAGAAGAAGGAGTCCCGACAGAAGGACCAGAAGGCGAAAGCCGATAACGAGCCATCACAAAACAAGTATGGCAACCGCAAGTGGAAGTCGGACAACGAGGTAGCCAACATGGAGCGAACTAAGTCGCGGCTCCAACAGAACAACGACTACCAGAAGGTCATGAACGGGCCATGCCCCTTCCACCCCAAGGGCAAGCACGCGGCCAAAGACTGCTTCATGCTCAAGAAGTTTGCTTTCGAACAGGCTTCAACATCTGGCGCCGACAAGAGTAAAGACAAGCCAGATCAGGACTCGGCTAATGATTTTCAAGATCCCCAGGCCGAGTTAAACCACATCTTCGGAGGGCCGTCTGCGTATGAGTCTAAGCACAAGCAGAAGCTAACAGCACACGACGTCAACACAATCTCTACAGCAGACACCCCCCAATATCTGCGCTAGTTAGAGACGTCCATCACGTTCACCCGCGCTGGTCATCCAGATCGGGTTTCGCACCCAAGACGCTATCCACTCGTCCTGGACCCGGTCGTCAAGAACATCAAGTTGAAGAAGGTTCTCATAGACGGAGGCAGCGCGCTCAACATCCTATTGGCCAAAACTCTGGATGAGATGAAGATTCCTCGTTCAGATCTGCGGCCGAGTACGGCGCTCTTCCACGGGATAATTCCCTGCCTGTCTTCAACACCACTCGGGCAGATTAACTTACCAGTCACCTTCGGCATGCGGGATAACTTCCGCATGGAAAACATTTGCTTCGAGTTCGCCGACTTCGAGACTGCGTACCATGCGATACTCGGACGACCGGCGCTCGCCAAGTTCATGGCGATACCGCACTATACATATATGGTGCTCAAGATGGCAGGGCCAGCAGGAGTTCTCTCCCTCCGCAGCGATGTCAAGCAAGCCTTCACCTGCGACAAGGAGAGTTGCGAATGGTTCAATCACAAGAGGCGGCAGTCGGGCACAACAGCATTCGGCAAGTCGAGGAAGACCCAGTTCCGGCCAAGAAAGCAGCGAAGTCGGGAATTTTAGTGGACTCGGACACAAAGAAGATCCCCCTGGACCCTTCCAACCCCTCCAAGACTGCCCTAGTCGGGACCGGACTCGACCCCAAATAGGAAGATGCGCTCGTCACCTTCCTCCAAGCCAACAAGGATATCTTCGTGTGGAAACCGTCTGACATGCCGGGCGTACCAAGGGAGGTGATCGAGCATGCCCTCAACGTGAAGACAGACGCCAAGCCAGTCAAGCAACGGCTGCGGCGCTTCGCTCAAGACCGCCAAGATGCTATTCGGGAGGAGATAACCAAGCTTCTCGCAGCCGGGTTCATCAAAGAGGTCTATCACCCAGATTGGCTGGCAAACCCAGTTTTGGTTCGGAAGAAAAATGGTAAATGGCGCATGTGCGTCGACTACACCGATCTCAACAAGGCGTGCCCCAAGGACCCATTTGGTTTACCACGAATAGACCAGGTGGTAGATTCAACTGCAGGGTGCGACCTTCTCAGTTTTCTCGACTGCTACTCGGGATACCATCAAATCAGCATGAAGGAGGAGGACTGCCTAAAGATGTCTTTCATCATGCCGTTTGGAGCGTACTGCTACATCACTATGCCGTTTGGTTTGAAAAACGCTGGAGCAACGTACCAACACGCAGCTCAGTGGTGTCTACACACTCAGATCGGGCGCAACGTGGAGGCCTACGTCGACGACGTGGTGATCAAGACCAAGTCCAAAGAAGACCTCATCGCTGACCTGGAAGAAACCTTCCAAAATCTTCGAAGATTCAACATGAAGTTGAACCCGGAAAAGTGCGCCTTCGGTGTGCCATCCGGCAAGTTACTCGGCTTCATCGTCTCACATCGCGGCATCGAGGCCAACCTGGAGAAAGTCAACGTAATTATGAACATGGCTCCCCCGAGTAACCAGAAGGACGTCCAGAAGCTGACAGGCTGCATGCAGCACTCAGCTGGTTTATTTCCCGACTGGGCGAACGGGGCATGCCTTTTTTCAAGTTATTGAAGAAAGCGGACAATTTCCAGTGGACTCCCGAAACCCAGCAAGCCTTCGAAGACTTCAAGAAATTTCTCACATCACCCCCTGTGTTGGCGTCACCCATGCCCCAAGAACCGCTGATGCTATATCTGGCGGCAACCACTCAGGTAGTCAGCACGGTGCTGGTGGTCGAGCAATCCAAACAGGGTCACATCCAGAAAGTCTAAAGGCCAGTTTACTTTGTCAGCGAAGTCCTTGCCGACTCGAAGATGATACCCGCAGGTCCAGAAGCTGCTCTATGGCCTACTCATCACCGTCCGGAAGCTGGTGCACCACTTCCAAGCACATCAAGTCACGGTGGTCACATAGTTCCCACTCGGGGACGTCCCACATAACCGCGCGGCCACCAGCTGAATCGCTAAATGGGCGCTCGAGTTGATGGCGTTCGATATCACTTTTCAGCCAAGGACAGCAATCAAATCATAAGCTCTAGTTGACTTCATGGCCAAGTGGACGGAAGTTCAAATGCCCACATCAACAGCGAAGCTAGAGTACTGGACAATGTACTTCGACGGTTCTCTACGGATCGGCGGCGCCGGGGCTAGCATCGTACTGACGTCGCCCACCGGCGAAAAACTCAAGTACGTTCTACAGATCCACTTCCCGGCTTCCCACAATGTCGCTGAGTACGAGGCACTTATCCACGGGCTCCACATTGCTATGTCACTCGGCATATGTCGACTGGTTGTGCGCGGGGATTCTCAACTCGTGGTGAATCAAGTCATGAAGGACTGGACATGTCTCGATGATTCCATGGCGGCATATTGTCAGGAGGTCCGCAAGCTAGAAAACAAGTTCGACGGGCTGGAGATAACACATGTCCTACGGCAATACAATGACGCTGCAGACGAATTGGCAAATATGGGATCCAAGCGAGAAGCAATCCCGACAGGGATCTTTGTCGAGCAACATATGGAGCCATCAGTCAAGAAGAAACTAGTACCAGACCAATCGGGAGGCGAACCTACCTCGGCTACAAACGAGGTGCTGCACATATGTCTAGATTGGCGGACTCCTGTTCTCAAATTCCTCCTGGACGATGAACTCCCAGAAGATCGCAGTGAAGCCAAACGAATCAAGCGTCGAAGCAAGAGTTTCTTAGTCGTCGGAGAAGACCAGTTCCGAATAAGTGCATCCAGGGTCCTCATGTGCTGCGTCACCACCAAGGAGGGCAAGCAGATCCTGCACTCGATCCACTCAGGCATATCTGGCAACCATGCCGCATCTAGGACGTTAGTAGAAAAGGCTTACCGGCAGGGATTTTTCTGGCCAATAGCAGTAATAGACGCCAAAGACATCATTCGCACATGCGAGGGTTGCCAGTTCTACGCAAGACAAACAAATCTCCCAGCCCAAGAACTCCAAACAATCCTAATCTCTTGGCCCTTTGCAGTATGGGGGGCTTGACATGGTCGGGCCTTTCAAGAAAGCGCTAGGAGGGTTTACACACTTGTTCGTCGCAGTGGATAAATTCACCAAGTGGATTGAGGCCAAACCCGTTGCAACCATAACAGCGCCACGAGCAAAGGACTTCATCATGAGTATACTATACCGATTCGGGGTCCCTAACCGCATCATCACTGACAATGGTACTCAGTTCACGGGCGGCGTTTTTCAAGATTTCTGTGAAGAATTCGGCATCAAGATCTGTTATGCCTCTGTGGCACACCCGCGGAGCAACGGGCAGGTTGAACGAGCCAATGGTATGGTCTTACAAGGTATCAAGACCAGGATATTCGACCGACTACAACCGTACGCGGGCCGATGGGTCCAAGAGCTCCCATCTATTCTCTGGTCTCTCAGAACCACTGTCAGTCGGGCAACAGGGCAATCCCCTTTCTTTCTGGTCTACGGTGCTGAGGCTGTGCTACCAACCGAGTTAGAGTTCGGCTCTCCACGAGTTCGGGCTTACTTAGAAAACATCTCCAACAATACCCGATTGGTCGAACTAGATCAGTTGGAAGAAGCGAGGGATATTGCAACAATCCAGTCGGCAAGATATCTTCAAGGCCTGCGTCGCTACCACAATCGCAATGTCCGTGGCCGCACCTTTTTGGTCGGAGATCTCGTCCTGAGAAAAATACAAACCACCAAAGACAGGCACAAACTATCCCCAATCTGGGAAGGGCCGTTCATTATAGCCGAGGTCACGCGGCCAGGGGCCTACCGACTGAGGACCGAAGACGGTGCCCTCATCAACAACTCATGGAATATAGAACAACTACGTCCTTTCTATACCTGAGTTTTACAAATTTCATGTGTACAGTTCTTCACTGACTCACTACGCCGCCTGTTTCAACCAAGTAGTGAGTCGGGGGTTGCATGTATTATATGTGCTTTATCAATAATATACGAGCCTATTTTACTTAAGTTATGAAGTTTTACTATGACTTTCCTATGTCTGCCCGAGTATAGCTTTCTGCGGTGAACGTCTTTATTAAGTTCCTATCGGTCAACTCGGTGTAGGCTATAGGGTCGAGTAAAGCTAATGACAACCGAGTAATAGTCTAAAGCTTGGCGGCACTGCACATGTATTTACACATATCCTTACAAAAATCCACAATACACTGACTGCATGATATACTATTTTTTACAGATCTAGATCTCGGGTGATAATCTCTGCAGTCGGCCTCGCCTGGGCTATCAGCTCTAGCGCCTCCTCAGGAGTTGTCTCCTTGGCAAAACCCTCCCCGATGGCTTCAACATCTGCCCTTGGGTAGATGGACTTGGTCATTGCCAGGGTTCAGGCTACGCCGACAATGACGTGCTCATCGAGTACCTTTTCAGGGCACTCCGTGCATCCTCAAGGCGCGCCTCCACTTGGGCGATCGAGCTACAGCTGGTTCTCACGGGGCGAGGATCTATGATGTCAAGGAGCCCTCTCACGGATCCCAAGAGGGCCTCCCGTGACTCCTTGATGACCCTTATCTCCTCTTCATAAGCCTTAAATTGGGCTTGGGAATTGGCTCTAGCAGCTACCCGGGTTCACCGACAAGTAAGCTTGTTAGGTAAAGCTGCAGATGGAGTAATTAACGGATTGGTTAAGATCATTGTCAGAAGGGAAGACTTACTATCGTAGTCGGCCTCCTATCTGGCTACGGTCCTCTCCAGTTCAGTTTTTTCCTTCTCGAGCTTGGCGGTGGCCTCTTTCAACTCGGCCTTCTCTCGCTCAAGCTCGGTATTGGCTGTTGTCTGGTCGGTCTTATCTTTTTCAAGTTCGGCCCTGGCTTTCTCGGCCTCCTTCAGCTGTTCCTCTCCCTCTGTTCGGGTCTTCAACTTGGCTTCGAGGGCTGCACGACAGATTAGTCAAGAACTCGACGTGGCAGTCAAGACACAACTGGGCAGTCGGGAAATAACACAGCTGGAGAAATATATTAAAGATTTGGTCAGGAAGAAGCGTTCTAGAGGCTCACCTCTTATCTTCTTGGCTTGGTCCCAATTCTTAGCCCTGAGCTTGGCGACAGCCCCTCTCAGCCAGGACTCCCTCTCCTGGCTGCGCCCCTCCACTTCGGCGTTCAAGGCCCGGAGTTGGTCCAATTCTTGGAGATGGGGGGCGATGTGGTTCAGTACCTTATGCATTTTCTCCGAGCGATCAACAACTTTCTGCTCAGGGAGTAATAAGTCAAAGCAGAATCAAGCGTCAAGAAATACTACCAAAATTCCGATATGACAGAAACCATACCCGAATCCCCTCGGACGCGGCGAGTGTGGCACGAAGTACGTCTTCATGTTCCCTCTCCGCTGCCACCTCATCGACCTTGTGTTGACGCCGAAAACTGCCGGGGGCCGCTCGGCGTCCTGGAGACACGCGAAGGCCTGGGAGATCTGCTTAGCTCCAGTGCAGATCCTAAAATATTTGAGGTTCACAGGCGTGCCAGTCAATTTGACCCCGCAATTGACAAGGAGAAAAAAGTTAGATCAGTAAACCGATCGGCCAGTAATAATCCTGTTAGCCGATAGCCAATAGTAACTTGCACATCGGCTAGAAGCCGATGATGATATAAGTGAATAGTAAACCAGCTGATTGCCGAAGTAATAATCGGCCGATGATAAAGTAAACAGGCATCCGTGCCCGGGCCCCTGCTCGTGCCCGCGCCCGAGTCGTCACTTGTGCCCGTGCCCGGGCCCTTGGTCGTGCCCGCGCCCAGGTACTCTCTATGCTCGTGCCCGGGTCCTTAGTCGTGCCCGCGCCGGGGACCTCGCTCGTGCCCGTTCCCGGGTACTTGCCCGACTACCGGTAGCACTTGCACATCGGCCAGGAAGCCGATGGTAGTATGGATGATACTACAAATAGAATAATAAACCAGCCATCGGCTAAGGAGCCGATGATAGAATAGATGATAATATAAACAATAAGCTAGCCGACTGCCAATAGTAACACATGGACATCGGCTAGGAGCCGATGATAAAATAAATGGGCAGAGCAATAACCAATAAACAATGCAGTCGGCTTTATTTAATAAAAAGATAACCTATCGGCTAATCACTCCGACAGAACATCGCATAAACACCCATCGGCTCAGCAAGGATAAATCTATTATTATCAATCTAGTAGTTCAAACTCAATTGATGCAGCACAGATTTAATAACAATAAAAGAACCCCGATGAGCCGATAGATCTAATGCAATTGTGATGTATGATAACTTATCGGCTATACATCCCGATAAGACGCTTGCACAAAAACCATCGATCTAACAGGAACAATTTATCACTGCAGTTTAGTAGGTCGGACCCAATCGATGCAGCACAAACTGATGATAAACTGTTCCCGGTAAACCGATACGATCTATGCACGCGTGATGTGATATATCTACTCGGCCTATGAGATCAAACCTAACTGATGTAGCCGTAGACAGAGCAGAATATACCGTGGTAAGCTGACTACCATAAACCGACTAGAATATCGGACCTAACCGAGGAAGTCCTAGTCGATAGGTAGTCAGGGTAACGAGACTTACCCTCTCGCAGGAGTTCGGACCTAACCGATGCAGCCCGGCTTGAGAAGCAAGAACCCGTTGGTAAGGGTGGTGATGTGCCGAATTTGATTGATCTGTGTGGATGCTTTACAAGGTCCCCGGGCATACGTATATATACCCCGAGTTGATACAGTCCTGATAGGACACGGCACACAATTTCCTATCTATAAAAGGAAAACTAACAAACCCCGATCAGATACGAGATCAGGTTTCCTAAAAATTATCAAAACTACCTAATTAATAGATAAGGTAATTAACTGCCATACTGCGGTCTTCACGATTCCTTCTCAAGCTCGGTCCCTTCCAGATTAGCTTCCATTGGCTGATATTTCCTTAACCGAGTCTGATACGAGCCGTGCCAAATTTTGGCGTTAACACCTTGTAAGTCTGTGCAGTTCTGTCGGGCGCCGTCCACCGGAACGTCCTCGGGAACTTGCGCAGAGGGGCCTCGATCCTGGGGAGGTCGGGTCTGTCTAAAGGAAGGGACAACGCTGACGACGACGATGACGACTAGGATGGCGATGGACTTCTAGCCCCCAACTCGGCGGCCCCCGAGGCCTCAGGGGCTAGCTCAGGTGTTGCAGCGGCGGCTTTGATACCAGGCGCTGGCTCAGGAGCTGCAGCGACGACTTCGACAACGGGCACTGGCTCAGGGGTTGGAGCTGCAGCTTTGGTAACCGCCCCTTGGTCGGCCGACGTTGGCGGCCCTGCAGTCGGGACGGTCCCAGCCTCTGCGACTAGGCCCGCCGCCGGCTCAACAGGCGTGCTCGCCGGCTCTGGATCGGCTGGGACAGGGTCGACAGCAGGGGCAGTCGGCGTGACTTCCTTGAGATTAATGTCGACCCGCTTCCTGCATAACAAGTCAAGCATCAAGGCGCTACAACGGAGAACATGGTTTTCAGAAGACCCAGAATGGCCTACCTCTTGGAGAACTTGAGGAGATCTGGAAGGCGGCACTGGAGGGCCGCTGGCTGTTGAGCCTGAAGGCGCGGCAGTCGATGGTGGCGTTTCTGTCCTGGTCGGCCCCGTTCGCGGTGTGGTTGGCTGGGGCGCTCGGGTACTCGACGGCGCTGGGGTTGACCTTGTACTCAGCCGTGCTTGGGTTGGGCTCGATGTTGTTGAGCTCGACCACGCCGGTCCCGTTCTAGGACCCGATGGACTGGGTGTTGTGCCGATGGGGTCTTTTATCTTTAAACCCTTGGCTGCGGCACTCGGCTTCACAACCTTCTCCTTGCCCCGATCTACAATGGGCTTCTTCCCCGCTCTCTCGGAGTCGGGCTGGGCGGTAGGAGGACTTCTCGCCCTCTTCTTCGACTTTGTGGCCGACAACGGACGGGAGTCATCATCAAACTCCTTGCACCACTGCAGATGATTTAACAATATACATTGCATCCCTCAGAGCAACTACGGATACAAGTCTACAGACATTCATCACAGAAGAGAAGCAAAGATTACCTTGGGACGAGGCCGATTGTGGTTATACGCCGCGATGGAGCGCTCTGCGTCCTCAGTTTCAATCACCTCATTGGAGAAATAAGTGAACAATATTTCGGTCACTTTTTGCTGGCCAATCACTTCTCGCCTTTCTCGGTCGGGGTCATTCTTCCCTTGGTAATCCCAGTAGAATTCACTTCGCAGCTTCAGTGGCTGGATGCGCCGAGTCAGGAAGCGCTTGGCGACCCAGGGGCCGGTCTGGCCGACTGTCTTGAATTTCTCCAACCTTGCCAGCAACTGATGTACCTGGCCCATCTCTTCGAAGGTTGGATCCGACGACCAACTGGGTGAGACCGCCGGGGGCTTTCCAGTGAATGGAGGCAGGGAGGGTTCCAGATCAGAACAGTAGAACCACTCCTTATGCCAACCTTTCATAGAGGATTTCAAAGGAAGATCGATATATATTTTCTTCATCTCACTCCTCAACTGAAGGCCAGCCCCCTCAATCACCTGGACCCTATTCTTAGAGGGTTGGGGCTTAATGTGGAACAAGTGCCTGAAAAAATTAAAGTGGGGCTCTACACCCAGATAGCACTCGCAAAGAGTCACAAAGATAGAGATTTGTAGAATTGAGTTGGGATTCAGATTCACCAACTCCAATCTGTAGAAACTAAGAAGATGGCGGAGGAACACAGAGGACGGAAGAAACAAACCCCGGTCAAAGAAAGAGGCAAAAACAACAGTTTCGCCAGCTTGGGGATTTGGAACCGACTCACCCTCAGCCGGGCGCTAGCGGATGATGTCGCGGCTCTGCAGCCACAGCGACTTCTCCAACTTCGACCGGCTGCAGTCCGAGGTCGGCCACCCCTCGTCCGACGCCCCGGCGAAATCTGGAACCTTCGGCATGGTCGAGGGGACAGGAAATTTGGGGGAAATGTGGTCGGGGGCTTGGAATAGACAAGGGAAGGCGGAATCGCTCGAGCTTTGTTGGGGAGGAGCAAACAGTGGCGAACCCTAGCGGAGCGGGAGGCGAAATTTCGGCGCGGAGCTAGGAAGATGAAATGATTGGTCGCTTGGGGAAGATAGAGGAATCTTTTCTCTCTCCCCAGCCTTTATAGAGCCTGCGCCAACTAAATGGGCTTGGGCCTACACAATCGGTGCTGGGCCATCAAGATATGAGTTTCTACAGTAGCATGCTCAATATGGGCCGTACGCTGGCTATGTTAAAATCGCAGTACTGGGGTTACCAACAGAAACCGATGAGGTAAACAGATATGCTTCATGAAAGCCTTATTGCTAAACACATGTGTTTGGGTATCTGTCTTATCCACTAGGTATCGAGGATATATCCTTTTAAGGATCACAAGCTGGTCTTCATTACAATTGGGGATGCAGGTATCTTTCTCGAATACACCTGACCACAAAATGGATTTAATTTCATAAAGTGGTACTCAGCCTACATGCTTGGCCAATAGTTGCCATGAGCAACATTATTCCAGCCGACATGACGCTGAAGAGTCTAACTTTCGAGTAGTGCACTACTCGGGAGAGACTATAAATATCTTTTCCAGCTGACATGATGCTGAGGAGTTTCCAGCTGACATGATGCTGAGGAGTCTAACTTCCGAGTGGGACGCCACTCGGGAAAGACTATAAACCCCTTTTTGGCTGACCTGAAGCTAAAGAGTCCTATATACGAGTGGCATGCTACTCGGCAAGACTAGAAATTACATTCCAGTTGACATGATACTGAAGAGTCTCATATACCAGTAGTATACTACTCGGGAAAGACTACAAGGTTAAAGATCTTTGACTTTATGTTTAATTGTCTTCACAATTAAGCACAAAGTCGGGGGCTACACCTAATTGTTGACGCCAAAAATCGTCGGGATCTGGTTC
Source organism: Oryza meyeriana var. granulata (assembly GCA_003991445.1). NCBI lineage: Eukaryota > Viridiplantae > Streptophyta > Magnoliopsida > Poales > Poaceae > Oryza > Oryza meyeriana. Next base: position 98,470 of record RYFJ01001778.1, read on the forward strand.
GGCGTCTGGGTGACACGCGAAGGCCTGGGAGATCTGCTTAGCTCCAGTGCAGGTCCTAAAGTCTTGAGGTTCGTAGCGTGCCAGTCAATTTGACCCTGTAATTGACAAGGAGAAAGAAATGTTTAAATTCGCAGCTAAATCGGCTGGAAGCCGCTTGACTCATCTCATCGGCCGATGGCCGATACGCACTATACACTTATACATCGGCTTAGAAACCGATTGATGCGGAGCGATAGCATAATAATACACAAGTATCGTGCTAACCGATCATCGAAAGGATACTCAAAAACCAGCTATAAAACTTGGTAAAATAAACAGGTATAATGCATAAGTAAATAAATCAAATAAATCCTAGCCGATTATAATTTATTGTTACTGGTGTTGTCGTGAAGATATGCCTGTGCCCGGGCCCTTGCTTATATCGGCTCCCGGGGTCTTCGTCCGCTGTCTGGGCCCGTACACTGGTCCTTACCTAAGCTCGTGCCCGGGCCCTCACCTGGGGTTGTGCCCGGAGCCTGCTTGTACTTGTACTTGATCAGTAGAATAAACCCATCGCTAGTCATCAGCCGATTGTAACAATAATATAGGCAAGAATATATGATAAGCATGCAATAACATAAATGATAGATAATTGATGAGCCAGCCGACTACTGAGCAGGGCGAGTATAGAATAAACAATGAATAAATGTAGTCGGCTTTTAACAGATAACTTATCGGCTAAGCACTCCGATAACACCATCGCCACAACACCATCGCTCATCAAGAGAAAGCTATTATCGTCAGTCTAGTAGATCGGACCCAACCGTTGCAGCACAGACCAACAATGATAGCGATACTCAATGGGCCGATAGATATAATGCGATCGTGATGAAGATAACTTACCGGCTATGCACTCTGATAAGACGCCTGCACACAAAGCATCGGCCTAGCAGGACCGACTTATCACTAGCAGTTCAGTAGGTCGGACCTAACCGATGCAGCACGAACTGATGATAAATCGCTCCCAGTAAGCCGATACAATCTATGCACGCGTGATGTGATATACCTAATCAATCTATGAGGTCAAACTGAACTGATGCAGCCATAGATAAAGTAAATATATCGTGGTAAGCCGACTACCATAAACCGACTAGAATATCGGACCTAACCAAGGAAGTCCTAGCCGATAGGTAGCCGGGGTGACGAGACTTACCCTCTCGCAGGAGTTCGGACCTAACCGATGCAGCCCGGCTCGAGAGGCAGGATCCCGTCGAAGGGTGGCGATGCGCCGAAATTTGTATTGATCGTTGTGATGATTTACAAGGTCCCCGGGCATACGTATATATACCCTGAGTTACATGAGTCCTTATAGGACACGGTATACAATTTCCTATCCATAATAGAAAACGCTAACTAATCCTGACCGGACACGAGGTCAGGTTTCCTAAAGATAAACATCTGCCTAATTAATATGTACAGTAAATAATTGCCAAATAACGGTCTTCATGGCTCCTTCCCGATTCCGGTCTCTTCTCCGTTAGTTGACTGCAATTTCTCCTTTGACCGAATCTAATACAGGGCCTTACCAAATTTTGGCGTTAACACTAATAGGTGCGCCTATTTGGTGGACACTATTCATACATCTACATGAAGCCCTTCATAGCCTCGCTGCCAGCTGACATGAAGCAGGACTCGGGAAGAGGACATACTCGGACAAAGAGTACTTGGGAAGCAATGCACTCAGGCAATCTTCATCGTGGAGGATGAGCACTCGGCATCAGCTGTGACTCAACTATGAAGGTCTTAGGGGCTACTGTGGAGGCCATGGGCCCCGGGTATCTCACCACAAGCGTATGGGCCATTCAGATAGAGGATGGGCCGAGTCTTGTAGTTAGAGGTATAATTGCACCTGGAAGATTTTGCCTTGTACAGAAAGGAATATACAATCTTAGTCGGGTAAGATGTATCTCTAAGAAGGAAATCCCTTGGCCGTATCCGGCTAGGATTCCTACCTTGTACTCTTGTCCCCCAGTATATAAGGGGAGGCAGGGCGCCCCTTGAAGGCACGAGATCATTGATCGACACAAAATCCTCAAAGGAATACCACCACAACTGGACGTAGGGTATTATCTCACACCGAGGGCCTGAACCAGTATAAATCTCCCCATGTTCCTTTGCAATCCACTGAGTTTCCATCCGCCGGGTAGCCCCATATTTATATTGCCGGTGTAAAACATCGACAATGGATCAATACTGATTAATGTAATTATTGTTTTACCTGTTTTATAACTACCACCGTCTACAACTGCCTTTACACAAATGAGCCACTAGCCTCCCTTTGAAATCCCGTGCATGAACGCATCATTGGTGTGGCCTACTGAGTATGGTGGGTGGCTACTCAGTCTTGCTATATCCCCCTTTCAGAAGAGAAGACCTTGGCTTTACCCCAGTTGAGCTTGCCTGTGGAGTGAAGCTGAAGTCACGCTAGTTTCGCTTTTCTGCTGTTGTTTTCTTCCATGTGAGGACTAAGTGTCTCTTCTATAAGTATTTACGCTTTATTTGCGTCTGGATCTATTTATTGATTTGTCATTTTGTGTACCCTAGCTTGATTCCTGGATAGGGATTTTAATACACAAAATAGTCTAGAAATTAGCTAAATTTCTGGGCGTGACAAACATCCAATAGTTGATTGCCAAGCGTGAAGGCCATAAAGATGTATATTCTTCATCCTTTGAATCTGCATCAATCCCTATGGAAGGAATGTTTGCCAGAGTTTCCTCAGAGTCATTGCTTGAATATTTAGAACCACTCATTGTGGCTACGCCCTTTGGAACCTCACTACGCATGTATCTGAAGTCCCAAAGGGATAGTAGAATGCAAGGGGGATTGGAGTCTATCTGCTAGACTTGAACATTTCTTTTAGGAAATATTATTTTCAGATAAATAGTGTGAATATGAAAGGCTCCAAAATAGTTGTTGTGCTTTTTGAACAACTCTTGAGTAGTCCAAGCCTTTACGGCATACTACAATAATGACATATTGAAATGTTTACCTTTAATTGAGATATATATATATATATATATATATATTAATATATATATATATATATATATATATATATATATATATCTCCATTTAATGTGATAGATATTTCGTTATTTACGTGGACATAGCATTTAATGTGATACATCTTTGCTTCCTTATAGGGAGGTGCCATTCAATGTGATACATATTTTGTTCCTTATATGAACATACCATTTAATGTCATACATGTTTTCTTCCTTATATGGATGTACCTTCATGCAATATATGTGTTCTTCCTCATATGGTTTCATCGTTTGATGCAATACACATCTTCTAACAAATGCTTGTATTTAGGAAAAAAAGAAATACATAGATGGCTCAACATTGTATTTCTCCATCCATATTTTTCCTTACATATAATACAATTAAAGTTTTTCTTACATAGATATGCAATATTGTGCACTGAATATCTTTCAACAAATAATTATATTTAGACAAAATGCATAAACAATATATTTCCATATATTATTTTATATTTATCCATGTAAAAAACTCCTTGTTATGTACCTTTACAACCCAATGCATAACTGAACACTAGGCATAACCTACAAAGCCATTTGTCCCACTAACTAGATCAAAACTTAACGTACCTCACGACAAGTGTGCATGTCTAGTACACATACATTTAGAATATTATACCTATAAAGTGTATATATGCTACCTTTATTTCTTTATGTCTTTCTCCTTTTATTTTTGTGAATGGCCTTCCTTTTTGTATCATGAATGTACTTCTACATAGAGGAAGGATAGCATGAACAATCTAGGATAGAAATTTGGTTCTAATGCTTTATTAGCTGTGTAGCAATAGCTGTATAACTCTTAGATGAATGTATACTGAAGGCAGTAGCAAAATTAGTAACTGAAACAACTAACTTTTCTTGTGTTTTTGGAGAGGAAGAACCGGCTTTTCTAAGATGCAATAAAAAAATGATTAGCCCCACCTAACCATGGTCCACCTCAGCACACAAATGGGCCATGGCTTCAGCAAGATCCACATTCAGGACATCCAAACCTAAGATATGCATGTATGGTATAGGTTGGTTTACAGGCCTTGTAAATGGCAGCCCATCTAGTAGGCTGTTGTTTTAGATCAGGTGTAATATGTGTGATTAATAATCATCAAAAGCAACTAGTGTTTGAATTAATGTGGATCAATTTGGGGGAACTTGTTTCCAGAAAATATTTTCTTATCTTTCATGCACAGGTGAAGAAAGGAGATGATCATGGTGAGTCGGGATGGGGTTTTGAGACAGTCGAAAGATATCACCGGATGATCATGATCTAGCTTGGGCACAATGAAGATGATGGATGAGTGGGATAAGGAAGTTCTATGTAAATTCTGTCTGTGGTATTTAGACATGATGAAGTTGGATCGACTAGTGGTCAGTTGGGTCAGGTCAAGTGCGACAACGGTGGAAGGGTGATGGATGCAGGCAATTCCTACTTTGTCCATCATGTTGCCATTTTTTCTTAATGCAAAAAATAATAGAGTGTTGTAGTTGTGGTGATGAGGCAGAGTGCAATATCCATTCTTCACATTGAAACCATCTACCTTTCACTCACTTCCAAGAATCGGTTATATCTAGCAATGATAATCATTGGAGCAAGATGAGTAGCAGCCTCATCTTGGCTTGGTCCCAATTCTCACTCCTGAGCTGGGTAACAGCCTCCCTCAGCCAAGATTCCCTCTCCTGGCTGCGCCCTTCCACTTCGGCTTTCAAGGCCCGGAGTTGGTCCAATTCTTGGAGGTGGGGGGTGATTCGGGTCAGCACCTCGTGCATTTTCTCCGAGTGATCAACAATCTTCTGCTCGGGGAGTAACAAGTCAAAGCAGAGTCAGGCGTCAAGAAACACTACGGAGATTCCAATACAACGGAAGTCATACCTGAATCCCCTGGACGCGGCAATTGTGCTCGAAGCAAGTCTTCACGCTCCTTTTCCACCGCCACCTCATCAACCTTGTAGCTCTACATAGTTCCGTTGGGCGCCGTCCAGCGGAACGTCCTCGGGAACTTGCGCGGAGGGGGCCTCGATCCTGGGGAGGTCGGGTCTGTCCGAAGGAAGGGACAACGCCGATGACGACGGTGACCAAGATGACAACGGGGTCCCGGCCCCCAACTCGGTGGCCTCCGGGGTGTCGGGGCTAGTTCAGGAGCTACAGCGACGGCTTCGACAATGGCCCGGCTCAGGGCTGGAACAGCGGCTTCAGCAACCGCCCCTTGGTTGCGGGGTTGGCGGGCCTGCAGTCAGGGCGTCTCAGTTTCTGCAACTGGGCCACCGCCGGCTCAGCAGGCGTGCTCGCTGGCGCTGATCGGCTGGGGCAGCTCGGGCAGCAGCGCATTTCGGTGTGTCTCCCTTAAGATTAATGTCGACCCGCTTCCGCTGCATAATGAGATGGATATCAAGATGCTACAATCCGCTGAACATGATTTTCAGAAGACTCAGAATGCTGGCACTACCTCTTGGAGAACTTGAGCTTTTTTTCCAGGAGATCCAGAGGCAGCACTGGAAGGCGCTGCTGGCTATCGGGCCTGACGGCGTGGTAGTCGGCGGCGGCACTTCCATCCTAGTCGGCCCTGCCTGTGGAGCTGGGGTGACTGCGAACTCGCAGCGGTGAGCTTGGCTTCTTACTCGACGGTGTGCTTTTTGGGCTCGATGTTGCTGAGCCTGACTGCACTTCACCCTGTCTAGGGCTTGAAGGCCTAGTGGCTACGCTGGTGGTGTCTCTGATCTTGAGGATCCCGGCTGCGGCACTCGGCTTGATGACCTCTTCTTGCCTTCATCTACGATGGCTTCTTTTCCCCCTCTTGGAGTTGGGCTGGGCGCCAGAAGGACTTCTCGACCTTTTCTTTGACTTTGTGGCCGACAACGGACGGGAGTCGTCATCATACTCCTTGCACCACTGCAAACGATTCAACAATATACATTGCACGACGATGAGCAACTATGGATACATGTCTACAGACATTCATCACAGAAGAGAAGCAAGGGTTACCTCGGGAAGAGGCCGGTTTCGGCTATAAGCCGCAATGGAGCGCTCTGCGTCCTTGGTTTCGATCACCCCATTGGAGAAATAAGAGAACAATGTTTCGGTCACTTTTTGCTGGTCAATCACCTCTCGGCTTTCTCGGTCAGGGTCATTTTTCCCTGGAAATCCCAGCAGAATTCGCTCCTCAGCTTCAATGGCTGGACGCGTCGAGTCAGGAAGCGCTTGGCTACCCAGGGGCCGGTCAGGCTGGCTTTCTTGAATTTCTCCAACCTTGCAGCAACTGATGTACTTGGCCCATCTGTTCAAAGGTTGGATCTGATGACCAATTGGGTGAGACCGCCAGTGGCGAGCCGGTGAATGGAGGCAGGGAGGGTTCCAGATCAGAACAGTGGAACCACTCCTTATGCTAACCTTTCAAGGAGGATTTCAAAGGAAGATTGATATATATTTTCTTCATCTCACTCCTCAACTGAAGGCCAGCCCCCCCAATCACTTGGACCCTATTCTTGGAGGGTTGGGGCTTAATGTGGAATAAGTGCCTAAAGAAATTGAAATGGGGTTCTACACCCAAGTAGCACTCAGAAAGAGTCACGAAGATAGAGATTTGCAAAATTGAGTTGGGATTCAGATTCACCAACTCCAATCCATAGAAGCTAAGAAGACGGCGGAGGAATGCAGAGGAAGGAAGAAACAAACCCCGGTCAAAGAAAGAGGCAAAAACAACAGTTTCGCTGGCTTGGGGATTTGGAACCGACTCACCCTCAGCCAGGTGCCAGTGGATGATGTCACGGCTTTGCAGCTGCAGCGACTTCTCCAGTCATTCCAACTTCAACCGGCTGCAATCCGAGGTCGGCCACCCTTCGTTCGACGCCCCGACGAAATCTGGAACCTTCGGTATCGCTGGGGGGACAAGAAATTTGGGGGAAATGTGGTTGGGGACTGGGGATCGACTAAGGAAAGCGGAATTGCTCGAGCTTCAATGGGAAGGAGAAAGCAATGGCGAACTCTAGCGGAGCGGGAGGCGAAATTTCGGCGCGGAGCTAGGAAGACAAAATGATTGGTCGCTTGGGGAAGATAGAGGAATCTTTTCTCTCTCCCCAGCCTATAGAGCCTGTGCCGATTTATGGGCTTGGGCTTACACAGTCGGTACTGGGCCACCAAGATATGAGTTTCTATAGTAGCACACTCAATATGGGCCGTTCGCTGGTTGTGTTAAAATCGTAGTATAGGTGCTACCAACAGGAACCGATGAGGTAAACAGATATGCTTCATGAAGGCCTAATTGCTAAACACATGTGTTTGGGTATCTGTTTTATCCACCAGGTATTGAGGATATATTGTTATAAGGATCATAAGCTGGTCTTCATCAGCATTGGGGATGTAGGTATCTCTCAAGTACACCTGACCACGCAATGGATTTATTTTTATAAAGTGGTACTCGGCCTGCATGCTTGGCCAACAGTTGCCATGAGCAACATTATTCCAACCGACATGACGCTGAAGAGTCTAACTTCCGAGTAGTGCACTACTCGGGAGAGACTATAAATATCCTTTCTAGCTGACATGATGCTGAAGAGTCTAACTTCCGAGTGGGATGCCACTTGGGAAAGACTATAAATCCCCTTTTTCCGGTTGACATGAGGCTGAAGAGTTCCATATACGGGTGGCATGCTACTCGGCAAGACTATAAATTATATTCCGGTTGACATGATACCGAAGAGTCTCATATATACCAGTAGTATACTACTCAGGAAAGACTACAAGGTTAAAGATCTTTGACTTTATGTTTAATTGTTTTCACAATTAAGCGCAAAGTCGGGGCTACACCTAATAGGTGCGCCTATTCGGTGCACACTATTCATATATCTATATGAAGCCATTCATAGCCTCGCTACTAGCTGACATGAAGCAGGACTCGGGAAGAAGACATACTCGGACAAAGAGTACTCGGGAAGCAATGCACTCGGGCAAACTTCGCCGTGGAGGATGAGCACTCGGCATCAGCTGTGACTCAACTATGAAGGTCTCAGGGGCTACTGTGGAGGCCATGGGCCCCGGGTACCTCATCACAAGCATATGGGCCACTCGGATTGAGGATGGGCCGAGACTTGTAATTAGGGATATAGTAGCACCCGACAGACTTGGCCTTGTATAAAAAGGAATATACAGTCCTAGTAGGGTAAGATGTATCCCTAAGAGGGGAATCTCTTGGCTGTATCCGGCTGGGATTCCTACCTTATACCCCTGTCCCCCGGTATATAAGGGGAGACAGGGTGCCCTATGAGGGCAGATCATCAAGAGTACATTAGAACCACCACCATAATCCTCAAAGGAATACATCCCAACTGGACGTAGGGTATTACCTCGCATCGAGGGCCTAAACCAGTATAAAATCTCTCCGTGTTCCTTTGCAATCCACCGAGTTTCCCCTTGCCAAGTAGCCCTATAATCATATTGCCAGTGTAAAACATCGACGCCGAGGATGCCACCAGAAAGGGAAATTGAGTTCAGAATTGATTTGACACCAGGAATAGCACCTATTTACAAGAGGCCGTATAGAATGGCACCAAACGAGATGGCAGAAGTCAAGACGCAAGTCGATGACCTGCTACAGAAGGGTTACATCTGACCAAGCATGTCGCCTTAGGGTGCACCGGTCATCTTCATGGAGAATAAAGACAAAACAAAGCGGATGTGCATGGATTATCGCGCATTAAACGATGTCACAATCAAGAACAAGTATCCCCTGCCAAGGATTGACGATCTCTTCGATCAATTGGAGGGTGCCACCGTGTTCTCCAAGATAGACCTGCGATCAGGCTATCATCAGCTTAGGATCCGAGAAGAGGATATTCCGAAGATAGCTTTCACTACTCGGTACCGTTATGTCCTTCAGACCGACAAATGCGCTGGCCTTCTTCATGAATCTGATGAACAAGGTGTTCATGGAGTTTCTGGATAAGTTCATGGTGGTTTTCATCGATGACATCCTTATCTACTCGAAATCAACAGAAGAACATGAGCAACATCTTCGGTTGGTTCTTGAGAAGCTGAGAGAGCATCAGTTGAATGCTAAGTTTAACAAGTGTGACTTCTGGTTGAAAGAAGTACAGTTCCTCGGGCACGTTATCACCGCCCAGGGAGTTGTTGTGGATCCAACAAATGTGGAGTCCGTCACCAATTGGAAACCGCCCAAGACAGTGACAGAAGTGCGAAGTTTCCTTGGACTTACGGGTTATTACCGCCGGTTCATTGAGAACTTCTCAAAGATTGCGAGATCCATGATGCAATTGCTGAAGAAAGACGTAAAGTTTATCTGGACAACTGAGTGCAATCACAGCTTTGAGGAACTAAAAAGGAAGTTAGTCTCGGCACCGGTCCTGATCTTGCCAGATCCCAAGAAAGAGTTCCAGGTGTATTGCGATGCATCTCGCAAAGGGCTAGTATGCGTGCTAATGCAAGAAAGCAGAGTGGTAGCCTATGTGTCATGACAATTGCGCCCCCATGAGGGCAACTACCTGACACATGATCTGAAATTGGCTGCAGTGGTTCATGCTTTGAAGATTTGGCGGCATTACCTCATCGGTAACCGCAGCGAGATCTATACGGACCACAAGAGTCTGAAGTATATCTTTACCCAGCTTGACCTAAACCTCCATCAAAGAAGGTGGCTAGAGTTGATTAAAGATTATGATGTGGGAATATACTACCACCCAGGAAAAGCCAACGTCATGGTAGACGCTTTGAGTAGGAAAAGTTACTGCAACACTGCTCGAGTAGAGACGATCTGCAAGGAGGTGCAGTAGGAATTCGAACGTCTGAATCTGAGCATCGTTGACTCTGGATTCGTGGTAGCCCAAGAGGCCCAGCCCACACTCTTCGATCAAGTTCGCGAGGCACAAGCGAATGATCCAGAGATCAAAGAACTCAAGAAGAACATGAGACTTGGAAAAGCCCAAGGATTCACAGAAGACGAAAACGGGACAGTCTAGATGGGAGAATGACTGTGCGTCCCAGAAAACAAGGAACTCAAAGACTTAATCCTCCGGGAAGCTGATGAGACGCAGTACTCCATTCATCCCGGAAGCACTAAAATGTAGCAAGACGTCAAGATAAAGTTTTGGTGGCCCAGCATGAGAAGAGAAATCGCGGAATTTGTGGCACTTTGTGATGTGTGTCAGTGAGTCAAAGTAGAACATCAAAGGCCTGTAGGACTTTTACAACCGCTTAGAGTCCTAGAGTGGAAGTGGGAAGAGATCGGAATGGACTTCATCACAGGTTTGCCCCGCACATCTTCAGGATACGACTCAATCTGGGTGATCGTGGATCGACTCACCAAGGTCGCCCATTTTATCCCATTACATACAACGTACTCAGGCAAGAGGCTGGCAGAACTCTACATGGCCCGCATAATGTGTTTACGCGGAGTACCCAAGAGGATTGTATCTAACCGTGGTAGCTAGTTCACTTCCAAGTTCTGGCAGAAGCTGCAAGCAAAACTAGGAACCAGACAGAATTTTAGCATAGCCTACCATCCCTAAAAAGACGAACAGACTGAAAGAGTCAACCAGATATTGAAGGACATGCTAAGGGCTTGTGCGTTGGATTTTGGTGGGACTTGGGATAAGAGTCTGCCCTACGTGGAGTTCTCGTACAACAACAGCTTCCAAGCCAGTCTTTAGATGGCCCCATTTGATGCTCTGTATGGTAGGAGGTGCCGTACACCCCTCTTCTGGGATTAGACAGGCGAACGTCAGGTATTCGGGACCGATGCACTCAAAGAGGCAGAAGAGAAGGTAGCCATTATCCGGGAGTGATTAAAGACAGCTCAGTCTAGACAGAAGAGTTACGCCGATAACCGTCGCAGAGATTTGAGTTTCGAGGAAGGACACTATGTGTACCTTCGCGTCACACCGCTTCGTGGGGTACACAGGTTCCAAACCAAAGGGAAGTTGGCCCCGCGTTTTGTAGGACCCTACCAAGTGCTAGCTCGTAAAGGCGAAGTTGCATACCAGTTGGATCTTCCAGCTTCAATGGCAGGTATACACGACGTGTTCCACGTGTCACAACTGAAGAAATGTCTGAGGGTACCAGTAGAATAGGCCGATACGGAGCAGATCAAGATCCAGAAAGACCTCACCTATGTGGAAAAGCCAATTCGGATCTTGGAGATCAGTGAAAGGAACACCTGAAGCTGGGTGATTAGGTTCTGCAAGGTACAGTGGAGCCATCATTCAGAGGAAGAAGCCACATGGGAACGAGAGGATGAATTGAGGTCTGCCCATTCGCACCTCTTCGCCAGCACATCCGAATCTCGAGGACGAGATTCCATTTAAAGGGGGTAGGTTTATCACACCCAGATTTTTCCCCCTTAAATAGAGCCACACAAAATATATTAAATAAATAGCCCCAAGAAATCATTTTAAAAGGCCAAGTGAATTAATTAAATCAGACAAATTCAAAATAATAAATTATCAGGGCTGAGAATATTTTTCCTATATTCTCCTTGCCAAAAATACACTAACAGGATCTTTATGGGAATTTTAGAGCACTAGAAGTAATTTTAATAAATCAAAACAAATAATTAGAATTAAAATCCTTCTGGAAATTCTCTTTTCCTTTTTCTTTCATTCCTTTTCTCTTTTCCTTTTTCTTTCCTTCCTTTTCTCTTTTCCTTTTTCTTTCTTCCCACTGGGGTGCGGCCCAGTTCTGTGTCTCGGCCTGCCACACCCCGCACGCGCACGACCCTCCTCGTGGGCCCCGCCTGTCAACAGCATCTACTCGCCTGTGCTGCTCTCGCTGATTTGTGGGACCGAGGCCCCACATGTCAGCTTCGTCCTTAACCTCCGGCCAAGTCGGCCAGAGGGGATTGAGCCGCCCCACCTGTCAGATTTCGCCGTTCTCGCTCACCTGCGCCTCGGCCCTTGATCCAAACGCCGCGGACCGAGTCCCCGCCCGTTTCCCCCACCTTCTCCGCCCCTCTCGCCTACAACCCCGGTTGAATCACGCCCACTAGCCGTTGCGGCAGCCGCCCTCAATCTCGTGAAATTTGGCCAACTCGGCCACGAACTCTCACAGCCAAGTACATAAAAACCCTCCCCGTGCTCCGTCCTCACTTTCCCCTCAGTTGTCCACGCCTGCCGAGTACCCTAACCCCCTTCGCACCAAGCTCCCGAATCGCCGTTGTGCTCCGCCGACTCCAGTTGCACGTCGCCGTCGCTACAGCCATCGCTAGCTTCACCGCACCTGGCTATGTCCTGTTCCGCCACAGGCTGCCTCGGCTTCCCACAGGAACTCCATCCTCTCCGTCATCCCCTTTCGGTAAGCCTCTCCACCGGCAGTCGGCCACGGATTTTGGTCAACCCACTCGGCCTTTTTCTCTCCTAACGCGTTCTACACCTTTGCCAGGATCGCCTAAACCTCGTCCGCGCCTCCATTGTTGCTTTGCGTCGCCGGAACGCCATCGCCGTCAGCTACCCGAACCTCGCCGCCGCCAAACCCCTCTGAGCACTACTGTCCGCCGCTCCCCGTCGATCGCCGCACCTCGGTGAGCACTCGGCCGCATTCCTCACCTCCTCCGCTGCTCGCCGCTGCCCTCTGTCGGGCCAGATGGTCACCGGCGGCGACCATCAGGCCGCGTGCGCCATCGCCAGCCGCACATGCCGACGGGGCTCATTCCTGACTTGGTCTGAGCCGTCCGATCTACCTCGGCAGATTAGGACCACTCGTGCACCTATGTCTGTGGTCGCACGCACGTGGACTGTCTCCACCGTGCGCTGCCCTCTAATGCACCACTGATCTGTGGGTCCCACTTGTCGGTACCGGTCTCCGTGGTTCACTGACGCATTAAATCGTTGTTAATGTGCAATAAATTGTTTAGGAATTGTTTTTGCATGGGAAAACCCAGTAAAACTTCTAAAATTCATAACTAATTCATTCGAGCTTCGATTAATTCCATTCAAATTTCATTAAATCTAGAAAAATGCCAAGAATCCATTAAAAATACATTCAGCCCCTATTTCAGTGTCCACATATACTATTTTTAATTGTTTATGCGTTGTTTGCTATAGAAACCGACACCGTCGATCCTCTAGTTTACTACGAAGTCGTTGCCAAATTCGCCGAGCCAGAGCAAGGCAAGTCGCATCGTTTCCTCAATCATTTTGTACCCATTTATTGCAAAATATTTGTTTTAAATCAGTAAACCTGCATTATTTCATTATTTCATGTGGGAAGGGTGACCTATGTAAATGCAATTTTAATTGCTCTGACCTTGTTCCACCGGTACACCTTTGTAGCTGTGTAATAATATGAGTAGTGTGGAGGCCATGGGCCCCGGGTACCTCATGACAAGTATATGGGCCACTCGGATAGAGGATGGGCCTAGCATTGTAATTAGGGATATAGTAACCCTCGGCAGACTTTGCCTTATATGATAAGGAAGATACAGTCCTAGCCGGATACGTTATATCTCTAACGGGAGATCTCTTGGCTGTAATCCGGCTAGAACTGCTATTTTGTAACCCTGTCCCCCAGTATATAAGGGGAGGCAGGGCGCCCCATGAAGGCAGAAGCATACGAGTTCATCAGAACCACCACCGTAATCCTCAAAGGAATACACCCCAACTGGACGTAGGGTATTACCTCACAACGAGGGCCTGAACCAGTATAAACCCCCTGTGTTCCTTTGCAATCCTCTGAGTTTCGATCTGCTGAGTAGTCCTATAATCATATTGCCGGTGTAAAACATCGACAGTTGGCGCGCCAGGTAGGGGCCTCGGCGAGATTTACATCCTCAAGCTCGATGGATCCAACAACAAGAGTCGACAGTGAAAAATTCTCCCCCGGAGACACAATAACAGTCGGAAGCCTCGACTTCATCACCGACCAGTTCGGTGACCTCATCCTGGCCAATTCGGACTCGATCCGATCTGCCGGGAAACCGGCCGACTCCATGCCAGTTGGCCCACTCGGCGCTGCAGTGACTCTCATCGACGTGCTACGATGATCTTCTACCTGCCCGGGTCTCGGGACAACTCTCCCGTTCGGCGTCCGGCTCGGACTCGGCCTTGAGCCGGCCCGGGTCAGGCTAGAAAGGGGAGAAGTTGTCCAATTCCCTTGTAGACTCGGTGACGCCGCGGGCATCTACAACCTAAACCCGACGCGGCGGACCCAATCTCCTACGGTTCAGTTCGGACACGGCCTAGAGCTGTTCCAGATTGGATCTAGAGAGATTGGAGTCGTGATCACACCGATCAACTACTCTGACTCAGATTCTAGGTCGGATAGGAGTTCGGACAACAGTTTGGCGAGTTTCCTACTGCCCCGCGAGATCTTCATGGCGTCCAAGGGTGAGACTTCCTCCCAAGGGGCGCGCCGACTACGTGAGCAGCAGGAAGAGGAGGCCTGCCAACTGCAACATCAGGAGGAGGCCGAGCGCGATGCTCGCAATGACGAGCTACGCAAGTCTGGGCGAACCGCTCAGCAACAGATCCTTCAAACAAGAGTCGGCGACCACGATGTCTTCGTCACGCCACAACAGAATGTCGTGGCTGCCGCAACCCTACTGGACATGGGCTAGCTTGGGCCTGATCACCAGGCCACCCCGACCATTGCAAAGATCAAGGCTATGATCACCTCTGCTGCTTGTCAGCAGCACCAGTAGTCAGGAGACACCCTAGTACCGACCCATCAGTCGGGTTCTCCAGTAGCGGTCTTATCCACATCAGCGTGACGCCGTGCGGTCAGCTCCAGATACCTCTCGGCGCCAGCAACAACAATCGGCGGCATCCCCAGTACGACCGCCGCAATAACCAAGATCTCTGGAGGTATTTGCAACGCGATCTCCGCTAGGTGTGGAGGCCATGGGCCCCGGGTACCTCATCACAAGCATATGGACCACTCGGATAGAGGATGGGCCGAGTCTTGTACCTAGAGATATAATAGCACCCGGTAGATTTGGCCTTGTACAGAAAGGAATATACAATCTTAGCGGGGTAAGATGTATCTCTAAGAAGGAAATCCCTTGACCGTATCCGGCTGGGATTCCTACCTTGTACCCTTGTCCCCCAGTATATAAGGGGAGGCAGGGCGCCCCCTGAGGGCACGAGATCATTGATCGACACAAATCCTCAAAGGAATACCACCACAACTGGACGTAGGGTATTACCTCACCTCTAGGGCCTGAACCAGTATAAAATCTCCTTGTGTTCCTTTGCAATCCACCGAGTTTCCCCTTGCCGAGTAGCCCTATAGTTATATTGCCGGTGTAAAACATCGACAGTTGGCGCGCCAGGTAGGGGGTCCGGTGTGTTTCACATCTACAAGTTCGATGGATCCAGCAACCAGAGTCGATGGCAGCAAGTTCTCCCCTGGAGACACAATAACCTTCGGAAGCCTTGACTTCATCGCCGACCAGATCAGCAATCTCAACTTGGCCAAAGTAGATCCAATCCAACTGGCTGAGGAACTAGCCGACTCCGCGCTAGTCAGCTCACAAGACGCTGCACCAGCTATTATCAATCTAACGCAACAGTCTTCAACTTCGCCGAGCTTCGGGACAACTCTTTCCTTCGGCATCCGACTCACACTAGGCCTTGAGCCAGCTCGGGTTGGGCTAAGAAGGGGAGAGATCATTAATCTCCCACGCATATTCAGCGACGCCGCGGATCTACATCCCACGCAGCAGATCCAATCTCCTGCGATTAAGTTTGGACACGGCCAAGCGCCGTTTTAGATTGGATCTAGGGAGGTGGGAGTCGTTCTTACTCCGATGAATTACTCGGACTCCGACTCCAAGTCGGACAACGGTTCGAACACCAGTTCGGACACCAGTCTGGCGAGTCTCCTTATCCCCCGTGAGATCTTCAAGGCTTCGACTCCCCCACCGGAGGTACGCCGACTACAAGAGGAGCAACAAGAGGAGGCGTGCAGACTACGACAACTGGAGGAAGGCAATCATGAGGCTCGCAACGACGAGCAATGCAAAGCTGGGCAAACCGCGCAACAACAGATCCTCCAGACAAAAGTTGGTGACCACGACATCTTCGTCACACCACAGCAAAACGTCGTGGCTGCCGCAACTCTGCTGGACACGCTCCAGCTCGGGCCTGATCACCAGGCCACCCTGACTATCGCCAAGATCAAGGCGATGATTACAGTTGCTGCCTGTCAGCAGCAATAGCAATCGGGCGACACAATTGTGCCGACCAACCGGTCGTGTTCTCCGGTGGCAGGATCATCTACGTCAGCACGACGCCAGGCAGTTGGCTCTAGTCGGCCACATGAGGAATCGCGTCAAACTTCACTCGGCAACACCAATAACTACAACCGGCGGCGTCACCAACACGATCACCGGCCTAACCAAGACCTCCGAGTACGATTACAACGCGACCTCAGACACGACATCAACGCCCGGAGCCAACAACGAGAAGAGGACGAGCGCCGCCGACTGGAGGATGAGAACGAGCATTTCGATCTCCACCACGAGCGGTTTAACCGCTGTGGTCGGAGCCGGAGCCCTCACGAAGACGAAGGCGTTCCGGCTTTCACTCACGAGCTCCAGGACATTGATTGGCCATCGGGCTTCAAGCCTATGGGGATAGAGAAATACGACGGCAAAACCAACCCCGAGTCCTGGCTCACCGTATACACCCTGGCAATTCGAGCCGCCGGTGGTGACCATAAAGCCATGGCTAACTACCTCCCGGTCGCACTAGCCGACTCGGCGAGGACTTGGCTGACAGGGCTCCCGAGGTGGTCGATCGGTTCCTGGGGAGAACTCAGGGAGCGGTTCATCGCTAACTTTCAAGGGACCTACAAGAGGCTATCTTCAGAACATGATCTATATCAGCTCCACCAAAAGAAGAACGAGTCTCTACGTGACTTTATCAAGAGATTCTCTGAGAAGCGCAACAAGATACCAATGATAAAGGACGAGGCCATCATCGCCGCCTTCCGCAAGGGAGTAAAGGACGCCCCGTTCATCGCAAAGTTCACTCAGAAGCCACCATCGTCTGTCCAGGCTCTCTTCGAGATGGCGAACAAATATGTCGACTCGGCCGAAGTAGTCGCCGAGGCCCTCGATGAGAAGAAAGAGTTCCGGTAGAAGGACCAGAAGGCGAAGGCCGACAACGAGCCATCAAAGAATAAGTCCGGCAACCGCAAGCGGAAGTCGGACAACGAGGTGGCCAACATGGAGCGGACTAAGTCACGGCCCCAACGGAACAACGACTACCAGAAGGTCATGAACGGGCCATGCCCCTTCCATCCCAAGGGCAAGCACGCGGCCAAAGACTGCTTCATGCTCAAGAAGTTTGCCTCCGAGCAGGCTTCAACATCTAGCGCCAACAAGAGCAAAGACAAGCCAGATCAGGACCCGGCCGATGATTTTTAAGATCCCCAGGCCGAGTTAAACCATATCTTTGGAGGGCCGTCTGCGTATGAGTCTAAGCGCAAGTAGAAGCTAACAGTACGCAACATCAACACCATATCTACAGCAGACAACCCCCAATATTTGCGCTGGTCAGAGACGTCCTTCACGTTCACCCGCGCTGATCATCCAGATCGGGTTTCACACCCAGAACGCTATCCACTCGTCCTAGACCCGGTCGTCAAGAACATCAAGTTGAAGAATGTGCTCATAGATGGAGGCAGTACGCTCAACATCCTCTTCACCAAGACCCTGGATGAGATGAAGATTCCTCATTCAGATCTGCGGCCGAGTACGGCGCCCTTCCATGGGATAATTCCCGGTCTGTCTTCAACACCACTCGGGCAGATTACCTTGCCAGTCACTTTTGGCACACGGGATAACTTCCGCATGGAAAACATCTGCTTCGAGGTCGCCGACTTGGAGACCGCGTACCACGCAATACTCGGACGACCAGCGCTCGCCAAGTTCATGGCGATACCGTACTATACATACATGGTGCTCAAGATGCCAGGGCCAGCAGGAGTCCTCTCCCTACGCAGCGATATCAAGCAAGCCTTCACCTGCGACAAGGAGAGTTGCGAATTGGCTCAATCACAAGAGGCGGCAGTCAGGTGTGACAGCATTCGGCAAGCTGTCACAGCAGAAGTCGAGGAAGACCCAGTTCCGGCCAAGAAAGCAACGAAGTCAGGAATTTCAGTGGACTCAGACACAAAGAAGATCCCCCTGGACTCTTTCGACCCCTCCAAGACTGCTCTAGTCGGGACCGGACTCGACCCTAGATAGGAAGACGCGCTCGTCATCTTCCTCCAAGCTAACAAGGATATCTTCACGTGGAAACCATCCGACATGCCGGGCATACCAAGGGAGGTGATCGAGCATGCCCTCAACGTGAAGATAGACGCCAAGCCAGTCAAGCAACGGCTGCGGCGCTTCGCTTAAGACCGAAAAGATGCTATTCGGGAGGAGATAACCAAGCTTCTCACAGCCGAGTTCATCAAAGAGGTCTATCACCCGGATTGGCTAGCAAACCCAGTTCTGGTCCGGAAGAAAAATGGTAAATGGCGCATGTGCGTCAACTACACCGATCTCAACAAGGCATGCCCCAAGGACCCATTTGGTTTACCAAGAATAGACCAGGTGGTCGATTCAACTGCAGGGTGCGACCTTCTCAGTTTTCTCGACTGTTACTCGGGATACCACCAAATCAGCCTAAAGGAGGAGGACTGCTTAAAGACGTCTTTTATCACGCCGTTTGGAGCGTACTGCTATATCACTATGCCGTTCAGTTTGAAAAACACTGGAGCAATGTATCAACGGGCAATTTAGCAGTGCCTACACACTCAGATCGGCCGCAACGTGGAGGCCTACGTCGACGACGTGGTGATCAAGACCATGTCCAAAGAAGATCTCATCGCTAACCTGAAAGAAACCTTCCAGAACCTTCGAAGATTCCAGATGAAGTTGAACCCGGAAAAGTGCACCTTCGGTGTGCCATCTGGCAAGTTACTCGGCTTCATCGTCTCGCATCGCGGCATTGAGGCCAACTCGGAGAAAGTCAATGCAATTACGAATATGGCTCCCCCGACTAACCAGAAGGACGTCCAGAAGTTGACAAGCTACTTGGCAGCACTCAGTGGGTTTATTTCCCGACTGGGCGAACGGGGCATGCCCTTTTTCTAGTTATTAAAGAAAGCAGACAATTTCCAGTGGACTCCCGAAGCCCAGCAAGCCTTCGAAGACTTCAAGACATTTCTCACATCACCCCCTGTGTTGGCATCACCTATGCCCCAAGAACCGCTGATGCTATATCTGGCGGCAACTACTCAGGTAGTCAGCACGGTACTGGTGGTTGTGCAATCCGAATAGGGTCACATCCACAAAGTTCAACGGCCAATCTACTTTGTCAACGAGGTCCTTGCCGACTCGAAGACGAGAAATCCGCAGGTCCAGAAGTTGCTCTATGGCCTACTCATCACTGTCCGGAAGCTGGTGCACTATTTCTAAGCACATCAAGTCATGGTGGTCACATCGTTTCCACTCGGGGACGTCCTGCATAATCGCGAGGCCACTGGCCGAATCGCTAAATGGGCGCTCGAGTTGATGGCATTCGACATCACCTTTCAGCCACGAACAGCAATCAAATCACAAGCTCTAGTCGACTTCGTCGCCGAGTGGACAGAAGTTCAAATGCCTACATCCACAGCGAAGCTAGAGTACTGGACAATGTACTTCGACGGTTCCCTACGGATTGGCAGCGCCGGGGCTGGCGTCGTATTGACGTCGCCCACTGGCGAAAAACTCAAGTACGTCTTACAGATCCACTTCTCGGCTTCCCACAACGTCACCGAGTACGAGGCACTTATCCACGGACTCCGCATTGCTATATCACTCGGCATACGTTGACTGGTTGTGCGCGGGGACTCTCAACTCGTGGTGAACCAAGTCATGAAGGACTGGACATGTCTCGACGATACCATGGCGGCATACTGTTAGGAGGTCCGCAAATTGGAAAACAAGTTCGACGGGCTGGAGATAACACACGTCCTACGGCAATACAACGATGCTGCAGATGAATTGGCAAACATGGGATCCAAGCGAGAAGCAGTCCCAACAGGAATCTTTGTCGAGCAACTCATGGAGCCATCAGTCAAGAAGAAACTAGTACCAGAGCAGTCGGGAGGCGAACCTACCCCGGCTACAAATGAGGTGCTGCACATATGTCAAGATTGGCGGACTCCTGTTCTCAAATTCCTCCTGGACGATGAACTCCCAGAAGATCGCAGTCGGGCCGAACAAGTCAAACGTCGAAGCAAGAGTTTCCTGCTAGTCGGAGAAGACCTGTACCGAAGAAGTGCATCCAGTATCCTCATGCACTATGTCACCACCGAGGAGGGCAAGCAGATCCTGCAGTCGATCCACTCAGGCATATGTGGCAACCATGCCGCATCCAGGACGTTAGTCGGAAAGGCTTACCGACAGGGATTTTTCTAGCCAACAGCAGTAACAGACGCCAAGGACATTGTTCGTAAGTGCGAGGGTTGCCAGTTCTACGCAAGACAAACCAACCTCCCAGCCCAAGAACTCCAAACAATCCCAATCTCTTGGCCCTTTGCGGTATGGGGGCTTGACATGGTCGGGCCTTTCAAGAAAATGCCAGGAGGGTTCACACACTTGTTCGTCGCAGTGGATAAATTCACCAAGTGGATTGAGGCCAAACCCGTTGCAACCATAACAGCGGCACGAGCAAAGGACTTCATCATGAGTATACTATACCGATTCGGGGTCCCTAACCGTATCATCACTGACAACGGTACTCAGCTCATGGGCAGCGTTTTTCAAGATTTCTGTGAAGAATTCGACATCAAGATCTGCTATGCCTCTGTGGCACACCTGCGGAGCAATGGGCAGGTTGAATGAGCCAATGGTATGGTCTTACAAGGTATCAAGACTAGGATATTCGACCGACTACAACCATACGTGGGCCGGTGGGTACAAGAACTCTCATCTGTTCTCTGGTCTCTTAGAACCACGGTTAGTCGAGCAACAGGGCAATCCCCTTTCTATCTGGTCTACGGTGCCGAGGCTGTGCTACCAACCGAGTTAGAGTTCGGCTCTCCGTGAGTTCGGGCTTACTCAGAAAACATCTCCAACAATACCCGATTAGTCGAGCTAGATCAGTTGGAAGAAGCAAGGGATATCGCAACAATCCAGTCGGCACGGTATCTTCAGAGCCTGCGTCGCTATCACAATCGCAATGTCCGTGGCCGCGCCTTTTCGGTCGGAGATCTCGTCTTGAGAAAAATACAAACCACCAAAGACAGGCACAAACTATCCCCAATATGGGAAGGGCCGTTCATTATAGCTGAGGTTACGTGGCCCAGCGCCTACCAACTGAAGACTGGAGACCGTGCCCTCATCAGCAACTCATGGAATATAGAATAGCTACGTCCTTTCTATACTGAGTTTTATACTTCCCCTTGTGTATAGTTTTTCTCTGACTCACTATGCCGCTTGTTTTAACCGAGTAGTGAGTCGGGGGCTGCATGTATTATATGTGCTTTGTCAATGATATACAAGCCTACTTTACTTAAGTTATGAAGTTTTACTTAAGTTATGTCTGCCCGAGTATAGTTTTCTGTGGTGAACGTTTTTATTAAGTTCCTATAGATTAACTCGGTGTAGGCTATATGGTCGAGTAAAGCTAATGACAACTGAGTAACAATCTAAAGCTTGGCGGCATTGCACATATATTTACACATGTTCTTACAAGAACTTATATACACACCGATTGCATGATGTACTGTTTTTACAGATCCAGGTCTCGGGTGATAATCTCTGCAGTCGGCCTCGCCTGGGCTATCAGCTCCAGTGCCTCTTCAGGAGTTGTCTCCTCGGCAAACCCCTCCCAGATGGCTTCAACATCTGCCCTTGGGTAGATGGACTTGGTCATTGCAAGGGTTCGGGCTACGCCGACAATGACATGCTCATCCAAGTACCTCTTCAGGGCACTCGGTGCATCCTCAAGGCGCGCCTCCAATTGGGCGATCGAGCTGCAGCTGGTTCCCACGAGGCGAGGATCCACGATGTCAACGAGCCCTTTCACGGATCCGAGAAGGGCCTCCCGTGACTCCTTGATGACCCTTATCTCCTCTGCGTAAGCCTGAAATTGGGCTTGGGAATTGGCTCTAGCAGCTACCCGGGTCCACCGACAAGTAAGCTTGTTAGGTAAAGCTGCAGATGGAGTAATTAACGGATTGGTTAAGATCATTGTCAAAAGGGAAGACTTACGATTGTAGTCGGCCTCCCATCTGGCTACGGTCCTCTCCAGTTCGGTTTTTTCCTTCTCGAGCTTGGCGGTGGCCTCTTTCAACTCGGCCTTCTCTCGCTCAAGCTCAATATTGGCTGTTGTCAGGTCGGCCTTATCTTTTTCAAGTTCGGCCCTGGCTCTCTCGGCCTCCTTCAGCTGTTCCTCTCCCTCTGTTTGGGTCTTCAACTCGGCTTCGAGGGCTGCACGACAGATTAGTCAAGAACTCGACATGGCAGTCAAGACACAACTGGGCAGTCGGGAAATAGCACAGCCGGAGAAATGTATTAAGGATTTGGTCAGGAAGAAGTGTTTTGGAGGCTCACCTCTTATCTTCTTGGCTTGGTCCCAATTCTCAGCCCTGAGCTCGGCGACAGCCCCTCTAAGCCAAGACTCCCTCTCTTGGCTGCGCCCCTCCACTTTGGCTTTCAAGGCCTGGAGTTGGTCCAATTCTTGGAGTTGGGGGGTGATTCGGTTCAGCACCTCATGCATTTTCTCTGAGCAATCAACAACTTTCTGCTCGGGGAGTAATAAGTCAAAGCAGAATCAAGCGTCAAGAAATACTGCCAAAATTCCAGTATGACGGAAACCATACCCGAATCCCCTCGGATGTGGCGAGGGTGGCATGAAGCAGGTCTTCACGTTCCCTTTCCGCTGCCACCTCATCGACCTTGTAGGTCTGTGCAGTTCCATCGGGCGCTGTCCACCGGAACGTACTCGGGAACTTGCACGGAGGGGCCTCGATCCTTGGGAGGTCAAATCTGTCTGAAGGAAGGGACGGCGCTGACGATGACCAGGATGGCGACGGACTTCTGGCCCCCAACTCGGCGGCCTCCGAGGCCTCGGGGGCTTGTTCTGGTGCTGCAGCGCTGACTTCGACGATGGGCGCCGGCTCAGGGGCTGAAGCAGCAGCTTCAGGAACCACCCCTTGGTCGCCCAGGGTTGGCAACCCTGTAGTCGGGGCGGTCTCAGTCTCTGCAACTGGGGCCACCGCCGGCTCAGCAGGCGTGCTCGCTGGCCCTAGGACGGCTGGGGCAGGGTCGATAGCAGGGGCAGTTGGCATGACTTCCTCGAGATTAATGTCAACCCGCTTCCTGCATAACAAGTCAAGCATCAAGGCGCTACAACATTGAACACAATTTTTAGAAGACCCAGAGTAGCCTACCTCTTGGAGAACTTGAGTTTCTGTCCGGGCGATCCGGAAGGCGGCATTGGAGGGCCGCTGGCTGTTGGGCCTAAAGGCGTAGCAGTCGGCGGCGACGTTTCTGTCCTAGTCGGCCCTGTTCGCAGTGTGGTCGGCTGGGGCGCTCGGGTACTCGGTGGCGCTGGGGTTGACCTTGTGTCGATGTTTTACACCGGCAATAAATATATGGGGCTAGTCGGCGGATGTAAACTCGGTGGATTGCAAAGGAACACATGGAGATTTTATACTGGTTCAGGCCCTCGATGTGAGGTAATACCCTACGTCCAGTTGTGGTGTTATTCCTTTGAGGATTTGCGGTGGTGATTCTGATGAACCAACTCAACCTGCCCTCATGGGGCGCCCTGCCTCCCCTTATATACTGGGGGACAGGGTTACAAGGTAGGAGTCCCCATCGGATTACGACTAGGAGATCTCCCCTTAGAGATATAACGCACCCGACTAGGACTGTATATTCCTTTCAATACAAGGCGAAGTCTGCCGAATCTAGCTATATCTCTAATTACAAGGCTAGGCCCATCCTCTATCCGAGTGGCCCATATGCTTGTCATGAGGTACCCGGGGCCCATGGCACCCACACCTTGTACTCGGCCGCGCTTGGGTTGGGTTCGATGTTGTTGAGCTCGACCACGCCAGTCCTGGTCTGGGACCCAATGGCCTGGGTGTTGTGCCGATGGGGTCTTTTATCTTTAAACCCCCGGCTGTGACACTCAGCTTCACAACCTTGTCCTTGCCCCGATCTGCAATGGGTTTCTTCCCAGCTCTCTCGGAGTCGGGCTGGGCGGCAGAAGGACTCCTTGGCCTCTTCTTGGACTTTGTGGCCGACAACGGATGGGAGTCGTCGTCAAACTACTCACACCACGGCAAATGATTCAACAGTACATATCACACACTGCAGGGCAATTATGAATACATGTCTACAAGTATTCATCACAGAAGAAGTGCAGAGGTTACCTCGGGACGAGGCCGGTTTCGGTTATAAGCCGCGATGGAGCGTTCTATGTCCTTGGTCTCAATCACCCCGTTGGAGAAATAACCGAACAATGTTTCGGTCACTTTTTGCTCGTCAGCCACCTCTTTGCTCTCTCGGTCAGGGTCATTCTTCCCCTGGTAATCCCAGCAGAACGAGCTCCTCAGCTTCAACGGTTGGATGCGCTGGGTCAGGAAGCGCTTAGCGACCCAGGGGCCGGTTAGGCCAGCTGACTTGAATTTCTCCTACTTCGCCAGCAACTAATGTACCTGGCCCATCTCTTCGAAGGTTGGATCCGACGACCAACTGGGCGAGACCGCCGGGGGCTTTCCGGTGAATGGAGGCAGGGAGGATTCTAGATCAGAACAGTAGAACCACTCCTTATGACAACCTTTCAAGGAGGATTTCAAAGGAAGATCGATATATATTTTCTTCATCTCGCTCCTCAGCTGAAGGGCAACCCCCCAATCACCTGGACCCTATTCTTAGAAGGTTGGGGCTTGATGTGGAACAAGTGCCTGAAGAAATTAAAATGGGGCTCTACACCCAGATAGCACTCACAAAGAGTCACGAAGATAGAGATTTGCAGGATTGAGTTGGGATTCAGATTCACTAACTCCAATCCGTAGAAACCAAGAAGACGGCAGAGGAATACAGAGGACGGAAGAAACAAACCCCGGTCAAAGAAAGAAGCAAAAACGACAGTTTCGCCGGCTTGGGGATTTGGAACCGACTCACCCTCGGCCGGGCGCCAGCGGATGATATCGCGACTTTGCAGCCGCAGCGACTTTTCCAGCTTCTCCAGCTTCGACTGGCTGCAATCCGAAGTCGGCCACCCCTCATCCGACGCCCCGGTGAAATCTGGAACCTTCGGCATAGTCGGGGAGACAGGAAATTTGGGGGAAATGTGGTCGGGGGCTTGGAATAGACAAGGGAAGGCAAAATCGCTCGAGCTTTGTTGGGGAGGAGGAAACAACGGCGAACCCTAGTGGAGCGGGAGGCGAGGCGTGGAGCTGGGAAGATGAAACGATTGGTCGCTTGGGGAAGATAGAGGAATCTTTTCTCTCTCCCCCAGCCTTTATAGAACCTGCGCTGACTAAATGGGCTTGGGCCTACAGTCGGTACTGGGCCATCAAGATATGAGTTTCTACAGTAGCATGCTCAATATGGGCCGTACGCTGGCTATGTTAAAATCACAGTATAGATACTACCAATAGGAACCGATGAGCTAAACAGATATGCTTCATGAAAGCCTTATTGCTAAACACATGTGTTTAGGTATCTGTCTTATCCACCAGGTATCGAGGATATATCCTTATAAGGATCACGAGCTGGTCTTCATTGTGGAGGCCATGGGCCTCGAGTACCTCATCACCTGCATATGGGCCACTCGGATAGAGGATAGGCCGAATCAAGCAGTTAGAGATAAGATAGCACCCGGCAAACTTTGCTTTGTATGATAAGGAAAACATAGTCTTAATCGGATAGATTTCTATCTCTAAGACGGAAATCCCTTGGTCGTATCCGGCTGGGATCCTTATCCTGTACCCTTGCCCCCCAGTATATAAGGGGAGGCAGGGCGCCCCCCGAGGGCACAAGATCATCGATCAGAAAACACCTCAAAGGAATACCACCTCAACTGGACGTAGGGTATTACCTCACATCGAGGGCCCGAACCAGTATAAAACTCTCTCTGTGTTCCTTTGCAATCCATCAGATTTCCTATCGCCGAGTAGCCCCGTATTATTATTGCCAGCGTAAAACATCGACAGTTGGCACGCCAGATAAGGGTCTCGGCGCAATCTACATCCAAGATCTCGATGGATCCAACAAAAGGAGTCGACGGCGACAAGTTCTCTCCCGAAGACGTAATTTCCTTCGGAAGCCTCGACTTCATCGCCGACCAGATCGGCAACCTTACCTTGGCCGAAGCAGATCCGATCCACTCGGCCGAGGAACCAGCCGACGTTGCGCCAGTCGGCCCACAGGACGCTGCAATCTCCTTCAACGATCTACCGCGGCAGTCCTTTACTTCGCCGAGCATTGGGACAACTCTCTCCTTTGGCGTCCGACTTGCGCTAGGCCTTGAGCTAGCTCGGGTTGGGCCAAGAAGGGGAGAGATCGTCAATCTCCTGTACGGATTTGGCGACGCCGCGGATTTACATCCCGCGCAGCAAACCTGATCTCCTGTGATTCAGTTTGGACACGGCCAAGCGCCGTTTCAGATTGGATCTAGAGAGGTCGGGGTCGTTCTTACTCCGATAAATTACTCGAAGTCCGACTCCAAGTCAAATAACGGTTCGAACGATAGTTCGGACTCTAGTCTGGCGTGTCTCCTCATCCCGCGCGAAATCTTCATGGCATCAACACCCCCACAGGAGGTTCGCCTAGCACAAGAAGAACAACAAGAGGAGGCCCGCCGACTTTGACAACAGGAGGAAGCCAACCGCGAGGCTCGCAATGACGGGCTGTGCCAGGCTGGGCGAGTCACCCAGCAGCAGATCCTCCAAACCATAGTTGGCGACCACGACGTCTTCGTCACGCCACAACAGAACGTCGTGGCCGCCGCAACTCTGCTGGACACACTCTAGCTCGGGCCTGATCACCAGGCCACCCCAACTATTGCCAAGATCAAGGCGATGATCACGGCCGCTGCCTGCCAACAACAACAACAGTCGGGCGACACCATGGTACTGACTAACCGGTCAGGATCTCAAGCCGGCCACGCGAGGAGTCCAGGCAAACGTCACTCGGCAACATCAGTAACGACAACCGGCGACGTCATCAGTATGACCGCAGGCCCAACCAAGATCTCCGAGTACGCCTATAGCACGACCTTCGCCACACCATCAGCACCCGGTGCCGTGAGCGAGAACAGGATGAGCTCCGCCGACTGGAGGATGAAAACGAGTGCTTCGGTCTCCATCACGAGCGATTCAACCGCCGTGGTCGGAGCCCGAGCCCTCATGAAGATGAAGGCATTCTAGCTTTCACCTGGGAGCTACAGGACGTCGACTGGCCGACTGGTTTTAAGCCCACAGGGATCGAAAAATATGACGGCAAAATAAATCCCGAGTCCTGGCTCACCATATATACCCTGGCAGTTCGAGCTGCTGGGGGCGATAGCAAAGCCATGGCTAACTACCTCCCAGTCGCGCTAGCCGACTCGGCGAGGACATGGCTAACAGGGCTCCCGAGGCGGTCGATCGGTTCCTGGGGAGAACTCAGGGAGCGGTTCATCGCCAACTTTCAGGGAACCTACGAGAGGCCATCTTCAGAGCACGATCTTTATCAGTTGCACCAGAAGAAGAACGAGTCTCTGCGCGAATTCATCAAGAGATTTTTCGAGAAGCGCAATCAAATTCCAACTATCAAAGACGAGGCTGTCATCGCCGCCTTCTGCAAGGGAGTAAAGGACGCCCCGCTCATCGCGAAATTCACTCGGAAGCCACCACCCTCTGTCCGGGCTCTTTTCGACATGGCCAACAAATACGCTGACTCGGTTGAAGCGGTCGCGAGGCCCTCGACGAGAAGGAGTCCTGACAGAGAGACCAGAAGGCGAAAGCCGACAACGAGCCGTCTCAAAACAAGTCTGGTAGCCGCAAGCGGAAGTCGGATAACGAGGTGGCCAACATGGAGCGCACTCGGTCGTGGCCCCAACAGAACAACGACTACCAGAAAGTCATGAGTGGGCCATTCCCCTTCCATCCCAAGGGCAAGCACGTGGCCAAAGACTGCTACATGCTTAAGAAGTTTGCCTCCGAGCAGGCTTCATCATTTGGCACCGACAAGAACAAAGACAAGCCAGATCAGGGTCCGGCTGATGATTTTCAAGATCCCCAAGCCGAGCTCAATCATATTTTTGGAGGGCCGCTCGCGTACGAGTCTAAGCGCAAACAGAGGCTATCAGCACGTGACGTTAACACGGTCTCTACGACGGACACCCCCAGTACTTGTGCTGGTCAGAGATGGCCATTACCTTCAATCGCGCAAATCACCCAAATTGAGTTTCACACCCGGGATGCTATCCACTCGTCCTAGTCCCGGTCCTCAGAAACATCAGGCTGAAGAAAACCCTCATCGACGGAGGCAGCGTGCTCAACATCTTATTCGCCAAGACTTTGGACAAGGTGATGATTCCTTGTTCAGAACTACGGCCGAGCACTGCTATCGATGTTTTACACCGGCAATAAATATATGGGGCTACTCGGCGGATGGAAACTCGGTGGATTGCAAAGGAACACGCAGAGATTTTATACTGGTTCAGGCCCTCGATGTGAGGTAATACCCTACGTCCAGTTGTGGTGTTATTCCTTTGAGGATTTGTGGTGGTGATTCTGGTGAACCAACTCAACCTATGCTTCTGTCAGCTCGTCTCCCCCTGAGGGGCGCCCTGCCTCCCTTTATACACTAGGGGATAGGGGTACATGGTAGGAGTCCCCACCGGATTCCGACTAGGAGATCTCCCCTTAGAGATATAATGTACCCGGCTAGGACTGTATATTCCTTTTTGTACAAGGCAAGGTCTGCCAAGGGTTACCATATCTCTAATTACAAGGCTAGGCCCATCCCCTATCCGAGTGGCCCATATGCTGGTTATGAGGTACCCGGGGCCCATAGCACCCATAACTGCGCCCTTCCACGGGATAATTCCTGGCCTGTCATCAACTCCACTCGTGCAGATCACTTTGCCAGTAACCTTCAGCACGTGGGATAACTTTCGCACGGAAAACGTCTGCTTTGAGGTTGCCGACTTCGAGACCGCGTACCACACGATACTCGGACGACCGACACTCGCCAAATTTTTGGCGATACCGCACTATACATATATGGTGCTCAAGATGCCTGGCCCAGCAGGAGTCCTCTCCCTCCGCAGCGACATCAAGCAAGCCTTCACCTGCGACAAGGAGAGCTGCGAAATGGCCCAATCACAAGAAGCGGCAGTCGGGCGCAACAGCATCCGGTAAGCTGCCACAACTGAAGTCGAGCAAGATCAAATTCTAGCAAAAAAAGCGGCGAAGTCAGGAATTTCAGTAGACTCTAACACGAAGAAGATCCCCCTGGACCTTCGACCCCTCCAAGACTGCTCTAGTCAGGACCGGACTCGACCCCAAATAGGAAGACGCGCTCGTCACCTTCCTACAAGCCAATAAGGATATCTTTGGATGGAAACCGTCCGACATGCCAGGCGTACCAAGGGAGGTGATCGAGCACGCCCTAAATGTAAAGACAGACGCCAAGCTAGTCAAGCAACGGCTACGGCGCTTCACTCCGGACCGCAAGGATGCTATTCGGGAGGAGATTACCAAGCTCCTCGCAACTGGGTTCATCAAGGAGGTCTATCACCCGGATTGGCTGGCCAACCCAGTTCTGGTCTAGAAGAAAAACGGTAAATGGCGCATGTGCATTGACTACACCGATCTCAACAAAGCGTGCCCCAAGAACCCATTTAATCTTCCCAGGATAGATCAGGTGGTAGACCCACGGCCGGGTGTGACCTACTCAGCTTTCTCGACTGTTACTTGGGATATCACCAAATCAGCCTGAAGGAGGAAGACTGCTTAAAGACATCTTTCATTACGCCGTTTGGAGCGTACTGCTACATCACAATGCTGTTCGGTCTGAAAAATACTGGAGCAACCTTTCAACGGGCTATTCAGCGGTGTTTCCACACTCAGATCGGGCGCAACATGGAAGCCTACGTCGACGATGTGGTGATCAAACCAAGTCCAAAGATGACCTCATCGCTGACCTGGAAGAAACCTTCCAAAATCTTTGACGATTCAAGATGAAGTTGAACCCGGAAAAATGCGCCTTCGAGTGCATCGGCAAGCTACTCGACTTTATCGTCTCGCATCGCGCATCGAGGCAAACCCGGATAAAGTCAACGGCCATCCACGACATGGCACCCCTGGCTAACCAGAAGGATGTCCAAAAGCTGATAGGCTACATGGCGGCACTCAGCCGGTTTATTTCCCGACAGGGCGAACGGGGCATGCCCTTTTTCAAGCTACTCAAGAAGGTGGACAATTTCCAATGGACTCTAGAAGCCCAGCAAGCCTTCGAAGACTTCAAACAATTTCTCACATCACCCCCCGTGTTGGCGTCACCCATGCCCCAAGAACCACTAATGCTCTATCTAGTGTCAACTACTCAGGTAGTCAGCACGGTGTTGGTGGTTGAGCGATCCGAGTCGGGTCACATCCAAAAAATTCAATGGCCAATCTATTTTGTCAGCGAGGTCCTTGCCGACTCCAAGACGAGATACTCGCAGGTCCAGAAGCTACTCTATGGCCTACTTTGTGAATTTGTCCACTGCGACGAACAAATGTGTGAACCCTGCTAGCGCTTTTTTTTTGAACAGCCTGACCATGTTAAGCCCCAACTGCAAAGGCCAAGAGATTGGAATTGTTGAAGTTCTTGAGCTAGAAGATTGTTTGCTTGCATATTATTGCATCCTCGCATGTGCGAATTATGTCTTTAGCATCTGTTACCGCAGTCGGCCAGAAGAAACCCTGTATGTAAGCCTATTTGACTAACGTCCTAGATGCAGCGTGGTTGCCACAAATACCTGAGTGGATCGACTACAGAATCTGCTTGCCCTCCTCAGGTGTGACGCAGCGCATGAGGACTCCGGATGCGCTTCGACGTTTAATCCTCTTGGATTCGCTGCAATCTTCTGGGAGTTCATCATCCAAGAGGAATTTGAAAATTAGAGTCCACCAGTCTTGAGAGATGATTAGTACTTCATTTATTGCCGGGGTAGGTTCAGTCCCCAACCGTTCAAGTACTGGTTTCTTCTTAACGGATGGCTCCAATAGTTGCTTGACAAAAATCCAGTCGGGACCACTTCTCGTTTGGATCCCATATTGGCTAATTCGTCTGCAGCTTCGTTGTATTGTCGCAATACATGAGAGATCTCAGCCCATTCAAATTTGTTTCCAGCTTTCATACCTCCTGACAATACGCCGCCATATTATTGTCGAGACATGTCTAGTCTTTCATGACTTGGTTGACCATGAGTTGAGAATCCCCGTGTACGACCAGTCGGCGGATGCCGAGTGACATGGCAATGTGGAGCCCGTGGATGAGTGCCTCGTACTCAGCAACATTGTGGGAAGCCAGAAAGTGAATCTGGAGAATGTACTTTAGTTTTTCGCCAGTGGGTGACGTCAGCACGACGCCAGCCCCTGCACCACCGATCCGTAGAAAACCGTCGAAGCACATCATCCAGTACTCTAGCTTGTCCGTTTTTGTAGTCGTCTGGACTTCTGTCCACTTGGCCATGAAGTTGGCTAGAGCTTAAGACTTAATTGCTGTCCGTGGCTGAAAGATGATGTCAAACGCCATCAACTCGCGCACCCATTTAGCGATCCTTCCAGTGGCCTCGCGGTTGTGTAGGACGTCCCCAAGTGGATACGATGTGACAATAGATACTTGATGCGACTGAAAATAGTGCACCAACTTTCGGACAGTAATGAGTAGACCATATAACAGCTTCTGGATTTGAGGATATCTCATCTTGGAGTCGGCTAGGACCTCACTAACGAACTAGATTGGCCTTTGTATTTTCTGTATATGCCCTAGCTCTGCTCGCTCGACTACCAGACCATGCTGACTACTGACTGGTTGCCGCCAGGTATAACATTAGTGGTTCCTGGGGCATGGGTGATGACAGCACTGGTGGTGATGTGAGAAATTTTTTGAAGTCTTCGAAGGCTTGCTAGGCTTCAGGTATCCATTGAAAATTGTCCGCTTTCTTCAACAGTTTGAAAAAGGGCATGCCCCATTCACCAAATCAGGAGATGAATCGGTTGAGTGCCGTCATGCAGCCTGTCAACTTTTGGACATCCTTCTGGCTAGTTGGGGGTGCCATGTTCATGACAACGTTGATTTTCTCTGGATTGGCTTCGATGCCTCGATGTGATACGATGAAGCCGAGTAAACTTTCCGGACGGTACACCGAAGGTGCACTTATCCGGATTTAACTTCATCTTGAATCTCCAAAGGCTTCAGAAAGTTTCTTCCAAGTCGGCGATGAGGTCTTGTGGAGGCTATGGGCCCTGGGTACCTCATTGCCAGTATATGGGCCACTCGGATAGAGTATGGGCTAGATTATGTAATTAGAAATAAGATAGCACCCGGCAGGCCTTACCTTGTGTAATAAGGAAACACAGTCCTAGTCGGATAAGTTTCTATCTTTAAGAAGGATATCCCTTGGCCATATCCGGCTGGGATCCTTGTCATGTACCCCTGTCCCCTAGTATATAAAGGAGGCAGTGCGCCCCATGAGGGCATACAAGATCATTGATCACAAAATCACCTCAGAGGAATAACACCTCAACTGGACGTAGGGTATTACCTCACATTGAGGGCCTGAACCAGTATAAAACCTCTCAGTGTTCTCTGCAATCCACCGAATTTCCCTTCGCCGAGTAGCCCTATAGTTTTATTGCCGGTGCAAAGCATCAATAGTTGGCGCGCCAGGTAGGGGCTCCGGCGAATTCTTCATCAGCAGATTCGATGGATCCAACAAACGGAGTCGACGGCAACAAGTTCTCCCCTGGAGACATGATTTCCTTTGGAAGCCTCAATTTCATTGCCAACCAGATTGGCAACCTTACCTTGGCCGGAACAGATCCAATCCAGCCGGCCGAGAAACTAGCCGACATAGCGTCAGTCGGCCCACAGGACGCTGCAATTTCCTTCAATGACTTACTGTGGCAGTCCTTCACATCGCCAAGCATCGGGACAACTCTCTCCTTCGGCGTCCAACTTGCGCTAGGTCTTGAGCCAGCTCGAGTTGGGCAGAGAAGGGGAGAGATCGTCAATCTCTCACACGGACTCGGCGACGCTACGGATCTACATCCCGCACAACAGACCCGATCTCCTGCGATTCAGTTTGGACACGGCCAAGTGCCGTTTTAGATTGGATCTAGAGAGGTTGGGGTCGTTCTAACTCCGATAAACTACTCGGAGTCCGACTCCAAGTCGGATAATGGTTCGAACGCCAGTTCGGACTCCAGTCTGGCAAGTTTTTTCCTCCCCCGCGAGATCTTCATGGCTTCAACACCACCCTCCGAGGTGTGCCGACTACAAGAGGAGCAACAAGAGGAGGCACGCCGACTGCAACAACAGGAGGAGGCTGATCGCGAGGCTCACAACGACGGGTTGCGCAGAGCTGGGCGAGCAGCCCAACAGCAGATTCTCCAAACCAAAGTCGGCGATCATGACGTTTTCGTCACGCCGCAACAGAATGTTGTAACTGCCGCAACCTTGCTGGATACGCTCCAGCTCGGGCCTGATCACCAGGCCACCCCAACTATCGCCAAGATCAAGGCGATGATCACGGCTGCTGCCTGCCAACAGCAACAACAACAGTCGGGTGACACCATAGTACCGACTAACCGGTCGGGATCTCCAGCGGCGGGCTCATCCACGTCCGCTCGGCGTTGGGCGGCCGGCTCAAGTCGGCCACGCGAGGAGTCTAGGCAAACTACACACGGCAAAACCAATAACGACAACCGGCACCGTCACCAGTATGATCGCCGGCCTAATCAAGACCTCTGAGAACGCCTACAACATGACCTTCGCCACACTATCAGCGCCCGGCGTCGCGAACGACGCGAAGATGAGCGCCGCCGACTAGAAGATGAAAACGAGCACTTTGGTCTCCATCACGAGTGGTTTAACCACCGTGGTCGAAGCCCGAGCCCTCACGGAGACGAAGGCATCCCAGCTTTCACTCGGGAGCTACAGGACGTCCATTGGCCGACTGGCTTTAAGCCCACTGGGATTGAAAAGTACGATGGCAAGACAATCTGAGTCCTGGGACCGTATACACCCTAGCAGTCCCGAGCTGCTGGGGGTGACAACAAGGCCATGGCTAACTACCTCCCAGTCGCGCTAGCCGACTCGGCGAGGACATGGCTGACAGGGCTCCCGAGGCGGTCGATTGATTCCAAGGGAGAACTCAGGGATCGGTTCATCGCTAACTTTCAGGGGACCTACGAGAGGCCTATGAGAGCATGATCTTTATCAGCTGCACCAGAAGAAGAACAAGTCCCTATGAGATTTCATCAAAAGGTTCTCCGAGAAGCGCAACAAGATACCAACGATCAAAGACGAGGCTGTCATCGCCGCCTTTCGCAAGGGAGTAAAGGACGCCCCGTTCATCGCGAAGTTCACTCGGAAACCACCGCCGTCCGTCCGGGCTCTATTCGACATGGCCAACAAGTATGCCGACTCGGCTGAAGCGGTCGCAGAGGCCCTCGACGAGAAAAAGGAGTCCCGACAGAAGGACCAAAAGGCGAAAGCTGATAGCGAGCCGTCTCAGAACAAGTCTGGCAACCGCAAGCGGAAGTCGGACAACAAGGTGGCCAACAAGGAGCGGACCAAGTCGCGGCCCCAACGGAACAACGACTACCAAAAAGTCATGGGAGTGGGGCCATGCCCCTTCCATCCCAAGGGCAAGCACGCGGCCAAAGACTACTACATGCTCAATAAGTTTGCCTCCGAGCAGGCTTCATAATCTGGCGCCGACAAGGACAAAGACAAGCCAGATCAGGGTCCGGCTGATGAGTTTCAAGACCCCCAGGCCGAGCTCAACCATATTTTTGGAGGGCCGCTCGCGTACGAGTCCAAGCGCAAACAGAAGCTATCAGCACGCGACATCAACACGGTCTCTACGACGGACACCCCCTAGTACCTGCGCTGGTCAGAGATGGCCATTACCTTCAACCGCGCAGATCACTCAGATCGGGTTTCACACCCAGGACGCTATCCACTCGTCCTGGACCCGGTCGTCAGAAATATCAAGCTGAAGAAAACCCTCATCGACGGAGGTAGCACACTCAACATCTTATTCGCCAAGACTTTGGACGAGATGAAGATTCCTCGTTCAGAACTACAGCCGAGTGTTGTGCCCTTCCAAGGGATAATTCCCGGCCTGTCATCAACTCCACTCGAGCAGATAACCTTGCCGGTAACCTTCAGCACGGGATAACTTCCGCACGGAAAATGTCTGCTTTGAGGTTGCTGACTTTGAGACCGCGTACCACGCAATACTCGGACGATCGGCACTCGCCAAATTCATGGCGATACCGCACTACACATATATGGTGCTCAAGATGCCTGGGCCAACAGGAGTCCTCTCCCTCCACAGCGACATCAAGCAATCCTTCACATGCGACAAGGAGAGCTGTGAACTGGCTCAATCACAAGAGGCGGCAGTCGGGCGTGACAGCATTCGGCAAGCCATCACAACTGAAGTCGAGCAGGATCATGTCCCGGCGAAAAAGGCAGCGAAGTCGGAAATTTCAGCGGACTCTGAACGAAGAAGAGGATCCCCTAGACCCTTCCGACCCCTCCAAAACTGCTCTAGTTGGGACCGGACACGACCCCAAATAGGAAGACGCGCTTGTCACCTTCCTACAAGCCAATAAAGATATCTTCGCATGGAAACCGTCCGACATGCCGGGCGTACCGAGGGAGGTGATGAGTACGCCCTAAATGTGAAGACAGATGCTAAGCCAGTCAAGCAACGGCTGCGGTGCTTCGCTCAAGACCGCAAGGATGCTATTCGGGAGGAGATTACCAAGCTCCTCGCAGCCGGGTTCATCAAGGATGTTCTATCACCCGGACTGGCTGGGCAACCCAGTTCTGGTCCAGAAGAAAAAGGTAAATGGCGCATGTGCGTCGACTACACCGATCTCAACAAGGCGTGCCCCAAGGACCCATTTGGTCTTCCCAGGATAGATCAGGTGGTAGATTCCACGGCCGGGTGCGACCTACTCAGCTTTCTCGACTGCTACTCAGGATACCATCAAATCAGCTTGACGGAGGAAGACTGCTTAAAGACATCTTTCATCACGCCATTTGGAGCGTACTGCTATATCACAATGCCGTTCGATTTGAAAAATGCTGGAGCAACCTATCAACGGGCAATTCTGTCACGCCCAGAAATTCACCAGAATTTCCAAAGCAAATTTGTGCAATAAATCCTCGTCCAGGAATCAGTCGAGGTACACAAATCGACAATTTGATAAACATAACCAAATACGAAATAACGATAAATACTTACAACAGAGGCACTTAGTCCTCACGGAGGAGAAAACAGCAGCGGAACGGCAACTAGCGTAGCTTCAGCTCCAAACCACGAGCAGCTCAACTGGGGTATAAGCCAAACACCATCTTCTCCTCCTCGCAAGGCTTCACTCTAAAGATTGCAATAATGCAAGATTGAGTACCACCCACCGTACTCAACAAGCCACACTAGGGAATGCAACGTAATGCAACAGGATATCAAAGGAAAGGTATAATATAGCTTATTTGCATAAAACAACATTTAAAACATTTGCATTCGAAATCATTAAAAACAATATAGTTTAATTATTAATCAGTATTGAATCAACCACTGAACAGCGCTCCAACGCAGTTCAGGCCCAAACCAAAACTCCTCCAAACAGGAGCTATCCATATTCCATCATTTATTTTTATTAATGAGTAGTGTGGGACTAATCACAGAAACGTTGCTAGGCCGCTCATTAACCGCGAGCACGGCTATTCGAACAGTTTTACTCTGGCCAGAGGTGTACCAATTTACCCACAAGACACAACTCCACAACACATCACTGTGTGCCTTAATACCACCACGGTACCTCGGAAAGGAATTGTGATAAGACCCTCCATGTAACCCGCAAAACAAGGGAGCCACCGCTGGAGCCACCAGTTTTCCGGCAGGAGCTGATCAGGCCCCCAACAGGGAAACGATCCAACGCCAAGACATGGACTTATTGACGCAGCCATGGTGGTCTTATTGACACAGCCACAACACCCCATGGTGGACCCCGGTTGAACGTACTACACATTGGATCCTACCATTACCCATGCTGGCTTGTGGTTAGCACGAGTGTTGCTTCGCAACAAGTAGTCCGTGAACCGGTCCTTAACTGTCATGAGCACCGCTAGCAACATTCCAACCTGGTGCTCACAACCCACCATCAATCAAGTTTTAGTTGACATAGTTATTAATCACACCACGACTCACTGTCGTGAAAAATATAGCCATTAATCCATAATTAGTCATAAATGAGTCATTAATTACCCACATAAAATGACACTATAGTTTCTAGGCATGGCTAAGCAAAATCCTAAATAATCTAGCTAGACCTTTAAATAGTCATCCAGCTAGTCAGCATTATTACCCGGGGTATCAAGGTAAAGGAGTCAATATCGACATGGCCATAATAGTCAAGGATCATAGGTTAGTAAATAAATACCCATATAATGACATTCAAAAGCATTTCATGCAATAACTTTAAAATAAAATACTTTCACAAATGGGATCAACATGCTCAAGGAGATTGTCGTGTGACTTGCCTTGCAATCGCAAAACGTCTTCAATTGCTCTTCCGAACTCTTCCGTAGACTCCGCGATCTTCCAAAACGGCAATATACATAACTACACGTAAAAAAATAATAATCCTAAGAAACTCCAAAAAACAATACATAAAAATACATAAACAAGTAAATTGTGATTTTAAATGAATTTAGGAAGAAATGGGTCGATTCGGACTTCAAACGGAAAAGATACGGCTTTTGGAATATTGAATTCGGAGTAATTCCGAAAAGAAATAGAAAAGAATATTCTCAAGAATATTCTCTCAGAAATTGATTATTGAAGGAATTACTATTGTATAGGAAATTGAGGTAGGACCCACTATCATGGATTGGGTTTTGGATGGACTAAGTCCATGGGACCGAAGAGCAAATGGCTGTGGAGGACTGATGACTTGACGACACGTGGCGATGAGATGGCTGTTAAGGCTGAGGTGGCATCCGAATTGGGTTAATGAAATCCGACGACTCGGATTAATCTCGAGGAAAACAGATGAATGAGATTGTTTGGAGTAATCAAGGGAACCCAATGGCTTAGGTTAGATCCAGAGGATTGGATGGCTTAGGATGGACCTGACGGTTTCAATGGGGATTGAGCCGCTCAGGTTTGACCTCCGGAAGTGGACGGCTGATATGGAGTTGGGGATATACGCAGGAGAAGGGCTACCGGTGGAGGGCCCCCTTGTCATTCCTAACAGAGGAGAAGCTGTGCCATCCACGGCGACACACAACAAAGAAGCTGAAGGCAGGACGGCGACAGCCGATGGAGCAAGGGCGGCGGAGGGGTTGACACGGCATGGCGGCCGGTGCGAGGACGTCCCCGGCGACGGCCGGCGTGAACACGGCGGAGGGCAACGAAGACTGGCGCAACGCCTGGCGGAGAGGAGGGAGCTTCGTTGGTCTGGCCTTGGGCGACGACGCCGAGCAAGGAAGGATGGCGGCGGCTACGGCGTCAGGTGCAAAGGTGCTCACCGGCGACGGACCGGGGCGTAGAGACGGCGATGCCGGTGGGGATAGATGACAGACGGCGGCGACGGGAGCAGAACACGTCGGCGATGGTGCTTCTGGACGGGCAGCGGCAGAGGCCGGGAGGGAGGCGATGACATCGGGGCGGCGTATTGGCGTCGGGATGACGGACGGCAGCGGACGCCGAGTGGCGCCGGAGGGGAGGGAGATGAGGAAGAGGGGCGGCAGCTTCGGGGCTCACCGAGACAGTGCAAGACAAAGGCGACCAACTGGTGGCAGCAGGCGTCGGCTACTGGATGCGAGAGGCGCCAGAGACGACAGAAGGGCGACCGGAGGACGAGGCACGACCTTGGAGCTCACCCCCCGGCAGGAGGATGAGACGACATGGCGGCGCGATTGGATGCTCACCGGTGACGGAAGGAGGCGGCGTCCGATTGGCTTGTCCGATGTGGGCAGAGACGAAGACGGCGACGACGCACGGCGGCACGGCAAGCACGAACTGGCGACGACGGCGGCTCGATGCACGGCGGCGCTAGGGATCGAAAGACGACGACGGCGGGGTCGACGGGGCACAGTGGCCCGGCAGCCTGCAGTGGCGGGGGGGCCTAGCGGCGGCGACGGGCGAGCAGCTGTGCGGCGACGGCTACGATTCCAGCGACGGCGGCGCACGGGGCCAGCAGGCTAGGGCAGGGCTAGGGCTACTGGGCGGAGGCTATATGTTATGGGCGACTTGGCGGCGGATTCGGCGGCGGCCGGTTGCGGAGAGGAGGCCCTCAGGCGCTGGCCTAGGCCAGGCGGCGGTGGCAGCAGCGGGCCAAGGGAGCCCGGCGGTGGTAGGCCGAGCGCGCAGGCCGGGCCTGAGGAGCTGCGGCCAAGAGGGGCTCGGCCCGGGCGGCTCGGGGTTGGAGCAGGCCGGCTCGGGCTGGGACGCTGAGAGAGACAGAGGAAGGAGACGAGAAGAAAGAGGAGGCCAGGAGAAAGAAGGTAAACGGGGAAAAGGGATAAAGGATAAAGGGAAAATAAAAGAGGAAAGGGAAAAAGGAGAGGGATTTTTGTGAACTATTTTTGAACTTAGGATTAACGAGACATTTTCGGAATCGAAATATCATTTGGAATAGAGGAGACCAAGCGGTTTTAGGATGAAACGACTATTCTGAATATTGAGGATATATACATTCATACATATATATACATACGTATATATACATAGGTATAAATTATAAAATATATTTGGAAATCAAACAGTATTTGGACGAATTTAGAAAAAAAAAGTATATTTAGTGGGGTCCAGGAAATGGAATATTTTATGGGATTCAAAGAAGGAAGAATATTTTCCGAAGAACTGGAAAATGGAATATTTCGAATAAAATATCTTGGGCATTAGAGAATTGACAAGCCGTGTTTTTATTAGGACCAGATTTGGAGAAATCTTAGACGATTAAAGATTTGATTTTGCTTCGACGGAAAAGGAGTTTAAGGGAATATCTAAGATTTATCTCAAAGGGGAATATAGATATTTCAAATACAAAGGATCTCAGATTGGAGTCCAAAAGAGTTCTAGAGTTTCAAAATGAATAATCCAGTAACTCCGAATTTAGGTTTTCGAGGCGACTTTAGGGTTCTGGGAACGACACAAAACCCTA
The DNA here is from genome assembly GCA_003991445.1 of Oryza meyeriana var. granulata. Lineage (NCBI taxonomy): Eukaryota > Viridiplantae > Streptophyta > Magnoliopsida > Poales > Poaceae > Oryza > Oryza meyeriana. The sequence continues at coordinate 138,937 of RYFJ01001778.1, forward strand.
GAGGAAAAAAGGGATCAGAGTTCATGATAAATGGGGGAGACTTCCAAAGGACTGAATTAAAACGACCCGAACAGGGGAAAGAAAAGGAATTTATTTTAATATTTAATTACTTTACTTTAGGATCTTTATAGCATTAAAATTAATTCTGTAGCTCCGAAAAATCCCCCCCCCCCCTAAGAAATTTCAGAGAGTTTATTAAATCATGGAGAATTTACCAGAAGTAAATACCACCGCAAAACATGAAGAATTTAATATTGTAAATACTCAAATGCTTAAAATACTCCGACAAAACCCCTGGAATATAAAAGCATCCAAGTATTTATTTAAAGATTTAACCTTGGGATTTTTAATATTGGAAATTTCAAAATTTTATTCAAACTCTTTTCTCAAACAAAAAAATTTCTAGTGTATTCTTATATTTCCATTTACCCGCGATAATTTTTAATTAAGGCGATTTGCAGGGTGTTACAAATTCAGCGGTGTCTGCACACTCAGATCGGGCGCAACATGGAAGCCTACATCGATGATGTGGTGATCAAGAGCAAATCCAAAGAAGACCTCATCGCTGACCTGGAAGAAACCTTCCAAAATCTTCGAAGATTCAAGATGAAGTTGAACCCGAAAAAATGCGCCTTCGGAGTGCCATCCAGCAAGTTACTATAATCATCGTTTCACATCGCGGCATCGAGGGCAACCCGGAGAAAGTCAACCGCCATCAGAACATGGCACCCCCCGACTAACCTCAAAGACGTCCAGAAGCTGACTAGGCTGCTGGCTGCACTCAGCGGGCGGCGGGGGGGGGCGCAGGGCTTTATTCCCGACTGGGCGAACGGGGTAATGCCCTTCTTCAAAGCTATCAAAAAGGCGACAATTTCCAATGACTCCGGACGCCCAACAGCTTCGAAGACTTCAAACAATTCCCACATCACCTCTCGTGTTGGCATCACCATATGCCCCAAGAACCGCTAATGCTATATCTGGCGGCAAACTACTCAGGTAGTCAGCACAGTGTTGGTGGTCGAGCGATCCGACAGGGTCACATCCGAACAGAATACAATGGCCAGTCTACTTTGTCAGCGAGGTCCTTGCTGACTCGAAGACAAGATATCCGCAGGTCCAGAAGCTGCTATATGGCCTACTTATCACAGTTCGGAAGCTGGTGCATTACTTACAAGCATGTCGATGCTTTGCACCGGCAATAAAACTATAGGGCTACTCGGCGAAGGGGAATTCGGTGGATTGCAGAGGAACGCTATAAGGTTTATACTGGTTCAGGCCCTCAATGAGAGGTAATACCCTACGTCCAGTTGAGATGTTATTCCTCTGAGGTGGTGTTGTGATCGATGATCTTGTGTCCGCCTGAACGGGCGCCCTGCCTCCCTTTATATACTAGGGGACAGGTACATGATAAGGATCCCAGCCGGATACGGCCTACAGATATCCTTCTTAGAGATAGAATCTTTGTCCGACTAAGACCTATGGTTTCCTTATTATACAAGGTAAGTCTGTCGGGTACTATCTTATCTCTAATTACTTGATTCGGCCCATCCTCTATCCGAGTGGCCCATATGCTGGTGGTGAGGTACCCGGGGCCCATGGCCTCCACAGTAGCCCCTGAGACCTTCATAGTTGAGTCACAGCTGATGCCGAGTGCTCATCCTCCTCGGTGAAGTCTTCCCGAGTACTCTTTGTCCGAGCGCTTCTTCTCCCGAGTCCTGCTTCATATCAGCTGGCAGCGAGGCTATGAAGGACTTCATGTAGATATATGAATAGTATGCACCGAATAGGCGCACCTATTAGGTGTAGCCCCCGACTTTGTGATTAATTGTGAAAACAATTAAACATAAAGTCAAAGATCTTTAAACCTAGGTAGTCTTTCTCGAGTAGATTACTACTGGTATATGAGACTCTTCGGTATCATGTCAACCGGAATAAACTTTATAGTCTTGCCGAGTAGGAGACTACTCGTATGTAGGACTCTTTGACTTCATGTCAGTCGGAATGTGTGTTTATAGTCTTGCCGAGTAGGATGCTACTCGTATATGGGACTCTTCAGCTTCATGTCAGCTGGAAAGGGAGTTTATAGTCTTCCGAGTGCGCCGTCCCACCCAGAAGTTAGACTCCTCCGCATCATGTCAGCGGGAATGAGAAATTTATAGTCTTTCTCGAGTAGTATACTACTCGAAAGTTAGACTCTTCAGCGTCATATCGGCTGGAATAATGTTGCTCATGGCAACTGATGGCCACGCATGTAGGCCGAGTACCACTTTATGAAAAATAAATCCACAACGTGGTCAGGTATACTCGAGAAAGATACCTGCATCCCCAATTTTAATGAAGACCAGCTCATGATCCTTGTAAGGATATGTGGGTGCCATGGGCCCCGGGTACCTCATGACAAGCATTTGGGCCACTCGGATAGAGGATGGGTCTAGCCTTGTAATTAGAGATATAGCTAGATTCGGCAGACTTCGCCTTATATAGAAAGGAATATACAGTCCTAGTCGGGTGCGTTATATCTCTAACGGAGATCTCTTAGTCGTAATCCGACGGGACTTCTACCTTGTAACCCTGTCCCCCAGTATATAAGGGGAGGCAGGGCGCCCCATGAGGCAGTTGAGTTGGTCACCAGAATCACCACCACAAATCCTCAAAGGAATAACACCACAACTGGACGTAGGGTATTACCTCACATCGAGGCCTGAACCAGTATAAAATCTCCCTGTGTCCTTTGCAATCCACCGAGTTCCATCCACCGAGTAGCCCCATATATTTATTGCCGGTGTAAAACATCGACAGTTGGCGCGCCAGGTAGGGGGCTTCGGCGCGATCTACATCTACAAGCTCGATGGATCCAGTAACCGAAGTCGACGGCGGCAAATTCTCTCCCTGAGATACAATCTCATTCGGAAGCCTCGACTTCGTCGCCGACATGTTCGGCAATCCCACCTTGGCCGACACGGACCCGATCCAACCGGCCGAGGAACCAGCCAACTCCGCGCCAGTCGGCCTACACGATGCTGCAGCAATCTCTCACGACATGCTGCGGCGATCTCCCATACGCCCAAGTCCAGGGACAACTCTTCTTTCGGTTTTCAACTCGGACTCGGTTTTGAGCCGGCCAAGATCGGGCCAAAAAAGGAAGAGATCGTCAATTTCCCGTTCAGACTCGTCGACGCCGCGGATATCTACAATCTACATCCGACGCGGCAAACCCGATCCTCTGGAGTTCGACTCGGATACGGCCCCAAGCCGCTCGAGATCGGATCTAGGGAGGTCGGAGTTGTAATCACCCCCATCAACTATTCCGACTATGACTCTCAGTCGGACTACGACTCCCAGTCAGATTCCGACTCTAAGTCGGACAGCAGTTCGGCAAGCTTCTGGCCCGCCACGAAAATCTTCATGGCATCCAAAGCTCTACTCCTACTCAGGAATCACGCCGACACTACACGAAAACAAGAGGAGGAGGCCTGCCGACTGCAGAAACAACAGGAGGAAGAGCAAGACGCCTGCACGCCTGCAACGACGGCCTACGCAGGGCTGGGTGAACCACTCAGCAACAAACCCTCCAAACAAACGTCGGCAACCACGACGTCTTCGTCACGCCACAACAGAACATCGTGGCCGCCGCAACCCTACTGGACACGGTCCAACTTGGGCTTGATCACCAGGCCACCCCGACCATCGCAAGGATAAAAGCCATGCTTACCGCTGCTGTATGTCAGCAGCATCGACAGTCGGGTGATACCCTCATACCGACCAACCGGTCGACATTCCCAACGGCAGTCTCATCTACCTCAAAGCGACGCCGAGCGGCTGGCTCCAGTCAGCCGCATACGGAGGCACGTCAGGCGTCACTCGACAACCGGCGACATCAAAGCAACCGTCGGGACGATCAGGACCTCCGAGACCGACTACAGCGCGACCTTCGGCAAGACATCATCGCTCGGCGCCGTGAACGAGAAGAAGATGAGCAACGCCAACTAGAAGACAAGAACAAGCGCTTCGGCCTCCACAACGAGCGGTTCCGCCGCCGTATTCGGACGGAGCCCTCATGAAGACGAAGCATACCGCCTTCACCCAGGAGCTACAATAGGCCAACTGGCCATCGGTTTCAAGCCTACAGGAGTCGAAAATACGACGGCAAGACCAATCCCGAGTCTTGGCTCACGGTCTATACTACGGCAATCCGAGCAGCTAGAGGAAATCAGAAAGTCATGGCTAACTACGTCCCAGTCGCTTTAGCCGACTCAGCGAGGACATGGCTAACAGGACTTCCCAAGCAATCAATCGGCTCATGGGCAGAACTCCGAGAACGCTTCATCGCCAACTTCCAGGGAACTTACGAGAGATCATCTTCCGAGTACGACTTATATCAGTTGCATCAAAGGAAGAACAAGTCTCTTCGTGACTTCATTAAGAGGTTTTCTGAGAAGAAGAACTCAATCCCTAACGTCAAGGATGAGGTCGTCATCGCCGCCTTTCGAAAAGGAGTCAAAGACACCTCGTTCATCGACAAATTCACACGGAAGCCTCCCAACCTCTGTCAAGGCTTTATTCACATGGCGAACAAATACGCCGACTCAGCCACGCTGTGGCTGAGGCCATTGAAGATAAAAAAGTCATCCTGACAGAAGAAGCGGGAGGGCACCAACGACGCGGTCCCGACTAAAGCCGGGAATCGCAAACGCAAGTCAGACGGCTTCATTGTGGCAGTCGGTCACAATCGTCTTCGACTTTCAACAACTGAAGATTATCAGACCAACAAGTGACATGCTCGGGGCTCACAAGCTCAAACGCAAGGATGGCATCCCACTCCGAAATACCGAACAGCTAAGTCGCTTCCTGATAAATATTCTTCACTCGGCCTTGCCAATGCCGCTTACACCTAATAGGTGCACAAGCTGCACTCTTCTCTGTTTTTGCTCTTAAATGATTGCAAAAGTACTCAAGTAGCATAAATCCTGATCCGTGAAACTTTGCTCCATGAAAGACGAACTCAAGTCACCCAAAAACGCGTGTCTGGAAAGAGCCATGAGCCAACTCCCGACGCTCGGGGCTATGACTAGTCGGGCAGAGTGCTTAAACGTAAGGGGTCAAACTACCGGGGAAATTAATATCAAAAAGAGGAAAAACTTGTATTTACATATATTGTAAAATACATTTTATTCGGGTGATTATTTCCATCATCAGATGCTACTCATCCGATATCTTTATATTGCAGGCCCAGCTCCGGATACGCGTGACAGGAACTCAGGGCTGCGAGCCTATCTCCTATGCTCGGGGGCTGGACAAGTCTGCCAAAATACACTCGGGATGCTCCATGAGGGCTACTTACCGAGTACTTGCGCCAGTCGGGACGTCATCTTCCTCGGCTACGCTCCATGTGAGCTGACAACTGACTTCCGGCACTAGTCGGGGGTCGTATATCACTCGGCTGGGTGAGGTACGCCCCATGAGGGTCACTTGCCGAATCTTATGCTAATGCAAGGTTCGGGTACCTCGCTTGGCTATAACTCTGTTGGGTAGGGTATGCCCCATGAAGGTCGCTAGCCGAATCCTATGCTAATGCAAGGTTCGGGTACCCTGCTCGGCTCTCCTGAAGTCAGAGAAGACTTACATCGTCAAAGCGCATCCGGAGTTCTCATGCACCGCGTCACACTTGAGGAGGGCAAGCAGATCCTGCAATATACCTACTCAGACTTCTGTGGCAACCAGGTTGCATTCGGAACGTAAGTCGGAAAGGCTTGCGAATAAGGATTTCTCTGGCTGATTGCGGTTACCAACACCAAAAAACTCATCCTGACATGTGACCAAGATATGAGTTCCTACAGTAGCATGCTCCATGTGGGCCGCCCGCAGGCTGAGTTGAAATTATAGCGCTGGTAGCAGCCCAGTCGGTGAAGGAGTCGGTGGCAACACGGTGACTGAAGGCGGCCCCGTTGGTGGCGTGGCCGACTCAGGCACCCGTATGCTCGGAGGCGCCTGCTCGGACCGTGCACTCGGCGGAGCTTTTGTTAGGCTCGGCAATGTCGAGCTCGGCCGTACTGGTCCCAACCTGGGACTTGATCGCCTGGGTGCCGCGGCGTCGGTGTCCCTTATCTTCAGGCTTCCTGCCACGGCCCGCGGCATCATGGCCCCCTCGCCCCGGTACAGAACATGCTTCTTTCCCACTCTCTTGGAGTCGGGTTGGGCAGCAGGGGGCTTCTCGGCCTTTTCTTCAATTTAACGGCCGACAACGGGCGGGAGTCCTCATCGAACTCCTCGCACCACTATGGATGATTCAACAAAATACATCACACAATGCTGGGCAATCATACATATAAGCCCACAGGCATTCATCACAGAAGAAGGACAACGATTACCTTGGAGCGAGGCCGATTGTGGCGAAAAGAAGCAATGCGGCGCTTCTTGTCTTTGGTTTCGACCACCCCGCTGGAGAAGTAGCCGAACAGGGTCTCAGTCACCTTCTGCTCGTTGGCCGACTCGTTTTTTCCCAAGTAATCCCAGCCGAAGGCGCTCCTTAGCTCCAACGGCTGGATGCGCCTCGTCAGAAAACGCCTGGCAACCCAAGGTCTCGTCAGGCCGGCCTTCTTGAGGGTGTCCAATTTCCCTAGCAATTGATGCACTTGGCCCATACCTTCAAAGGTCGGATTTGATGACCAACTTGGTAAAACTACCGGTGGCAAGCCGGTGAAGGGGCGCAAGGAAGGTGCCAGATCTACGCAATAGAACCATTCCTTGTGCCATCCTTTCAAGGAAGACTTCAAGGGGAGATCAAGATATGTCTTTTTCCTATCTCTCCTCAACTGGAGACCAGCCCCCCAATCACATTAACATTATTCTTGGAAGGCTGGGGTTTGATGTGGAACAGATGCCTGAAGAAATTAAAATGGGATTCCGCACCCAAAAAGCACTCACAGAGTGTGACAAAGATGGAGATTTGAAGGATCGAATTGGGATTTAAATTCACCAACTCCAATCCGTAGAAGTCAAGGAGGCGGCGGAAGAATACAGAAGAGGGAAGGAACAAACCCCGGTCGAAAAAAGAGGCAAAAACTACAGTTTCACCAGATTGGGGATTTGGAACCGACTCACCCTTAGCCGGCCACCAATGAATTACCTCCTGGCTTTGCAACTTCAACTGTTTCTCCAGCAGCTTCAGCTTTACCGCGCCACAATCTGAAATCGGCCTGGCACTCCCCGGCACACCCGCCAGATCCGAAGCTTTCGACATGATTGAGGGCGGAGAGGTTTGGGGGAAATGCGATTGGGGGCCTGGAACAGACAAAGAGGACTAAAATCGCCCGAGTACGAGCAGGGAACAGCAGCAGTAGCTAACCCTAGCCGAGTGGGAAGGCGAAAAGTTGGGCGCGGAAGCAGAAGATGAAGTGATTGGCTGATTTGGGGAAGATGACGGAATCTTTTTCTCTCTCCCCGCTATTTATAGAGCCGATACCGACTAACGGGCTTGGGCCACACAGTCAGTACTGGGCTACCAAGACATGAGTTCCTACAGTAGCATGCTCCATGTGGGCCGCTCGCAGGCTGAGTTGAAATTATAGCGCTGGTGCTACCAACAGGAGCCGATGAGGTAAACAGATATGCTTCATGAGAGCCTTATTGCTAAACATATATGTTTGGGTATCTGTTTTATCCACCAGGTCTCGAGGATATATCCTTACAAGGATCACAAGCTGGTCTTCATTAAAATTGGGGATGCAGGTATCTTTCTCGAGTACACCTGACCACGCCGTGGATTTATTTTCATAAAGTGGTACTCGGCCTACATACGTGGCCACTAGTTGCCATGAGCAACATTATTCCAGCCGATATGATGCTGAAGAGTCTAACTTTCTAGTAGTGCACTACTCGGAAGAGACTATAAATTTCTCATTCCCGCTGACATGACGCGGAAGAGTCTAACTTCTGGGTGGGACGCCACTCGGGAAAGACTATAAACCTCCCTTTCCAGCTGACATGAAGCTGAAGAGTCCCATATACGAGTAGCATCCTACTCGGCAAGACTATAAACTCAAATTCCGACTGACACGAAGTCGAAGAGTCCTACATACGAGTGGTTCCCTACTTGGCAAGACTATAAAGTTTATTCCGGTTGACATGATACCGAAGAGTCTCATATACCAGTAGTATACTACTCAGGAAAGACTATCAGGTTAAAGATCTTTGACTTTATGTTTAATTGTCTTCACAATTAAGCACAAAGTCGGGGGCTACACCTAATAGGTGCGCCTATTCGGTGCACACTATTCATATATCTACATGAAGCCCTTCATAGCCTCGTTGCCAGCTGACATGAAGCAGGACTCGGGAAGAAGACTCACTCGGACAAAGAATACTCGGAAGAGTTGCACTCAGGCAATCTTCACCGTGGAGGATGAGCACTTGGCATCAGCTGTGACTCAACTATGATGGTCTCAGGGGCTTGATGACACCGAAAATCACCGATCAGCGTCAAAAACGAGCCGATGATCTGGTTCGGTGCACTAGACACACGAAGGCCTGGGAGATCTACTTAGCTCCAGTGCAGGTCCTAAATTTGAGGTTCGCGGGCGTGCCAGTCAATTTGACCTAGCAATTGACAAGGAGATAGAAAAAAGTTAAATCATTGATCCAATCGGCCAACAAGCCGATATAGATTCCTTCCAGCCGATTGCCGATATAAAAAGATAGAAAACCAGCTGACTGCTTGACTGCTGACAGCGCTTGTGCATCGGCTAGAAAGCCGATGATAGTATAAGCAGATAATAAATCCGATTGTCGATAACACTTGTACATCGGCTAGAAAAACCGATGATAATATAAATAGATAAATCAGCCGACTACTAATAGAACATGTGCATCGGCTGGAAAGCCGATGATAGTGTAGATAATCAAAATAATAATCAAGAAAATGCAATCGGCTTTATCTGGTAAAAGATAACTTATCGGCTAGGCACTCCGATAGAACATCGCATAGACACCCATCGACTCAACAAGGATAAACTTATCATTATCAATCTAGTAGGTCAAACTTAACTGATGCAGCACAGATTAATAATGATAAAAGAACCTTGATGAGCCAATAGATCTAATGCAATTGTGATGTACTATACGATAACTTATCAGCTATACATCTCGATAAGACGCTTGCATAAAATCTATCAACCTAGCAGGAATAACTTATCGCAGGCAGTTTAGTAGGTCGGACCTAACTGATGCAGCACAAACTGATGATAAATTATCCCCAATAAGCCGATAAAATCTATGCACGTGTGATGTGATATATCCACTCGGCCTAAGAGATCAAACTTAACTGATGCAGCCGTAGACAGAATAGATATACCGTGGTAAGGGGTGACGAGTCTTACCCTCTCGCAGGAGTTCGGACCTAACCGATGCAGCCCGGCTCGAGAAGCAAGAACCCGTCGAAAAGGGTGGCGATGCGCCGAATTTGTATTGATCTGAGAGATGGATTACAAGGTACCCGGGCATACATATTTATACCCCGAGTTGATACAGTCCTGATCGGATACGAAACAGGAGTTTCCTAACTATAAAAGGAAAATTAACAAACCCCGATCGGACACGAGATCAGGTTTCCTAAAAATTATTATCCCTGCCTAATTTATAGATAAAATATTAACTACCATGCCTTGGTCTTCACGATTCCTTTCCAAATCCGGCTTCTTCTGGATTAGCTTCCATTGGCTGATATAGCTTCTTTCCTTAACCGAACATGATAACGAACCGTACCAAATTTTGGTGTTAACAGGGCTACTGTGGAGGCCATGGGCCCCGGGTACCTCACCACCTGCATATGGACCACTCGGATAGAGGGTGGGCCAAACCATGCATTTAGAGATAAGATAGCACCCGACAGACTTTGCCTTGTATGATAAGGAAATCATAGTTCTAGTCAGATAAGTTTCTATCTCTAAGAAGGAAATCCCTTAGCCGTATCTAGCTGGGATCCTTATCCTGTAACCCTGGCCCCTAGTATATAAGGGGAGGCAGGGCGCCCCATGAGGGCAGAAGATCATTGATCGACAAACACCTCAAAGGAATATCACCTCAACTAGACGTAGGGTATTACCTCATATCGAGGGCCTGAACCAGTATAAAATTCTCTTGTGTTCCTTTGCAATCCATCGGATTTCCCATCACCGAGTAGCCCCATAGTAATATTGCCGGTGTAAAACATCGACACGGTGAAAGGGCTCCTTGACCTCATAGATCCTCGCCCCGTGGGAACCAGCGGCACCAGGATCCCCCAAGTGGGGGCGCACCTTGAAGATGCACCAAGTGCCCTGAAGAGGTACTTGGATGAGCATGTCATTGCCGGCGTGGCCTAGACCCTGGCGATGACCAAATCCATCTACCCAAGGGCAGAGATTGAAGCTATCGGGGAGGGGTTTGTCGAGGAGACGACGCCTGAGGAGGCTCTAGAGCTAATAGCTCGGGCAAGGCCAACTGCAGAGATAATCACCCGAGACCTGGGTCTGTAAGAGCAATATATCATGTAGTCGGTGTGTATAAACTTTTGTAGAAAACATGTGTAAATATATGTACAATGCCGCCAAGCCCTAAGTTGTTACTCAGTTGTCATTAGCTTTACCCGACTATATAGTCTGCGCCGAGTTAGTCTATAGGAACTTAGTAAAAATCGTTCACCGCGGAGGGCTGTACTCGGGCAAACATGACAGAGTCGTAGTAAAACTTCATAACTTAAGTAAAACAGGCTCGTATATTATTGACAAAGCACATATGATACATGCAGCCCCCGACTCACTACTCGGTTGAAACAAGCGGCGTAGTGAGTCAGAAAGGAACTCAGGTATAGAAAGGACGTAGCTGTTCTATATTCCATGAGTTGCTAATGAGAGTACCGTCTTCGTTCTTCAGTCGGTAGGCGCCTGGCCGTGTGACTTCGGCTATAATGAACGGCCCTTCCCAGATTGGGGATAATTTGTGCCTGTCCTTGGTGGTTTGTATTTTTCTCAAGACGAGATCCCCGACCAAAAAGGCACGGCCACGGACATTGCGATTGTGGTAGCGATGCAAGCCTTGCAGATACCTTGCCGACTAGAGTGTTGCAATATCCCTTGCTTCTTCCAACTGATCTAATTCGACCAATCGGGTATTATTTGAAATTTGTTCTGAGTAAGCCCGGACTCATGGAGAGCTGAACTCTAACTCGGTTGGTAGCATAGCCTCGGCACCGTAGACCAGAAAGAAAGGGGATTGCCCTGTTGCCCGACTAACCGTGGTTCTGAGAGACCAGAGGACTGATGGGAGTTCTTGTACCCACCGGCCCGCGTATGGTTGTAATCGGTCGAATATCCTAGTCTTGATACCTTGTAAGACCATACCATTGGCTCGTTCAACCTGCCTGTTGCTCCGTGGGTGTGCCACAGAGGCATAACAGATCTTGATGCCGAATTCGTCACAGAAATCTTGGAAGACGCTGCCCATGAACTAAGTGCCGTTGTCGGTGATGATGCGGTTAGGGACCCCGAATCGGTATAGTATACTCATAATAAAGTCCTTTGCTCGTGCCGCTGTTATGGTTGCAACGGGTTTGGCCTCAATCCACTTGGTGAATTTATCCACTGCGACGAACAAGTGTGTGAACCCTCCTGGCGCTTTCTTGAAGGGCCCGACCATGTCAAGCCCCCATACGGCAAAGGGCCAAGATATTGGGATTGTTTGGAGTTCTTGGGCTGGGAGGTTGGTTTGTCTTGCGTAGAACTGGCAACCCTCGCACTTGCAAACAATGTCCTTGGCGTCTGTTACTGCTGTTGGCCAGAAAAATCCCTGCCGGTAAGCCTTTCCGACTAACGTCCTGGAAGCGGCATGGTTGCCACATATGCCCGAGTGGATCGATTGCAGGATCTGCTTGCCCTCCTCGGTGGTGACGCAGCGCATGAGGATACTGGATGCACTTCTACAGTAGAGGTCTTCTCCGACTAGTGGGAAACACTTGCTTCGACGTTTGACTTGCTCAGACTGACTGCGATCTACTAGGAGTTCATCATCTAGGAGGAATTTGAGAACAGGAGTCCGCCAGTCTTGACATATGTGCAGCACCTCATCTGTAGCCGGGGTAGGTTCGCCTCCCAACTGCTCCAGTGCTGGTTTCTTCTTGACTGATGGCTCCATGAGTTGCTCGACAAAGATCCCTGTGGGGGCCGCTTCTCGCTTGGATCCCAAATTTGCCAATTCATCTACAGCGTCATTATATTGTCGCAGTACGTGTGTTATCTCCAGCCCGTCGAACTTGTTTTCCAGCTTGCGGACCTCCTGACAGTATGCCGCCATGGTGTCGTCGAGGCATGTCCAGTCATTCATGACTTGATTCACCCCGAGTTGAGAATCCCCGCGCACAACCAGTCGACGTATACCGAGTAATATGGCAATGCGGAGCCCGTGGATAAGTGCCTCGTACTCGGCGACGTTGTGGGAAGCAGGGAAGTGGATCTGTAGAACGTACTTGAGTTTTTTGCCGGTAGGCGACGTCAGTACGACGCCAGCCCCGGCACCGCCGATCCGTAGAGAACCGTCGAAGTACATTGTCCAGTACTCTAGCTTCGCTGTTGATGTAGGCATTTGAACTTCTGTCCACTCGGCTACGAAGTCGGCTAGAGCTTGTGATTTGATTGCTGTCCATGGCTGAAAGGTAATGTCGAACACCATCAACTCAAGCGCCCATTTAGCGATTCGGCCGGTGGCCTTGTGATTATGCAGGACGTCCCCGAGTGGAAACGATGTGACCACCGTGACTTGATGTGCTTGGAAGTAGTGCAACAGCTTCTGGACAGTGATAAGTAGGCCATAGAGCAGCTTCTGGACCTGCGAATATCTCGTCTTCGAGTCAGCAAGCACCTCGCTGATAAAATAGACTGGCCATTGAACTTTTTGGATGTGACCCTATCAGGATCGCTCGACCACCAGCACTGTGCTGATTACCTGAGAAGTTGCCGCCAGATAGAGCATTAGCAGTTCTTGGGGCATGGGTGACTTCAACACGGGAGGTGATGTGAGAAATTGTTTGAAGTCTTCGAAGGCTCGCTGGGCTTCCGGAGTCCATTGGAAATTGTCCTCCTTCTTGAGCAGCTTGAAAAAGGGCATACCCCGTTCGCCCAGTCGGGAAATAAACCGGCTAAGTGCCGCCATGCAGCCTGTCAGCTTCTGGATGTCCTTTTGGTTAGTCGGGGATGCCATGTTCGTAATCGCGTTGACTTTCTCCGGGTTGGCTTCGATGCCGTGGTGCGAGACGATGAAGCCAAGTAACTTGCCGGATGGCACTCCAAAGGCGCACTTTTCCGGGTTCAACTTCATCTGAAATCTTCAAAGATTTTGGAAGGTTTCTTCCAGGTCAGCGATGAGGTCTTCTCTGGACTTAGTCTTGATCACCACATCGTCGACGTAGGCTTCCATATTGCGCCCGATTTGACTGTGTAGACACCGCTGAATCGCCCGTTGATACGTTGCTCCAGCGTTTCTCAAACCGAACGGCATAGTGATATAGCAGTACGCTCCAAAAGACGTGATGAAAGACGTTTTTAAGCAGTCTTCCTCTTTGAGGCTGATTTGATGGTATCCCAAGTAACAATCGAGAAAGCTGAGAAGGTCGCACCCTGCTGTTGAATCTACCACCTGATCTATCCTAGGAAGACCAAATGGGTCCTTGGGGCATGCATTGTTGAGATCGGTGTAGTCGACGCACATGCGCCATTTACCGTTTTTCTTCTGTGGAGGCCATGGGCCCCGGGTACCTCACCACCTGCATATGGGCCACTCGGATAGAGTATGGGCTGAATCATGTAATTAGAGATAAGATAGCACCCAACAGACTTTACCTTGTACGATAAGGAAACCATAGTCCTAGTCGGATGAGTTTCTACCTCTAAGAAGGAAATTCCTTGGCCGTATCCGGCTGGGATCCTTATCCTGTACCCCTGCCCCCCAGTATATAAGGGGAGGCAGGGCACTCCATGAGGGCAGGGGACAACATAGATCACCACGATCGCCAAGAGTTCATCAGAACCATCGCCATATTTCCTCAAAGGAATACATAACAACTGAACGTAGGGTATTACCTCACCTCGAGGGCCTGAACCAGTATAAAACTCTCTCGTGTTCCTTTGTAATCCATCGGATTTCCTGTCACCGAGTAGCCCCGTGTTATTATTGCCGGTGTAAAATATCGACAGTTGGTGCGCCAGGTAGGGGCCTTGGCGCAATCTACATCCAAGATCTTGATGGATCCAACAAAAAGAGTCGACGGCGACAAGCTCTCTCCCGGAGACATAATTTCCTTCGGAAGCCTCGACTTCATCGCCGACCAGATCAGCAACCTAACCTTGGCCGAAGCAGATCCAATCCAACCTACCAAGGAACCAGCTGACTCCGCACCAGTCGGCTTGCCAGATGCGGCGGTGATCATCATCAAGCCGCAGCACCAACTTTCTGCTTCGCCGAGCCACGGGACAGCTCTCTCCGCTGGCGTTCAGCTCGAGCTAGGCCTAGAGTCAGCTCAGGTCGGGCAAGGAAGGAGGGAGATTCTCAATTTCCCACTCAGATTCGGTGACGCCGCACAACTATACCCCGCGCGGCACTCCCGATCTCCTGCGCTTCAGTTCGGATACGGCCCTAAGCCGTTCCAGATTGGATCTAGGGTGATCGGAGCAATTCTCACTCCGCTCAACTATGAGGATTCTAACTCCCAGTCGGTTAACAGTTCGAACTCTAGTTCGGACACCAGTTTAGCGGGTCTCCTCATCCCCTGCGAAATCTTCATGGCATCAACACCCCCACAGGAGGTTCGCCGAGCACAAGAAGAACAACAAGAGGAGGCCTGCCGACTACGACAACAGGAGGAAGCCAACCGCGAGGCTCGCAATGACAGGCTACGCCAGGCTGGGCGAGTCGCCCAGCAGCAGATCCTCCAAACCAAAGTCGGGATCACCAGGCCACCCCGACTATCGCCAAGATCAAGGCGATGATCACAGCTGGCGCCTATCAGCAGCAACAGCAGTCGGGTGATACAGTTATACCGACCAATCGGTCGGGTTCTCCGGCGGCAGGATCATCTGCGTCAACACGACGCCGGGCGGCCGGCTCTAGTCGGCCACGCGAGGAGTCCTGACAAACCTCACTCGGCGGTACCAACAATAGCAACCGGTGGCGTCGCCAATACGACCGTCGACCCAATCAGGACCTCCGAGTACGACTACAACACGACCTTCACCGCACTATAAATGCTCAGTGCGAAGAACGCGAAGAAGATGAGCGCCGCCGACTAGAGGACGAAAACGAGCGCTTCAGCCTCCACCACGAGCGGTTACGCCGCCAAAGTCAGAGCCGGAGCCCACATGAAGATGAGGGCGTTCCCGCCTTTACCCACGATCTCCAGGACGTCCACTGGCCATTGGGCTTTAAGCCCACAGGTATCGAGAAATACGACGGCAAAACCAATCTGGAGTCCTGGCTTACCGTCTACACCCTAGCGATTCGCGCAGCCGGGGGCGATCATAAAGCCATGGCCAACTACCTCCCAGTCGCTCTAGCCGACTCAGCGAGGACATGGCTATCAGGTCTCCCGAGGCGGTCGATCGGTTCCTGGGGACAACTCAGGGAGCGGTTCATCGCTAATTTCCAGGGGACCTATGTGTCGGCGAAACGGGACTGGGGGTCCCACAGTCCCCGAGGACACGTGGATCTTCGACCACGTCGGCTCCTTCGGGGCCACATTCTGCACCAGCGATGGCCGGCTACAGCCTTTTTCCCTCTAAGTACCTGGAGCCCAGGCACCGTCCGGTCCCGAGTGCCCCATCCCCGGGTACGCCTCCGGGTCCCGAGAACCACGAACTTGGCCCCCGGTCCCGGGTGCCGACTGACTCGGTCCCGGGTCGCATTCCTGGGACCCGTTACTGGGGCATTCCCGGGCCCGGGGCGCGCTCCCCGAGCCCGGGGCCCACAGCTTCCGCCTCGAGGAACTCGGTGCCTTGTGCGCGGAGGGCTCGATGAGCTCTCCGCCCCAGGCCCGAGCTTGACTTGAGCGGACCAGCTGTTCCAACCACCCGCATCAATGGCGAGGCGACGGGGCGCGTCACCCCTGTCGCCCGCTCGGCCACGCGTGGGCGTTTCATGATGGCCCCCCGTGGACACACGTCCGTGCAGTCAGAGACTTTTGACTTCGGCGGCGAGGGCATGCGCTGTCACATCTTCACAACTTAGCCGCCTGCAGCAGACCAACTCCGGCGTGGCTCAGCAGGCGGACGTCTCCGGCGTGGCTCAGCAGGCTGACGTGTGCGACAAGACATATCATACCTAGAAAAGCTCTCTCGTGTATACTCAGCACTGTGGACTCCCCTTAGACTATAAAAGGAGGATCCATGACAACAGCAAAAGCAGGTCTCGACAGGCTCTAGTTAAGGGCTTCCGCTTCTGGTTCCAAGGGGTCTCCAGAGCAGAGTTGGTCCCCAAGAGGTCTTCTTCTTCAAGTCCGGCTTTTGGTAGAGCTTCCAGAGCTGCTCCAGTTCGTTCCCGAGTGAGGGCTAGCTCCTGAGCGCCCCTCGAGAACTCCTTGTAAGAGCAAACCACTTTCATCTCCCACATAAAAAACACACACAGGAGTAGGGTATTACGCCTCTGCGCGGCCCGAACCTGTCTACTTCTCCTGTCTCCCTTGCGTGCCATCTCTCCGACGTCGCAGCCGTCTGTGGACAACTCCCCTGGCCGAACCTCAAAGGGGGGTCTCCAGACTCCCCGCGGTTGGAGTTCCATCCTCCGACACTACGAGAGGCCATCTTCAGAGCACGATCTTTATCAGCTACACCAGAAGAAGAACAAGTCTCTGCGCGAATTCATTAAGAGGTTTTCCGAGAAATGCAACCAAATTCCAACTATTAAAGACGAGGCTGTCATCGCTGCCTTCCGTAAGGGAGTAAAGGACGCCCTGCTCATCGCGAAGTTTACTCGGAAGCCACCGTCCACAGTCCGGGCTCTCTTCGACATGGCCAATAAATACGCTGACTCGGCTGAAGCGGTTGCCGAGGCCCTCGACGAGAAGGAGTCCCGACAAAAATATCAGAAGGCAAAAGCCGACAACGAGCCGTCTCAAAACAAGTCCGGCAGCCGCAAGCGGAAGTCGGACAACGAGGTGGCCAGCATGGAGCGCACTCGGTCGTGGCCCCAACGGAACAACGACTACCAGAAAGTCATGAGTGGGCCATGCCCCTTCCATCCCAAGGGCAAGCACGCGGCCAAAGACTGCTACATGCTCAAGAAGTTTGCCTCCGAGCAGGCTTCATCGTCTGGCGCCAACAAGGACAAGGACAAGCCAGACTCGGGCCCGGCCGACGACTTTCAAGACCCCCAGGCCGAGCTCAATCTTATTTTTGGAGGGCTGCTCATGTACGAGTCCAAGCGCAAACAGAAGCTATCAGCGCGCGACATCAACACGGTCTCCACGACGGACACCCCCCAGTACCTGCGCTGGTCAGAGATGGCCATTACCTTCAATCACGCAGATCACCCAGATCGGGTTTCACACCCGGGACGCTATCCACTCGTCCTGGACCCGGTTGTCAGAAATATCAGGCTGAAGAAAATCCTCATCGACGGAGGCAGTGTGCTCAATATCTTATTCGCCAAGACTTTGGACGAGATGATGATTCCTCGTTCAGAATTACAGCCGAGCACTGCGCCCTTCCACGGGATAATTCCCGGCCTGTCATCAACTCCACTCGGGCAGATCACATTGCTAGTAACCTTTGGCATGCGGGATAACTTCCGCACGGAAAATGTCTGCTTCAAGGTCTCCGACTTCGAGACCGTGTACCACGCGATACTCGGACGACCAGCACTCGCCAAATTTATGGCGATACCACACTATACATATATGGTGCTCAAGATGCCTGGGCCAGCAGGAGTCCTCTCCCTCCGCAGCGACGTCAAACAAGCCTTCACCTACGACAAGGAGAGTTGCAAACTGGCTCAATCACAAGAAGCAGCAGTTGGGCACAACAACATCCGGCAAGCCGCCACAACTGAAGTCGAGCAAGATCAAGTTCCGACAAAAAGGCGGCGAAGTCGGGAATTTCAGTGGACTCTGACACGAAGAAAATCCCCCTAGACCCTTCCGACCCGTCCAAGACTGCTCTAGTCGGGACCGGACTCGACCCCAAATAGGAAGACGCGCTCGTCACCTTCCTACAAGCCAATAAGGATATCTTCGCATGGAAACCGTCCGACATGCCGGGCGTACCAAGGGAGGTGATCGAGCACGCCCTAAATGTAAAGACAAACGACAAGCCAGTCAAGCAACGGCTACGGCGCTTCGCTCAAGACCGCAAGGATGCTATTCGGGAGGAGATTACCAAGCTCCTCATAGCCGGGTTCATCAAGGAGGTCTATCACCCGGATTGGCTAGCCAACCCAATTCTGGTCCGGAAGAAAAAGGGTAAATGGCCCATGTGCGTCGACTACACCGATCTCAACATGGCGTGCCCCAAGGACCCATTTGGTCTTCCCAGGATAGATCAGGTGGTCTATTCCACAGCCGGGTGCGACCTACTCAGCTTTCCCAACTGTTACTCGGGATATCATCAAATCAGCCTGAAGGAGGAAGACTGCTTAAAGACATCTTTCATCACGCCGTTTGGAGCATACTGCTACATCACAATGCCGTTCGGTTTGAAAAATGCTGGAGCAACCTATCAACGGGCTATTCAGCGGTGCCTGCACACTCAGATCGGGCGCAACGTGGAAGCCTACGTCAACGACGTGGTGATCAAGACCAAGTCCAAAGAAGACCTCATCGCTGACTTGGAAGAAACCTTCCAAAATCTTCGAAGATTCTAGACGAAGTTGAACCCGAAAAAATGCGCCTTCGGAGTGCCATCCGGCAAGTTACTTGGTTTCATCGTCTCGCATCACGGCATCGAGGCAAACCCGGAGAAAGTCAACGCCATCACGAACATGGCACCCCTGGCTAACCAGAAGGACGTCCAGAAGATGACAGGCTGCATGGCGGCACTCAGCCGGTTTATTTCCCGACTGGGCGAACGGGGTATGCCCTTTTTCAAGCTACTTAAAAAGGCAAACAATTTCCAATGGACTCCGGAAGCCCAGCGAGCCTTCAAAGACTTCAAACAATTTCTCACATCACCTCCCGTGTTGGCATCACCCATGCCCCAAGAACCGCTAATGCTCTATCTGGCGGCAACTACTTAGGTAGTCAGCACGGTGTTGGTGGTCGAGCGATCCGAATCGGGTCACATCCAAAAAATTCAACAGCCAGTCTATTTTGTCAGCGAGGTCCTTGCCGACTCCAAAACAAGATACCCGCAAGTCCAGAAGCTGCTCTATGGCCTACTTATCACTGTCCGGAAGCTGGTGCATTATTTCCAAGCACATCAAGTCATGGTGGTTACATCATTTCCACTCAGGGATGTCCTGCATAACCGCGAGGCCACCGGCCGAATCGCTAAATGGGTGCTCGAGTTGGTGGCGTTCGACATCACCTTTCAGCCAAGGACAGCTATCAAATCACAAGCTCTAGCCGACTTCATGGCCGAGTGGACGGAGGTCCAGATGCCCACATCAACAGCAAAGCTAGAGTACTGGACAATGTACTTCGACGGTTCTCTACGGATCGGCGGCGCCGGGGCTGGCGTCATACTAACGTCCCCCACCGGCGAAAAACTCAAATATGTCCTACAAATCCACTTCCCGGCTTCCCACAACGTCGCCGAGTATGAGGCACTCATCCACGGGCTTCGCATCACTATATCACTCGGCATTCGTCGACTGGTTGTGCGCGGAGACTCCCAACTCGTGGTAAACCAAGTCATGAAGGACTAGACATGTCTCGACGACACCATGGCGGCATACTGTCTGGAGGTCCGCAAGCTGGAGAACAAGTTCGACGGGCTGGAAATAACACATGTCCTGCGCCAATACAACGACACGGTAGACGAATTAGCAAATATGGGATCCAAGCGAGAGGCGGTCCCGACAGGGATCTTTGTCGAGCAACTTATGGAGCCATCAGTCAAGAAGAAACCTACACCAGAGCAGTCGGGAGGCGAACCTACCCCAGCAACAAGCGAGGTACTGCACATATGTCAAGACTAGCGGACTCTTGTTATCAAATTTCTCCTGGACGACGAACTCCCAGAAGATCGCAGTCAAGCCGAGCATATCAAGCGTCGAAGCAAAAGCTTCCTGCTAGTCGGAGAAGACCTCTACCGAAGAAGTGCATCCGGTGTCCTTATGTGCTGCGTCACCACCGAGGAGGGCAAGCAGATCCTGCAGTCGATCCACTCGGCCATACGTGGCAACCATGCCGCTTCCAGGACGTTAGTCAGAAAGGCTTACCGGCAGGGATTTTTCTGGCCCACAGCAGTAACAGACGCAAAAGAAATTGTTCGCAAATGCGAGGGTTGCCTGTTCTACGCAAGACAAACTAATCTCCCAGCCCAGGAACTCCAAACAATCCCCATTTCCTGGCCATTTGTAGTATGGGGGCTCGACATGGTCGGGCCTTTCAAGAAAGCGCCAGGAGGGTTCACACATCTATTTGTCGCGGTGGATAAATTCACCAAGTGGATTGAGGCTAAACCCGTTGCAACCATAACAGCGGCACGAGCAAAGGACTTCATCATGAGTATACTATACTGATTTGGGGTTCCTAACCGCATCATCACCGATAACGGTACTCAGTTCACGGGCGGCGTATTCCAAGATTTCTGCGAAGATTTCGGCATCAAGATCTACTACGCATCTGTGGCACACCCGCGGAGCAACGGGTAGGTTGAACGAGCCAACGGTATGGTCTTACAAGGCATCAATGCCAGGATATTTGACCGACTACAACCATACACGGCCGGTGGGTACAAGAACTCTCATCCGTTCTCTGGTCTCTCAGAACCACGGTTAGTCGGGCTATAGGGCAATCCCCTTTCTTTCTGATCTACGGTGCTGAGGCTATGCTACCGATAGAGTTATAGTTCGGCTCTCCACGAGTCCGGGCTTACTCAAAAGACGTCTCAAACAATACCCGACTGGTCGAGCTAGATCAGTTGGAAGAAGCAAGGGACATCGCAACAATCCAGTCGGCAAGGTATCTTCAAGGCCTGCGTTGCTACCACAATCGTAATGTCCGTGGCCGCGCCTTTTTGGTCGGGGATCGCGTTTTGAGAAAAATACAAACCACCAAAGAAAGGCACAAATTATCCCCACTTTGGGAAGGGCCGTTCATTATAGCCGAGGTCACATGGCCAGGTGCCTACCGATTGAAGACCGAAGATGGTGCCCTCATCAGCAACTCATGGAATATAGAACAGTTACGTCCTTTCTATACCTGAGCTTTATAATTCCCCATGTGTACAGTTTCTCTGACTCACTACGCCGCTTGTATCAACCGAGTAGTGAGTCAGGGGCTGCATGTATTATATGTGTTTTGTCAATAATATATGAGCCTGTCTTACTCCAGTTATGAAGCTTTACTACGACTACAACGTTTGCCCGAGTACAGTTTCTTACAGTGAACGATTTTATTAAGTTTCGACAGACTAACTCGGCGTAGACTACACAGTCAAGTAAAGCTAATGACAACTCAGAAATAATCCAAAGCTTGGCGGCATTGCACATATATTTACACATGTTTTCCATAAAGGTTTATACATACCGATTACATAATGTATTGCCCTTACAGACCCAGGTCTCAGGTAATTATCTCAGCAGTCGGCTTTGCCCGGGCAATTAGCTCTAGTGCCTCCTCGGGCGTCGTCTCCTCGGCAAACCCCTCCCCGATGGCTTCAATGTCTGCCCTCGGGTAGATGGATTTGGTCATCGCCAGGGTTTGGGCCACGCCGGCAATGACGTGCTCATCCGAGTACTTCTTCAAAGCACTTGGTGCATCCTCAAGACGCGCCTCTATTTGGGGGATCCTGCTGCAACTGGTTCCCATAGGGTTGGGATCGATAAGGTCAAGGAGCCCTTTCATGGACCCGACGAGGGTCTCCCGTGACTCCCTGATCACCTTTATCTCCTCTATGTAAAACTGATACTGGGCCTGGGCATTGGCTCTAAAGTCTGCCCGGGTCCGCCAACAAGTAAACTTGTCAGGCACGGTTGCAGATGGAATGATTAAAGGATGGGTTAAGATCATGGTCAGGATGGGGACTTACTTTCGTAGTTGGCCTCCCACTTGGCTACGGTTTTCTCCAGTTTGGTTTTTTCTTCGCCAAGCTTGACGGTGGCCTCTTTTAACTCGGCCTTTTCCCATTCGAGCTCGGCATTGGCCTGTGTCAGGTCGGCCTTGGTTTTTTCTAGCTCGGCCCTGGCTTCTTCGGCCTCCTTCAGCTGGGATTCCCTCTCTGTTCGGGTTTTCAACTCGGCTTCGAGGACTGCACAGCAGATTAGTCAAGAACTCAACCGTGCAGCCAAGACACAACTGGGCAGTCGAGAATGACTCAGCTAGAGAAATACAACAATGGTTCAGTCGGGAAGATGCATTCGGGGAATTTACCTCTGATCTTCCCGGCTAGGGCCCAATTCTCATCCCGGAGCTAGTTGGCGGCATCCTTCAGCCAAGCCTCCCTCCCCGCGTGGCGCTCCTCCATCGTGGCCTTCAATGCCCGGAGCTGCTCTAACTCCGCGAGATGGGGGGCCATTTCGACCAGGACCTTGGTCATCCCCTCATTAAGGTCGACGAGGTTCTGCTCAAGAAAAAGACAAATCAAGAGTGGAGCCAGACGTCAAAACAAGAAGACCACCATGACTCTGCCGCAAGAACTATACCCGAACCCCCTGGGACCCGGTAATGGCGGCGCAAAGCAAGCTTTCGCATTCCCTTCTCTCCACAGCCGCATTGAGCTTGAACCTCTTCGTGGTTCCATCGGGCGCTGTCCAGGTGAACATCCGGGGCAACCTACGTGGAGGAGCCTCAATCCGGGGAAGGTTCGGGATCTCCGATAGCAACGACGATGACGACCATGACGGCGACGGGGTCCTGGCCCCCACGCTGGCATCCCCTGCGACCTCGGGGATCGACTCGGGGGCTCTGGCAATGGCCTCGGTAGCGGGCGTCGGCTCAGGGGCTGGGGCTGCAACCTCAGTAACCGCCCCTTGGTCGGGCGGTGCCGGCAGCCCCGTAGTCGGGACCACCTCAGTCTCCGTGACTAGGATGGCCACCGGCTCAGCGGGTGTGCTCGCGGGCATCGGCTCGGCTGGGGCGGGCTCTTCAAGGGAAGCAGTCAGACCGGTCTCCTTGAGATCGATATCGGCACGCTTCCTGCATGGCAAAACAGACATCAAAATACTACCGCAACAAGACAAGAGTCTCAGAAGATCTAGAGCAGCTTACCTCTTGGTGAACTTGAGTTTCCCGCCGGGCGATCCGAGTCCTGGCGGAGCGCTACGCCCGGTTGTCGGCCTGGTCGGCAAAACAGTCGGCGGCGGCGTGGCAACTGGAGGTGGCCCCGTTGATGGCATGGCCGACTCAGGCACCTGTATGCCTGGTGGCGCCTGCTCAGACCGTGTACTCGGCGGAGCTTTTGCCTGCCTCGGCAATGTCGAGCTCGGCCGTACTGGTCCCAACTTGAGACTTGATCGCCTGGGTGCCGCGACGTCGATGTCCCTTATCTTCAGGTTTCCTGCCACGGCACGCGGCGTCATGGCCCCCTCGCCCCGATATAGAACAGGCTTTTTCCCAGCTCTCTTAGAGTCGGGTTGGGCAGCAGGGGGGCTCCTCGGCCTCTTCTTCGATTTAACGACCGACAATGGGCGGGAGTCCTCATCGAACTCCACGTACTCCTACAGAAGATTTAATCACATATATCACATACTGCTGAACAATCGCAGATACAAGTCCACAATCATTCAACACAGAAGAAAGACAAAAATCACCTTGGGGCGGGGCCGGATGAAGCTGTAAGCCGCAGTCTGGCGCTTCTTGTCTTCGGTCTTGACCACCCCGCAGGAGAAGTACCCGAACAGGGTCTCAATCACTTCCTGCTCGTTGGCTGACTTGTTGCTTACTCGGTCGTTATCGTTCTTGCCCCGGTAGTCCCAGCCGAACGAGCTGTTCAGTCTCAGCGACTGGATGCGCCGAGTCAAGAATCGCCGGGCCACCCAGGGCCCGGTCAGGCCAGCCTTCTTGAGCTCATCCAATCTCACCAGCAACTGATGTACCTGGCCCATCTCCTTGAAGGTCGGATCCGACGACCAATTTGGGGAAACTACCGGTGGCAAGCCGGTGAATGGACGCAAGGAGGGTGCCAGATCTGCGCAATAAAACCACTCCTTGTGCCAGCCTTTCAAGGAGGACTTCAAGGGAAGATCAAGATAAGTTTTCTTCCCATCGTTCCTCAACTGGAGACCAGCCCCCCTAATCACATTGATATTATTTTTGGAAGGCTGGGGTTTGATGTGGAACAGATGCCTAAAGAAATTAAAATGGGGTTCCACACCCAAAAAGCACTCGCAGAGAGTGACAAAGATGGAGATTTGAAGAATCGAGTTGGGATTCAAGTTCACTAATTCCAACCTATAGAAGTTGAGGATGCGGTGGAAAAATGCGGAAGAAGGAAGGGACAAACCCCAATCGAAAAACGAAGCAAACACTACTGTTTCGCCGGGTCGGGGATTTGGGACCGACTCACCCTTAGCCGGCTGCCAATGGATTACCTCCTGGCTTTGCAGCTTCAAATGACTCTCTAGCAGCTTCAGCTTCACCGAGCCGCAGTCTGATGTCGGCCAGGCGTTCCCCGGCGCACCCGCAAGATCCGAAGCTTTCGACATGGCTGGGGGTGGAGCGATTTAGGGGAAAGGCGATTGGGGGCTTGCAACAGACGAAGAGGACTGAAATCGCCCGAGTACGAGCAGGGAACAGCAGCAGTAGCTAACCCTAGCCGAGCGGGAGGCGAAAAGTTGGGCGCGGAAGTGGAAGACGAAGCGATTGGCTGATTTGGGGAAGATGAAGGAATCTTTTTCTCTCTCCCCGCTTTTTATAGAGCCGATACCGACTAACGGGCTTGGGCCACACAGTTGGTACTAGGCCACCAAGACATGAGTTCCTACAGTAGCCTGCTCCATGTGGGCCGCCCGCAGGCTGAGTTGAAATTATAGCGCTAGTGCTACTAACAGGAGCCGATGAGGTAAACAGATATGCTTCATGAAAGCCTTATTTGCTAAACATATATGTTTGGGTATCTGTTTTATCCACCAGGTTTTGAGGATATATCCTTATAAGGATCACAAGCTGGTCTTCATTAAAATTGGGGATGCAGGTATCTTTCTCGAGTACACCTGACCACGCCGTGGATTTATTTTCATAAAGTGGTACACAACCTACATGCATGGTCATCAGTTGCCATGAGCAACATTATTCCAGCCGATATGACGCTGAAGAGTCTAACCTTCGAGTAGTGCACTACTCGGGAGAGACTATAAATTTCTCATTCCCGCTGACATGACGCGGAGGATTCTAACTTCTGGGTGGGACGCCACTCGGGAAAGATTATAAACCCCCCTTTTTCTAGCTGACATGAAGCTGAAGAGTCCCATATACGAGTAGCATCCTACCCGGCAAGACTATAAATACACATTCCGACTGACACAAAGTCGAAGAGTCCTACATACGGGTAGTTTCCTACTCGGCAAGACTATAATGTTTATTCCGATTGACATGATACCGAAGAGTCATGTACAGTAGTATACTACTCGGGAAAGACTATCAGGTTAAAAATCTTTGACTTTATGTTTAATTGTCTTCACAATTAAGCACAAAGTCGGGGGCTACACCTAATAGGTGCGCCTATTCGGTGCACACTATTCATATATCTACATGAAGCCCTTCATAGCCTCGCTGCCAGCTGACATGAAGCAGGACTCGGGAAGAAGACTCACTCGGACAAAGAGTACTCGGGAGCATCGCACTCGGGCAATCTTCACCGTGGAGGATGAGCACTTGGTATCAGCTATGACTCAACTATGAAGGTCTCATGGGCTACTGTGGAGGCCATGGGCCCCGGGTACCTCATCACCTGCATATGGGCCACTCGGATAGAGTATGGGCTGAATCATGTAATTAGAGATAAGATAGCACCCGGTAGACTTTACCTTGTAGGATAAGGAAACCATAGTCCTAGTCGGATGAGTTTCTATCTCTAAGAAGGAAATCCCTTGGCCGTATCCAGCTGGGATCCTTATCCTGTACCCCTGCCCCCCAGTATATAAGGGGAGGCAGGGCACCCCATGAGGGCAAGGGACAACACAGATCACCACGATCGCTAAGAGTTCATCAGAACCATCGCCATATTTCCTCAAAGGAATACATCACAACTGGACGTAGGGTATTACCTCACCTCGAGGGCCTGAACTAGTATAAAGCTCTCTCGTGTTCCTTTGCAATCCATCAGATTTCCTGTCGCCGAGTAGCCCCGTGTTATTATTGCCGGTGTAAAACATCGACATCTTCCGGACCAGAACTGGATTTGCTAGCCAATCCGGGTGATAGACCTCTTTGATGAACCCGGCTGCGAGAAGCTTGGTTATCTCCTCCCGAATAGCATCTTTATGGTCTTGAGCGAAGCGCCGCAGCCGTTGCTTGACTGGCTTGGCGTCTGTCTTCATGTTGAGGGTGTGCTCGATCACCTCCCTTGGTACGCCCAGCATGTTGGATGGTTTCCACGCAAAGATATCCTTGTTAGCTTGGAGGAAGGTGACGAGCGCGTCTTCCTATTTGGGGTCGAGTCCGGTCCCGACTAGAGCAGTCTTGGAGGGGTCGGAAGGGTCCAGGGGGATCTTCTTTGTGTCCGAGTTCGCTGAAATTCCCGACTTCACTGCTTTTTTCGCCGGAACTTGATCTTTCTCGACTTCGGTTGTGGTGGCTTGCCAAATGCTGTTGCGCCCGACTGCCGCCTCCTATGATTGAGCCAGTTCGCAACTCTCCTTGTCGCAGGTGAAGGCTTGCTTGACGTCACTGCGGAGAGAGAGGACTCCTGCTGGCCCGGGCATCTTGAGCACCATATATGTATAGTGTGGTATTTCCATGAACTTGGCGAGTGCCGGTCGTCTGAGTATCACGTGGTACGCGATCTCGAAGTCGGCGACCTCGAAGTAGATGTCTTCCATGCGGAAGTTATCCCATGTGCCGAATGTGACTGGCAAGGTGATCTGCCCGAGTGGTGTTGAAGATAGGCCGGGGATTATCCTATGGAAGGGTGCCGTACTCGGCCGCAGATCTGAACGAGGAATCTTCATCTCATCCAGGGTCTTGGCAAAGAGGATGTTGAGCGCACTGCCTTCGTCTATGAGCACCTTCTTCAACTTGATGTTCTTGACGACCGGGTCCAGGATGAGTGGGTAGCGTCCTAGATGCGTTCTTGATCATGAAGCAATCTTTGGCCGCGTGCTTGCCCTTGGGGTGGAAGGGGCATGGCCCGTTCATGACCTTTTGGTAGTCGTTGTTCCATTGGGGCCGTGACTTAGCCCGCTCCATGTTGGCCACCTCGTTATCCGACTTTCGCTTGCGGTTGCCGGACTTGTTCTGTGATGGCTCGCTGTCGGCTTTCGCCTTCTGGTCCTTCTGCTGGGATTCCTTCTTCTTGTTGAGGGCCTCGGCGATTGCTTCGGCCGAGTCAGCGTATTTGTTCGCCATGTCAAAGAGTGCCCGGACGGACGATGGTGGCTTCCGAGTGAACTTCGCGATGAACGGGGCGTCCTTTACTCCCTTGCGGAAGGCAGCGATGACGACCTCGTCCTTGATCATGGGGATCTTGTTACGCTTCTCGGAGAACCTTTTGATAAAGTCACGTAGAGACTCGTTCTTCTTTTGGTGGAGCTGATATAGATCATGTTCTGAAGATGGCCTCTCGTAAGTCCCTTGAAAGTTAGCAATGAACCGCTCCCTGAGTTCTCCCCAGGAACCGATCGACCGCCTCAGGAGCCCTGTTAGCCATGTCCTTGCTGAGTCGGCTAGTGCCACTGGGAGGTAGTTAGCCATGGCTTTATGGTCACCTCCGGCAGCTCGGATTGCCAGGGTGTATACGGTGAGCCAGGATTCGGGGTTGGTTTTGCTGTCGTATTTCTCGATCCCCGTAGGCTTGAAGCCCGACGGCCAATCGACGTCCTGGAGCTCATGAGTGAAAGCTGGAACGCCTTCGTCTTCGTGAGGGCTTCGGCTTCTATTACGGCGGTTATACTGCTCGTGGTTGAGGCCGAAGCGTTCATAGTCGTCCTCCTGTCGACGACGCTCGTCTTCTTCGCGTTCATGGCGCCGAACATTGATGGTGTGGCGGAGATCGCGTTGTAGCCAGACTCGGAGATCTTGGTTAGGCCGGTGATCGTGCTGGTGACACCGCCGGTTGTACTTATTGGTGTTGCCGAGTGAAGTTTGGCGGGATTCCTCATGTGGCTGACTAGAGCCAGCTGCCCGGCGTCGTGCTGACGTAGATGATCCTGCCACCGGAGAACCCAACCGGTTGGTCGGCACAATTGTGTCACCCGACTGCTGTTGTTGCTGACAGGCAGTAGCTATAATCATTGCCTTGATCTTGGCGATAGTCGGGGTGGCCTGGTGATCAGGCCCGAGCTGGAGCGTGTCCAGCAGAGTTTCGGCGGCCACAATGTTCTATTGTGGCATGACGAAGACATCGTGGTCACCGACCTTTGTCTGGAGGATCTGCTGCTGGGCAGTGTGCCTAGCCTTGCGTAGCTCGTCATTACGAGCCTCGCGATTGGCGTCCTCTTGTTGTCGTAGCTGGCGCGCCTTCTCTTGTTGCTCCTCTTGTAGTCGGCGTACCTCTGGTGGAGGGGTTGAAGCCATGAAGATCTCGCGGGGAATAAGGAGACTCGCTAGACTGGTTCTCGAACTAGTGTCCGAACCATTATCCGACTTAGAGTCGGAGTCCGAGTAGTTTATCAGAGTGAGAACAACGATCTCTCCTCCTCGTAGCCCAACCTGGGCTGGCTCTAGGCCTAGCACAAGTCAGACACCGAAGGAGAGAGTTGTCCCGTGGCTCGGTAAAGTAGAAACTTGTCGCAGTAGATCGGTGACGGTGGCTGTGACGTCTTGTGTGCCGACTGGCGTGGAGTCGGCTAATTCCTCGGCCGGTTGAATGGGATCTGCTTCGGCCAAGGTGAGATTGCCAATCTGGTCGGTGATAAAGTCGAGACTTCTGAAGGTTATTGTGTCTCCAGGGGAGAACTTGCCGCCATCGACTCTGGTTGCTGGATCCATCGAGCTTGTAGATGTGAAACTCGCCGGAGCCCCTACCTGGCGCACCAACTGTCGATGTTTTACACTAGCAATATAACTATAGGGCTACTCGGCAAGGGGAAACTCGGTGGATTGCAGAGGAACACAAAGAGATTTTATACTAGTTCAGGCCCTCGATGTGAGGTAATACCCTACGTCCAGTTGTGGTGTTATTCCTCTAAGGAGTTGTGTTGATCGATGATATTCTACCCTCAAGGGGCGCCCTGCCTCCCCTTATATACTGGGGACAGGGATACAAGGTAGGAGTCCCAGCCGAGTACGGCCAAGGGATTTTCTTCTTAGAGATACATCTTACCCAGATAAGACACTATATTCCTTATTGTACAAGGCAAGGTCTACCGGGTTCTGCTATATCTCTAACTACAAGACTTGGCCCATCCTCTATCCGAGTGGCCCATATGCTTGTGGTGAGGTACCCGGGGCCCATGGCCTCCACAGGAGGGGAAATCCCCGAGACGTGAATCAAGCAAGGGGCCAAAGGAGCCATATATTAAACAAAAGTCCCTAAGTATAGACTAAGACGCCCATGGTGCCTAGGCCTAGGGCCTGCGCAAAAGGCAGGGCCACCATGGGCATTACAAGGGATACATAAAAAAAAAGAGAAGAAACGGAAGCTGTCTCCTACATCTTCGGGGTGGACTTCTTGTTACTCATGGTAGAGGCCGACAGCTCCGCCACGGCAGTGTCGTGGCCCAGTGCTGGCTAGATCCCCCTGGCGAAGTCATCAGCATCCTTCCTCGATGAAGCAGCGCCGGAGTCACCATCCACAAGTGCAGTCACCTCCGCAGGCCCCGACCGAACGAAGGGACCGACGTGTGCACACCTTGCTCCGGAGAAGCAGGGACAACATGCGCGTGGTAGCCCAAGAACACCATGCCCCGTAGGCCGACACCACCGTCGCGGCGAAGGCCCCCCGCCTTCTCGATCCACTTCAGCTTCTCGCCGATAGCGCTATCCTCATCGGGCATGGTGGGGCCGCACATCCCAATGCCGGCGAAGGCCGAGCTCAGCGACTTCACAGCGGCATGAGCATGGGTGTTTAGTTCCGCTAGGACGAACTTGGCGTGCTCCAACTCACCTTTGAGGTTGCGGGCCTCTGCCTTGTGAGCCTCCACGAGCCCCTTGGACTCCACAAGAGTTGCGGATAGCGCCTCACGCTCCTCCACTGCACGGGCCAGGTCCACCTGGGCCACCGCTAACACACGCTTCGCCTAAGAGCGCGTGGCCTCGGCTCTACCCAGGGCCTCTCATGCCTCAGCCTGACCGGCCTCGGCCTCCCAGAGGGCGCACTCGGCAAACCGCCTCCCTTCCTCCGCTTGAGCCACTACGTCCTGGGCTCCCGAGGTAGTAGTTGCTATCCACTCCTCCACGTGGATCCACTCCACATGAAAGGCGCCCACGTCGCGCCCCCCACACTCGACCGCCGCGGCTCCGGCGACCATGGTCTACCCAGAGCGCACCAGGGAAATGTTAAGGGAAGATCGCGACAACAGGGGAATGGACGGGATAAAACGCTCACCTACTAGCCCAAGTAGCGCAGCAGCTCCGCGAGCTTCACGGAGTTCATGGTGCCCACCAGCACACCGGCCCGCTCTCCCAACAAGGAGGGCCAGTCCAAGGGCGTCCCTTCGAGGCGAATGCTGGGCAGGTCCGTGGGAACCAAGGGGCGCCCGGTGCAGGCAGGCGGCGCAGGTGGCAGGACCATAGACGCCCTTGCACATGGGGGAGACCCTAGGCTAGGACCTGCATTCCAGGACAGATCCTGGGCGACCCCGGGATGGCTAGTCGCTTCGCACGAAGGCCCGGTCGAGCCTGCAGCCACGGTCCCGGCCGAAGCGATGTCGCGACCCACGACGGGCGCCGAGGCAGGAGCTGTTTGGTCGCCTGTGTCCGTCACCGGCGGCGATCGGGCCTCGCCGGGGGCCTGTGGTGCGGAGGGCTAAGCTTGCCTTGTAAGATGAAAGCAAAAAACGCAGTCAGAGACGAAACCGACTCCGAGAGCCACACGAAGGAGTGAGGGCCTTGCCCGGGAGGCCTATGGCCCAACCGGTCTCACTGGAGCCCTCCGATGCCTCCACATCAGGACGCCCCGGCGCCACCGCCGTGGGCTCCTTACCCGCATAACTGGATGAAGCCACGTCCACAATGTCAGGCTCGGGCGCGCTGACGGATGCCTCTGACCGAAGCGGCAGAGGCCCCCTGGACCGAAGGGGGACCACGGCTATGGGGTCCGCAGAAGGTTTCGCATCGCCCTTCGATCGTTTAGGGCCGCAGACTCCATCCGATCCACACCCCGCCTTCCACTTGGCTCCATCCGAGCCCTTGCACTTCGACTCCTATGCCTCCTCTGCATCTCGGAGCGAAGGCAGTGTGGGAACCGATAGCTCGAACTTAACTGCCACCCGGTTGCACCACTCCCAAGCGCTGACCCGCGCCAGGCACTCGCTCTTCTCCCTCAGGAGAGGCTTCCCCAGCATCCACTCCGCCTCGCCGATCACCGCGGACATCGGAGCCAACTGGTATGCAAAAGCAAGAGTAGGCGCGTTAAAGAGAGTTCCGTACACCGGAGACATGGGCGATTCGGGGGATGTACCCAACAAGGACACCGGGCCTAGATTCTTCCCGGGCGACCGCGAAGTTCCGGAGGTTAGGGAATCGGTCCACCCCATCCTTAGAAGGGTGACGCACAAGAGAAAGAACTCCTCCACCAGATCCCTCATCCCATGGTGAGCGAAGATGCGGCGAAGCATGTTGCTCAGCACACTGAGCTCCCCCTCCAGCACATCGATGACGGGGGCCCTCCGGTAGTTGATGTTTTGGTTTGTCAACCGAAGCCCGGACGAGATCCCCACGTCCAGGTAAAACCACTGTTGTGACCACCCCGTGGGCCACCGGTCGCTCGCGGCTCATGCGGGGAAGTACTCCACCAGCGAGGGGTGTACCTGGAAGTTGATGGAGGCAATGTTCAGCGCCTTGGCCTCCCCCTCGTCCGTGACCGGCTTCGGTTGACAGCTGGCCACGTGAAGCGCCATGAAGTTTTGTGTGGACCCCTCCTTCCCATCCACTCGCATGGCCCACTCGTAGATGGCGAGCCGGGCCATGGTGTTCACCATCAGCAGTGGGAGCTTGACATGGAAACACTCCAAGACGCCGGCAACGAGCAGGATGGAGGGAGAACCGAAGCCGGCGGTGAAGAAGGCCTCGAACACCACCGCTTCATCCGGCTCCGGAGCCGGCACCACCTCGCCACAGGGCGGCCATCGTGCTTGCCGCGTCGAGGGGATCTTCCTCACGATGACCAGCACCTCGATCTAGCGCTGGGTGATAGACAAACTCCCAAGCAGGCAGGACTGCTCAGGGTATTTGCGACTGGCCCGGTAGAGCTGGCCAGCATCGTCGCCGTCGTCGCTGCCACCGCCACCATTGCCACCATTCGCGCCGCTGTGGGCCGCCACCCTAAGCGCTCTCGTCGCTCATTACTGCGCCACCGGCGGCGCGGCTGCCGCCCGTGCCGTCACCACCCGCCGTCGATAGGGGGCGCCGCCTCTCCTCACCAACGGCCAAGTCCTCGGCGTCGCTGTCGTCCGCCGCCCACCGGCGAGGCGAGATGCGACCACCACCGCTAGCAATTGAGGGCAGTTTGAGCAGTGAACTAGGACTAGAAAGAAGAGCCATCGCCGAAAGCTGCAAGCTACCGAGAACAGGAGGACGTGCGAGGAACACCAGGGCTGAAGAGAGCTGGGGAAGATGGTGAAAAAGGGGGAATGCCAGGCCGCTGTGGCCAGGCATGGTTAAAAAGGATAGCATGTAGCAGTAAACCGTCCCAAGCCCACAGTGCCCCCGCTCGACACGTGACGAACCATGCTCGGTGCGCCCGTCATGGCAGGCCCGGACCGGTCGCATCGTCATCAATGATGTGGTGAATGAGGCGAAGACCAGGCGAGAATTGACCAACGGCGCCCCTTGGGCTTCCCCTGACTGTACGGGGGATGAGGAGGATACGAGGGCTCGGCCTCGTCGCCCCAGAGCCTGAACCCCCGAGGGGCTGATGTTGGAAAGGAGGCTCTACCCCTTCTCTCTCTAGGCATGACGAGGCAACCCGTGACCAAGCGCTCCGTGTAGGCTTCAGGAAACCCTCTGGAGCCCGCCAAGCGGCACATAGGGACGGAGCCCCAAGGGCACCAGGGAGGCTCACAGAGCATTCATAATGACAAGATGAGAGCATTCAAGGCCGCCACCTACCTGGTTGACCCACTCCGGATGAGCGGGATGGGGAGCGGCAGTCGAGGCTGTGGATCCCGGGAGCACGTCACTATGCTGTCAATCTCGGGATCCACGGAATTCACCCTACTGGGGACTTAATGCACCGTCCCCTTAGGCCTCTGGTGAATTTACCATATAGCCCTAGGAGTGGGGGCCACCTATCGGCCACTATAGCACTAAGGGATGACCTTGTAACTTCCCATGTATGCCATGAGGCTATAAAAACATGTAATGGTTCCTCAAGAAGGGGCAAGATTAACAGAATACACACTTCTCAACATTTTTGGCATTCTCCCCTGTTGGGCTTAGCTCTTAGTTCCAACAATCCCTATGATGATTTAATAGATACATGGTGATCACAAAAAAGGAAAACAACTACATGACTCGAGGTGATTTAATTTAATTTTGTTTTTGAATTTGAGTAATAAGAAAGCCACTACTAAGAGGGGTTCATGCCAAGGCCTTGTGTTTGTGTCCAAATGCTCAAGAGTCATCTTTGATCCTTAGAGAGAGATACAAAGCACCACACTCATATGGAAAATGGTCTCAGTGTTAAAGTGTTGATCGAAGATTACGATGGTTTTTTTTATCAAAAGTATTACCAAGGCTCGCCCAATAGTTTATATTTTACTAATAATAAAGAAATATATAGGGATCACCAAAAGTTTACAAATTTTGTATCAAATCAAAAATAGAGGAACTAAGGGTAGCATTCATTCTACACATATGTAGGAGAATTTCCTGCTTAAAAAGACGAAACCAGAGATCAGTGTCGATGTTTTACACCGGCAATATGATTATAAGGCTACTCGGCAAGGGGAAACTCGGTGGATTGTAAAGGAACACAAGGAGATTTTATACTGGTTCAGGTCCTTGATGTGAGGTAATACCCTACGTCCAGTTGTGGTGTTATTTCTTTGAGGATTTGTGTTGATCTATGATCTTCTGCCCTTAGGGGGCGTCCTGCCTCCCCTTATATATACTGGGGGACAGGGGTACAAGGTAGGAGTTCCAGCCGGATACAACTAAGGGATCTCCTCTTAGAGATACAATTTACCCGACTAGGACTGTATATTTCTTATTGTACAAGGCAAAGTCTGCCGAGTGCTACTATATCTCTAATTACAAGACTTAGCCCATTCTTTATCCGAGTGGCCCATATGCTTGTGATGAGGTACCCGGGACCCATAGCCTCCACAATTAGTACTTGGGTTGGTATGTTGAAAGATTTTCCCATTCCTTTGCTTCCAAATATGCTAGCAAGCAATAAACATTTATCTCTAAGAAACCCTTATGCCTAAACCTCAACCGCGCCAGAACAATCATTTGAAAAAGATCTAGGTTAACATTCCATGAAACTCCAATTCTTCTCCAACATATTGTACTAAAGGGACAGGTAAAGAAAAGATGCCTCAGAGTATCCCTTTCTCCATTTGAGCATAAAAAACAAGATAAGTCAGCATTATCAGGAGCACAGTGCTTTCTGTCTATCCTATCTCGTGTATTCAGACGATCACATAAGAGCAGCCAAATGAACACCTTAATTTTTGTGACACATTTCGTTTTCCACAACCAAATGAATGGTCTGGGTGGAGCTAACTCAACAAAGTTAAGCTTGTAAAACCTTTGAGAGGACCTTTGGTTGTTCCAAATGAAGGACCATATATCTTCTTTCCTGTTTCAAGAGTCAAATCATTCAACTCTGATTGCAAAGTATAAAATTCCTGATAGGCCACAGATGATAAACGTAAATTAAAATAGTCCACCAAAGGTTTATCAACAATCATCTTGACTGACTCTAGATGATGCGTCGTATGAGAATATAGGTTCGGGAACTTGATACTCCTTAGTTCACCATTCCATATATCTTCCCAAAACAGAGTTGTAGATCAGGAGAGCACTGAACAATCACTACTACGAAAAACATCTTCCCAGGCGGTCAAAAAGCATTTTTGCAGGCGGGTGAGCGGCTCGCCTCCAATCAAAGGCCTGTGAAAATAATCAATTTTTGCAAGTGGTTCCACTAGGTATCTCCATATGGTTGAAGCTCGGTAGCCACAACAAAGAAAACGGCAAAGTAGATGGTTTTTTTTGGTTCATCTGATTTGGCAGTAGCTGGGGACTGGAACGCTAGAAAGTAACTGCATCGAGGTCATTTCTAAGAGAGAACTTAATTCCTACGTTTTCCAATGATTTGAATTCTGTGTCTTACATATGAGTGATAGATTTCTTCATTTTCTTGTGTGATTGAATTCATAATTTTACACGTGTGTTAGAATCAATATCGTCACCAACCATGACTTATGTATTTTTCATGAATCCACCCATACTTTTATGGTACTAAATTTCACTCCATCGTCCTTACATTTTGAACTTTATTTTGGCCATTATCCCCACTACGACTCGTACTTTGTCAGTTAATATCTATCATAGTTAGATGATTTTTAATTAGATTTGATGACGAGAGGCAGGCAGCACCACCGTATATTGCACCAAGCAATCGTCTTGTAGACTTTCAGTAGAGTACTCCTAAAGCGTGTGATCACCAAATTATCTTTTAATTTAAGAAGGGTACCTATCAAATAACTAGAAAAATCAAGGGTGCCCCGCGTGAAAGAAAAATAAGGTTTGAATGTTCTTAAGAAAAAGAAATCCTTCAATCTAATTTGTTGACATTTGACTACTCTGTTTGCGCCAATAATTCAACATCCCAGACACAACCTGTCCAATCTATGGTCAGAGTCTACCTTTGACAAATACCACCAGCCTACCAGTCAAGTGTATTATTAAAACGTCTTAATTCTCTCTCGTTTTTTAATATGAACAAAGCAGCTCAGCATAACAATCTTAATCTACACCTGCTTCAGCTCCGTTAGCTCCCTAAATCCCTGATGTTACTCCGGTTCTCCGGCAAGTAGATTTTTGCAACTTAATTTATCGCCGTTTGCTTGAGCCAGTATGGTGGCGGAGATGATCAGCTCCGCCGTCGTGGGAGAAACGCTGAACAGGGTCGTGTCGAGGCTGCTCACCGGCTTCAGCCACGGAGAGGACGATGGCAGCGTGGAGAGGCTGGAGATGGCGCACAGCAGGATGGAGGCCGTCCTCGAGCTGTCAACGCGGTGGCCCATCACCGGCGTGTCGCTGCTCCGGTGGCGCCGCAGGCTGAAGCGCGCCGCGGAGGAGTGCGACGGAGCGCTCCGCCACCGCAAGCAGCGTGCAGTGGAGGACGAGGCGGCGAGCCGGTCCTCGCTCCCGCGGCGCGTCGCCCACGCGACCAGGTCGCTCGTCTCCGCCCTCATTGGCTCCCGCAACGACGACGACGGCAAGTCGTCGAGCTCGAGCAGTGCCGCTGCCGGAGCCGACGTCCGGAGATTCGAGAGGCTCGCGGACGGCGCGGGCGAGTTCCTGAAGCTGGTGGAGCTCGGCGGGACGCGGCCGCGGCAGCACTCGTTCTTCGACCCGCTCATCGGCCGGCTCCTCGCCGGCGAGACGCTGAGCCACCTGGCGCTGCGAGGGAGCAAGTTGTTCTACCTGGGCGTGCGGCCGGTGAGCTTCGAGGAGCGTGGGGTGGAGGCCATGGTGGGATTCGTCGTGCAGGATTTCATGGCGCCGGCGAGGAGCTTCCGCCTGGGGCTCATGGTGCGCCTCTCCGAGCGTACCGACGTGATTGGGGTCATGATCAACTGCATGCAGTCAGCCACGCCTCACTTCAGGTCAGCGAATCTTTTTTCAGAATGGCAATAGCCCTGCTTTTTTGGAAAAAAAAAAAGGAAAATTAAAGAGACGCCCCCTTTCTCTTTTCCTCACAAATATATACTCCCTCAAAATATAGTACGTAAATAATACTAACATAGAGATGAAAAAAGAATTACAATCATCTATCTGTTTAGATCTCTTGGTGTATATACGCATATAAATAATAGGATTAGAGGGCTTGTCGGTGGAGGATTTAAAATAGACTGAATTTATGGGAGAAGTTTGTGCTAGTTAATGCTTGCAAGTATGCGTATCTTATATTAGAAGACATAGAAAAAGATAATTGCGTACTATATTTTAGGATGGAGAGACTACAACATAAAAGGATATGAAAAATTCTAAAAGAATTCTTGTTTAAAACAATATTGAAATAATGGTAATTCACTCAAAAACGTTCCCGAAGTATTTTGTTGTTTGAATGGAATTCAACTTTCAATTGAAGTTAGACAAGATTTTACATCTTTTTTATAAAATGTGACCATTGTTCAAATCATTAGCCCTTCTACCTAAATGATTCTCAAAACGACAATGCCAACATGTGTAGATCCTTAGTCAACCCAGTTCAAAAGCGAGAATGAAACCTTAAACAGGGTGGGTGCAAGTGCATCATGCATCCGAAGAGGGGTAATTAGACAGTTGGGAGATGTATTTCCGTTTCTAAATGAGATGCATCCTTAGAGGGGTACTAAATTACCTCACTAGTACAAACCCTTTTATCTGTAACAGTTCAAAACTATCATCTATAATAAACAAATCAGTCGTCACATATTTTTGGTCACCGATGTGAAACCACATCGGTAATGACTGTCCTCTCGTTATATATGTAACAGCTCGAAATGACAAGTAGTTATAGATGACTGCACATTTTTCAATGAGATCCATTTATCTAGGATGGCTGGTCTAATACGAACCGTTACTGACGTGATGATAGGTGAAAATGGACAAAAGAAAATTAATTTACAGAAAAAAAGTGTACTGAGCGCCAAAAAATCTGGTCGGTCACCTATGGAAATCGAAATCTACCACGGGCAAATCTATCTGAAGAACAGTCACTCGAAAAAAATATTCAGATACACAAGAGCATTTTAAACAAAGTACAGAGTACAAATTTTTTCTACCATATTTACAGATACACAAACAATCTAGGCAAGATCAAAGAGCACAGATGCAGATTTACGGAACAAGAAAGAGCACAACTGCAGATCGACACGCTACAGAAAGAACAAGAAAGAACCATCAAACAGCTGCCATGTGCGATTGATCTGCACTGCACCCACCCGCGCTGGAGCTCTGTAGCTAGGATCTGCACTGAACAAGAAAGGAGGCGCGGTTGAAGCCAACGTCTGGGGGGCCACACGCTGGACGCCTGCGGGGAGTACATGCCGTCGCCGGCAGCCAACCTGCCAATCCGACGTCAGCGGGCAGAGGGGTCTCCATCGCAACTTCCACCACCACCTGGCGGAGGGGTCCTCTCCTCCTCCTCCTCCACCACTGGCGCTGCCTGTGGCGCCCATGCCGCCTGAGGTCCAGCTCCTGGGTTTACCTACCAGGAGAGACCGATAGGAGCACATAATTTTTACTGCACTGACGGAGAGATAATGGTGCTACAGATATGCACTATCATCATTGTGATGTTTTATATCAGCAATAATTATATGGGGCTATTCGTCAACAATGGATTCAAAAGAATACACGAGATTTATACTGGTTCAAGCTCTCGGGATAAGGTAATACCCTACTTTCAGTTGTATTGTATTGCTTCCATGGTATGTAGAATCATCTGCCCCCAGGGACTCCCTAGCTCTCCTTATATACTGGAGGCATAAGGGTTACAGAGTAGGAAACCCAGTCGGATACGACTAAGAGCTTTCCTTATCAGTATATAGAGTATCCGGTTAGGACTATATCTATTTTCTTGTCATACAAGCTAATGTAAAACCGAGTCCTACTCTATCTCTAATTATAGGGACCGGCCCACTCTCTGTCCGAGTGGCCGTAATTGCTTTATTTGAAGTACTCGGGGCCCATGGCATTCATAGTAGTCCCTGAGACCTTTATAGTTGAGTCGCAGTTGAAGCTGAGTGCTCATCCTCCATGGTGAAGAGATTCCCGAGTACTTTGCTCCCAAGTACTCATTGTTCGAGTGTTTCTTCTCCCGAGTCCTGCTTCATATCAGCTGGCAACGAAAGTATGAAGGTCTTCATGGAAATAGATGAATAGTATGCGCCGAATAGACGCACCTGTTATGTGTAGCCCTCGACTTTGTGCTTAATTGGGAAACAATTAAACATAAAGTTAAAGATCTTTAACCTTTAAATCTTTTTCGAGTGATATGTTTCTCAGAAATTGGACTCTTTAGTCATATATTAGCTGGAAATTTTGCTCAAGGCAATTTGGCTAAACATATAAGTCGAGTATCACTATGAAGTAAATCCAATGTGTGATGAGGTGTACTAGAGAGATACCTGTATCCCCAATTTTAATGAAGACCGGCTATTGATTCTTATAAGGATATATTCTCAATACCTTAAAATAATCAAGATATCCAAATGTATACACTCGGCTGTAAGCTTAGCATGAAATGTATCTGATTATTTAATCGGTTCTTGTAAAATAGCACTTGCATCGCGATTTTAACGCGACCAACGGGCTACCCAATAGGGCATGCTATTTAGTAACTCATCTTTGGCCTACTACCGAATAAGCCGGCCCAAACCGACATACCCAGCGTAGCCCACAAAATTGGCATGTCTCGTATGTCTGAATAATGTTATTGGCGTCGATAACCACTGTTGGCCAAAAGAATCCTTGTCTGTAAGCCTTTCTGACTTACATTCTGGATACAACATGGTTGCCACAGATGCCCGAATGGATTGATTGTAGGATCTGTTTGTCCTCCTCAGGTGTGACGTAGTGCACGAGAACTCCGGATGCGCGTTGACAATATAGGTCTTCTCCGACTATGATAAAGCTTTTGCTCCGTCACTTGACTTACTCAGCTTCGTTGCGATCTTTAGGAAGTTTGTCTTCCAGTACGAATCAAATGATTGGGGTTTTCTAGTCTTGAAAAATAATGAGCACATCCGTAGGTTCTAGGTTTGATGCTACCTCCGATCGAAAGTTCCAGTAGTGGCTTGTTTCACTGTTTTAGCCAAATAGGACCCAAACGTTGCGCTAGCGCAGGATTCGGCTAGCGACCCTCTTGGGGCATACCTAACCTAGCAAAATTGTAGCCGAATAAGATACCCGAACCTCGCATTAGCATAGGATTTGGCTAGCGACCCTCATGGGACGTACCCTATCCAACAGAGTCATGGCCAAATAAGGTACCTGAACCTCATATTAGTATAGGATTCGGCTGGCGACCCTCATGGGACGTACCATACCCAGTAGTATGGTACCCGAGCCCCGACTGATGCCGGAGGTCGGTTATTAACCCCCTTGGGGCGTATCAAGGTAAAGGTGACATCCGTGTCCCAACTAGCGCAAGTACTAGGTCAGTAACCCTCATGGAGGATTCCGAGTGATTTTTGAAGCGTTGCACTCTAAGTGTATCATGGCGGACTGGTCCAGCCCTTGAGCGTAGAAAATAGGCTCTAGCCATGAGTTCTTGTTACGCGTATCCGGAACTGGCCCTGTATTATAAACATATTGGATGAGTAGAACCTGATGAAAAAAAACAATCACCCGAAGAACATTTATGTATTTTACAATGTATGTAAATAAGTGTTCCTCATCTTATTGATTTTAATTTCCCTGAGTAGTTGACTCCTTATGTTTAAAGACTTTGCCCAACTAGTCATAGCCCCCGTACATCGGGAGTCGGCTCATGGCTCTTTCCCAGACACGTGTTTTGGGTGACTTGACTTCGCCTTTCATGGAGAAAAGCTTCACGGATCGAAATTTATGCTACTCGAGTACTTTTGCAATCATTAAGAGCAAAAACAGAAAATGCGCAGTATGTACACCTATTAGGTGTAAGCGGCTACGGCATTGGCGAGGCTGAGTGAGGAATTGACGATCTCATCCCATAAATCCGATCCCGACTGGCGCTAATGTAACGCCCCGGTTTCCAGGTCGTTAAAAACTTTTTTCGTAAAAACCCTAATTTCAAAATTTTTGGCTTTTTATATGTGCTTAAGGACTAAGTGCCGTAGATCTCAGTCTGAGCCTCCCTTGAAACCCTAAAACCTCAGTCCCAAACTCTCTCCTAAAATTCGAGACTCGAATTTTGCAATTCGACTGTCTCTCTCTAAATTCCTCGGAAAATTCAAAATCAAATACCTTCCAAAAATCCTCTATACTCAGTTTCGAATTTTGCAATTCGAAGCCCTCCGTTTAAATCTCCTTATTTTATTCCTCTCAAAAACAATGGATTTCCATCAAGAACTCTCTTCCCAAAATTTGCCTCAAATCCCAAGAATTAAATTCGAGTTTAAATATCCCTTCCAAACCCTCTAGAAATAATCTCCCAAATAAAACATCGGATCGAGTTCCAAATAATTGAACTCTCCTTTGAAATCCCTTCCCTGACCTCCTATTAATTCTCACCAAAAGTCCTCCTCAGAGAAATCTCCAGGATTAAACTCCAATTCTAAAATCCCCTCGATATCTTCCTTCCTATATTCCTCTCTCACAAAGTCCCCAAAAATTTTCCCCGAGTCGTAATCTCGAATTTAAAAATCTAATTTGAGTCTGAATCCTCTTTTGAAACCCTCCCTAAGATTCTCCTATACGTGTGTGGATACATATACATACACATGAGTATATGACAAAACCCCAATTCAAATTCCTTTGATTTAATTCCCGAGAAAATCAAATACCAAATTCCAAGATTTATACCCTTTCCAAACCTCCAAAAATCCCTATCCATTCTTCCATATATATATATATATATATATATATATATATATATATATAGACAAAATACCTCAAAAAGTGCTCTCCATCAAATCTCCAGAAATTTTGTGGGACCAAAATATAAAATTTTGGTTTAAATCCCTTTCCAAATTCCCTAAATATCCTTCCAAAATATATCTTTGGAAAATCCTAAGTACTACTGTTCCATCGGGTCTCCTCTCCTCTCTTCCGGCCCATTCGTCCTTTGCCTCCCGCACAGCCGGCCGACTCCTTCCCGACTGGCGAGCGGACCCCACTGGCCAGGCACACATCCGCTCGCTCGAGACGCCGACACGCGGGCCCCCGCAGACAGACGGCATCGTCGTCTTCCGTCGTCATCTTCCTCGCTCCCTGTCTCTGCTCTCTCTCCCCCTCTCTCAATCCTTCTTCTCGGTTCTTCCCTGACACAAGCCCCACGCCCCATACCTCCTTGTCTCGGCAAGCACCAGCAGCACACGCTCTCCTCGTCAATGCACGGACCCGAGCCCGGTGCGGATGACGCCAGCCACAGTTGCGCCATCGCGTGACGTCGGCTACAGAAGCCTACGCCATTGACGGCCAGCCAAGCTCGAGCTTATCCTCTTCCACCGCTTCTCTTCCTTGTCTCCTAGCGCCACTCACTGCCTATAAATAGGCCCGAGGACCTCGCCGTCGCCTCCCCCTCAGAGCTGCTCCCTCTGCCGATTTCTCTCTCTTTGCCGCCATTAATTCTTCGGCTCCTCCCAAATCCGACCATTCCCGAGCCCAATCGACCAAGCCGCCGCCGTCGTTGTGTTCCCCGGCGTGCAGCGACCTCGCTCCACCCTCGTCGCCACCCAAATACCGCCGGGACAAGAAACGCCCAATTCGGCCACCGCCACCCCGCCATGGATGCCGCCGTTAATCTCCAGTTCCCCACCACAGGTAATGCACAAACATCCCCTCTAATCTCTTCCTCTGGTCTCATCGCACCCAAACCGATTCCCTTCCGGTCTCCTCCGCTGTTTCCTGGTTGCCGGCGACGGCCGTTCTCCGTGCCGCTTCGCCGCCGCCCTCTGGGTGCCGCCGCCCGCCGCCGCCGGCCATTCCCCGAGTAATCCGAACCGACCAACATCTTCCCCGTTGTCCCCTCGTCCCATTCCCGTAGTCCGTTTCCTTCCCCTCGCCGCCCATCGCCGGTGAGCCCCCGGCCGTCGTTAGCCGTTGAACACTGCCAGCCGTTCCTGTATCCAATCCGGCACCACTCCCCTATGACCTGTGGGCCTCGCCCCACTGTTTTCTCTTTGTGTCCCGACATGTGGGCCCACCTAAGATTAAAAACCCGATTAATTCCCTTTTTAATAAATATGCCTCTATGACGAGTGGGCCCGTACACAGTAAACACCCAATAATTTCCCCTTTCTTCCACTAACATGTGGGGCCACCCTGTCAACCTCTC
The DNA here is from genome assembly GCA_003991445.1 of Oryza meyeriana var. granulata. Taxonomy (NCBI): domain Eukaryota; kingdom Viridiplantae; phylum Streptophyta; class Magnoliopsida; order Poales; family Poaceae; genus Oryza; species Oryza meyeriana. The sequence goes on from RYFJ01001778.1 coordinate 182,571, forward strand.
CCATCTCCTCTCTGCCACTAACACAGTGAACCCCCTCCTTTTCTCACTGCAAGTGGGACCACCCTGCTCTCTCTCTCATGTCTCACTTCCATGTGGGCCATTGTCTCTTTCCCTGTGACATGGCAAGTGGGCCATGCCCTCCCTCTCTCTCTGAGACTTACATGTGGGCCCTCTTTTTCTCTCCTCTCCATGTCACTGACAAGTGGCCCCTAGGCTTGTCTCTCCCTGTGCCTATGACATGTGGGTCCTTACATTTTCTCTCTCTAGTCAATGACATGTGGGCCATTGTGCCATCCATCTCCCTCTCTCTTCCAGGTGGGCCCTGCTCTCTTCTTTTTCCTCTGCCACTTACACCTGGGCCCCACCTATCAGCTCCTATTCCCTAAAATAATCCTTTTTCCAGAAATTCAAATAATTCCTTTTTAATTCCAGAAAAATCCCTAAAACCTCCAAAAATCATATCTTTTCAAACGTAACTCCGTTTGACCCTGTTCAAGTCTCTAAATTTTTCTAAAAATGAGATCTACCTCATGGCACTATTAGTTATTAATGATAATACATTATTTCTATGGTTTTGTGTGTTTTTCTCTCGTTTCGCGCGTAGTCGACGCTTCGGTAATTCGTCGAACGTCGGATTTTCGCGAGGATTCGAAGACGAAGTTTGAGGCAAGTCACTCCTTGACCATATTGCTCCTAAATTTAAAATGTTTTGTTTGCAAAATTGCATGGCTAGTGTGCACGTTAAATTGATTGGCCTCGGTTTGTGTGTCGAACCGACGAACCTGCCCGGCAGATGCATAAACCCTATAGGTCTTGTTACCCTATTCCTTGTCGCTCCACCCCGTGGTACCTCGGTAACCGTGCTCTCTGAGCATGGATTCCGATGGTTCCACTTACAACACAATTGTTTGTCGATTTAGGAAAATTTGGGTTTCCAAAGTGATTTAAAAACTCGACATGCGATGTCGGCGAGATTGCGAAACAAAATCTATTTGCGAAAGATCCACCATGCAAAGTGATCACCTGTGTGGTGGCACTTCGTATTCGCATATAAGGACTGATTCCTTGGGGAATTCCATCCGAGCATCTCACAGTGGGACCACACGGGTGGTATGGGACACCCCTGGCTAAATAATTAGTGCTCCCAGGATGGTTTTCGGTTGCTAATAAATATGGGACTGGCTGGATGCCGAGAGGGCGATATACCCCCATCCCTGAGTACAGAAAGTGAGTTCCTGGTACTTGGTTAAGAGTGAGCACCCATTTATAGGGCAGCGTGCTATCCTAGGAAGGCTTTGAAAAGGCCTTGTCGCGAACCTCCCCGCTTGGCCAGCGTGGGAGTAAGCTCGTGTCGTGTAGGTAAAGCGTGCAATCTTTGCAAAGATCTAATGAACTGTTCGAATAGCCGTGCCCACGGTTACGGGCAATGTGAGGTGATTCCTCTAGCGTAGATTTGTTTGCAAGTGTTTGCGAAAATGATTTGTGGTATGGGAACCGTTACCAGAATTGACCTTAGTGGCTGATGGATGACCTGAGTGGTCTGAAACGGGGCTGTGTGACTTGGGATGTCATATGACATCATAGATTAGGCTTCCTGATTGGGAGCAGTTTATGTGCTGAGATGAGATTGAGGATGGCTTGGGAAGCCATCGAGATGAGTTATGAATGGCTCGAGGAGCCGCTGAGATGAGTATGAGATGATGTCCTGGATAGGACGAAAGTGAAAAATGAGAATACGTCCTGGTATGGACGAAATTGAAAATAAAGTAATAGATATTGAGATAGTGGAAAGCTGCTGGTAGGCAGATCCACTGAGCCGCTGTCGTGATCCGACAGGCGGTATAAGAATATCTAAGATCAATTAAAATTTGATTCGTCCGCTTGAGTTGTTGAAAAGTAATTCGCGGACAGGATTGAGGCGAGAGCCTCCTTCCAGACAACATTGATACAACCCACACTTAGGTTTTCGAAAGTGTTTTCAAATTGAAATGGTTTGCGAAATAAACCCCAGCCTATTCTTTGATTGCCTGCATAACTCACATTTTTCGTGACTTGCTGAGTACGAAAGTACTCAATCCATTCCTTTTCTCCCCTCCTTCAGGAAGAGTGAAGCTGAAGTGAAGATTAGGGTTTCTTTCCTAGTCCTAAGCCGTTGCTTATGGATTGGGTCCTCGCTGCGTTGTCGTTCTGCTGCTGCTGTTCTGTTTGCAAGTTGCTGCCCAGGGCTTGCCCAAAGCCGCAACTTATAAAGGTATAGCATATATATTTATTTTATTTAGTTGCTATGGTACATCTCCGTTGACCGTAGGTACCAGTAAGGTTTCCTAGGACTGGTACCGGCATCGCGGTTCCGTGGGAGTTGGTTCATGCCAATCTCCTGTGGCGCTTCCTCTTCGGTATCACCGTACGGGGGTATCGGGAAGGGGGCGCTACAGCTAAGCCGTATCCGAGTCAAACCATAGGGAAGTAAGTTGCCTCCTGACCCATTTAGATAAGAATGTCATATAAAGGAGAAAATATTTATCAGAAAGTGACTTAGCTGTTCAATATTACACAAGTTAGGAGTGGGGATGCCATCCTTGCATTTAAGCTTTTGAGCCCCGAGCATGTCTTTTGTCGTTTTGATAATCTTCGTTTCTAGGAAGTCAAGGATGGTTGCGATCGACTGCCACAATAAGGCCCTTAGATTTCCGCTTGCGGTTCCCAAACTTGGATAGGGCCGCGTCGTCTGTCTCCCATTGCTCCTTCTGTTGGGGCTTGTCGTCGAGTGCCTCTACCACTACATCAACTGAATCAATATATTTATTGGCCATCTCGAAGAGAGCTTTGACAGATTTGGGTGGCTTCCGAGTGAACTTGGTGATGAACGGCGCGTCTCTAACTCCCTTGCAGAAGGCGGTGATGATGACCTCGTCCTTGATTTTAGGTAGTGAATTTCTTTTCTCAAAAAAACGCTTGATGAAATTGCGGAGGGACTCGTTCTTCCTCTGGTGGTATTGATATAGATCGTACTCGGAAGATGACCGCTCGTACATTTCCTGGAAGTTCGCGATGAAACGTTCACGGAGTTCCCCCTAGGAGCCAATTGACCACCTGGGAAGCCTTGTCAGCCATGTCCTTGCCGAGTCAGCCAAGGCGACTGGTAGGTAGTTAGCCATGGACTTATGATCACCTCCAGCCACTCGTATCGCCAAAGTATACACGGTGAGCCAGGACTCCGGGTTGGTCTTGCCATCGTATCTCTCTATACTAGTCGGCTTGAGACCAGATGGTCAGTCGAATTGTTGCAGCTCATGGGTGAACGCCGGAACTCCTTCATCCAGGTGAGGGCTCCGACTCCAACTGCAGCGACGGAACTGCTCATGGTGGAGGCCGAAGCGTTCATGCTCATCTTCAATTCGGTGATGTTCATCTTCCTCGCGCTCCTGGCATCGAGCATTGATATCGTGGCGGAGATCCCGTCGTAGTCTTCTCCGAGCGTCCTGGTCATCCCGGTGCTCGTTGTGATGGTACCGTCGTCGGTCGTCGTTGCGGTGGCCAAGCGACGTGTGATGGGACTCTGAGTGATGCTGACCAGAGCTAGCTGCTCAGCGCTGTGCTGAAGCAGATGAAAACACCGTATCAGAGGCCGTCTTGTTTGACAGTACGAGAGTGCCTCCAGATTGTTGTCACTGCTGGCATGTTGTAGCAGTGATCATTGACTTGATCCTTGCGACGGTTGGGGTGGCCTGGTGGTCGAGCCCAAACTATAAAGTGTCCAACAATGTGGCAGCAGTTATGACGTTCTGTTGTAGGGTCACGAAGACGTCGTGGTCACCTACTCGAGTTTGGAGGATCTCTTGTTGAGTAGTCCGCCTAGCCTTATGCAAGTTGTCATTGCGAGCGTCGCACTCGGCTTGCAGGTGTCGTGCGTCCTCCTCCTGTTGCTCACGCAGTCAGTGATCCTCCTGGTCGCGTAGTCAGCGTGTATCTTGTGTTAGAGTTGATCCCTTTGATGCCATGAAGACCTCGCGTGATGGAGAAAAGCTTCCCGAGCTGCTGTCCGACTAGGAGTCGGATTCGGAGTAGTTTAGCGGTGTGATGATGACCCCAACCTCCCTAGACCCGATCTCGAGCGGCTCTAGGCTATATCTGAGTCGAATTCCAGAGGATTGAGTCTGTCGCATCAGATTGGAATTGAAGATTGTTGCAGCGTTGTTGAGTCCGAGTGGGAAACTGACGATCTCATCTCCCCTGGACCCAATCTCGATCAGCTCGGAGCCGAATTCAAGTCAAATATCAGGAAAGAGAGTTGTCCCAGAACTCGTAGATCTTGGGTGTTGCCGAAGCAGGATGTTGAAAACTGCTGCGGCGTTGAGTAGGCTAACTGGTGCTGAGTTGGCTTGGTCCTTGACCGATCAAGTTGAAACTGAGTCGGACAAGGTAAGATTGCCGAGATTATCAGCGATGAAGTCGAGGCTCCCGAATCTGATGGCTTGTCTGGGAGAGAAGTTCATGCCGTCGACTCCTATGGTTGGATTCATCGGGCCTGATAATGATGATCTCGACGAAGCCCCTACCTAGCGTGCCAACTATCGATGTTTTATATCGGCAATAATTATATAGGGCTATTCGTCGGACCTAAACATGATGGATTTGATAGGTCACACGAGATTTATACTGGTTCAGACCCTCGGGGTGAGGTAATACCCTACTTCTAGTTGTGGTGTATTACTTTTGCGGTATGTGGAATCATCTGTCCTAAAGGGCTCCCTACCTCTACTTATATACTGGAGGGATGAGGGTTACAAGGTAGGAAACCCAATCGGATGTGACCAAATGCTTTCCTTATCAGTACATAGAGTATCCGGCTAGGACTGTATCCCTTTCCTTGTCATGCAAGGTAATACGAAGTCGAGTTCTACTATATCTCTAATTGTAAGGACCGATCTATCCTCTGTCCGAGGGGTCGTAATTGTCTTCCTTGAGATACCCGAGGCCCATAGTCTCCACAACCATCTCTAAAAACTTGACCCGTTATAGATGTCATGAGATCATTTGTAACAGCTCTTAAATGAGGGGCCGTTATAGATAACTTGACATCCATAACCGTATATAGAGCCGTTACAGATGACCAGCATCATATCTTTAACAGCTCCTCTTTAAGAACTGTTACAGATAGCTAACCATCATTAATGTATGATGGCTTCTATAGACATCTTTAATGGTGGATATATACAACCGTTATAACGGGTCTGATCTTTGAGCCGTTATAGATGGCTCGTTAGAGATGTAAGGTTACGTAGTAATGCCTACATTTATTTTGAGCTACTGAAACCACTAAAATATTTCAAATTTCATCGAAAAGTAGGGTGAAATTGTGAACCATGATCCTGCAGGTTCGCAACTGAAGATATAAGGAGAGAGCTCGCTCAGCTATCGACGCAGGATTTCTACCGGGTAGACGCCCCATACCACGAGAGACAATACTGGATGGACGTCCACACCTGTCTCGCCGAGTGGTTCCGACCAAACCCGCTCTGCTGCAACAACGACGTCAACGGTGGGCACATCCACCACGACCACCACCGGATCTCCTCCTCCTGCTCCTCCATAACCTCGTCGCCATCATCGGTGTCAAGGCCATTGTTTTGCACGTACCCAGAGCAGGTCATGGTGGTGCACCTGCAGTGCCACATCCCGGCGCCTGATGACCACGGCGAAGAACATACACCTCTGAAGTTATCCATCCTCTTCATCCCCCATGACACCCCAGAGGAGGAGAAAGACATGGTGTCCGCAGCATTTCATGATCAAAGCAGCTATGCCTTCGAGGTGATCGACGAGGAGGAGCAAGACACCATCCACGGCGGCGCATGCCTGCACGACGTCCACGAGAAGCTGCTGCCCAAGGCTGTGGACTACCTCTGCAAGAACGAGGCATCAAGGACGTACCAGGTGTGCCTCAAGTCCAGCCATGGCACCGCGCACCTCTGCGTGGACAAGTCGGTACCATCGACGGCGACAACGCCGCCGCGACGAAGCACGCGTAGAAGGATCATCAGCAGAAGCGAGACGGATCGGGAACAGCGGGGTGAGATGGTGGTCGCGGGGCAGAAGTGGAGAAAGAAGGTGGAGGAGTACAGCATACAAGGGTGGCAGGAGTCGGCCAGAGACCTACTGAAGCTGTGGGTGGTGCGTAAATCGGACAGGCTACATGACTCCATCAGGTCATGGACTGAAACCCTCCCGGATGTGAAGAGGCGGACTACATAGGATTGGATCAAGTCCCAGGCTAGCCCATATATATAGACTTTTGGTCATTAGGGCCTAAGGCTTTGGTCTGCTGCCACTGGTGGGTGACAGTAATGAGAAAGTGTATTTTTAAGCAGACAGGGCCATGGCATTAATATACCTTTTAGGCTCTTAGCTATGATCTTGATGGATGACAATATGGTTTAATGTTTGAAAGTTTATACATATAACAATATGTTGGTAGGCTTGAATTAACATGCTGGCACGTTGAATGAATCTAAAGTATCTGAAACAATGTGAGGCCTGCTCATGTGTGGTCATTTGCATGTAAAAGCATATCTGTGTTGTTTCCTAAAAAATGGATTTTTCTTGCTCGGATGTTCCTCTGTGTTAACAAACTTCTTAGTGATATATTAAGAAGTAGCAACCAGTTGCAACGTCCGTCCATCACCGAGATAAGTGTCATAAAACTGTTCTCACAAAGTCCTTATTCAGTTGGGTTGATTGCTTGTCAAAAGTCCCAGTAAATAGGTGAAACATGACAAAAGTAGTCAAGATTCAGTGTCAGCCTCAGTTGTGCTTACCACACCGAAACAACAGATATATTTGCAGAATCTCAGCTGGAATGGAACAAGGTGAAGGGGGGAAAAATCACATGTTAAATATCAGAATAAGGGAGTATTATATTATGTAATCACAACGATATATGAATCGCCAAAAATATACGGTGAAATCAAGGAGCAGGGTTTAGATAAATAGAGACTACAACTTGTCAGTAATGTACGAGTAAACTAAAATGGCTAATTATGAGTAATGTACAGAGTAAACTTATCTAATGTACGAAGGGTACATATTACTTCAGAATATAATCCACGGCAGCATGGCAGTGTTAACACCAAAATTTGGTAGGTTCGTTATCATGTTCGGTTAAGGAAAGATGTTATATCAGCCGATGGAAGCTAATCCAGAAGAAGCTGAATTTAGGAAGGAATCGTGAAGACCACAGCATGGCAGTTAATTAGTTTATCTATAAATTAAATAGTTTTAATGATTTTTAGGAAAACCTGATCTCGTGTCTAATTAGGGCTTGTTAATTTTCCTTTTATAGTTAGGAAACTCCTGTTTCGTATCCAATCAGGATTGTATCAACTTGGGATATAAATACATATGCCCGGGGATCTTGTAAACTATCTCACAGATCAATACAACTTCGGCGCATCGCCACCCTTTTCGACGGGTTCTTGCTTCTCGACCCGGGCTGCATCGGTTAGGTCCGAACTCATGCGAGAGGGTAAGTCTCGTTACCCCGACTACCTTATCGGCTAGGACTTCCTCGATTAGGTTCGATATTCTAGCTGATCTACGGAAGTCGGCTTACCACGGTGTATTTATTCTATCTACGGCTGCATCAGTTAAGTTTGATCTCTTAGGCCGAGTGGATATATCACATCACACGTGCGTAAATTTATCAGCTTACTGGGTATAATTTATCGTCAGTTTGTGCTGCATCGGTTAGGTCCGACCTACTAAACTGCCTGCGATAAGTTATTCCTGCTAGGTTGATAGATTTTATGCAAGCGTCTTATCGGGATGTATAGCCGATAAGCTATCATATAGTTCATCACAATTGCATTAGATCTATCGGCTCATCCAGGTTCTTTTATCATTATTAATCTGTGCTGCATCAGTTAAGTTTGACCTACTAGATTGATAATAATAGATTTGTTCTTGTTAAGCCGATGGATGTTTATGCGATGTTTTATCGGAGTGCCTAGCCGATAAGTTATCTTTCAATAGATAAAGCCGACTGTATTGTCTTGAATATTATTTTGCTTATCTACTCTATCATTGGCTTCTAGCCGATGTCCAAGTGTTTTTTGGCAGTCGGCTCGCTTATTGTTTACTTATATCATCATCGGCTTCTAGCCGATGTACAAATACTATCGGCAATCAACTGGAGGAAGTCTGTATCGGCTGGTTGGCCGATTGGATCAATGATCTAACTTTTCTATCTCCTTGTCAATTGATGGGTCAAATTGACTGGCACGCCTGCGAACCTCAAACTTTAGGACCTGCACTGGAGCTAAGCAGATCTCCTAGGCCTTCGCGTGTCTAGTGCATTGAACCATATCATCGGCTCGTTCTTGACGCTGCTGGTGATTTTCGGTGTCAACACGTTTTTGGCACGCCCGGTGGGACCAGAACTTCGATATGGCTGGAAAGGAGGTTAGCACAAACAACGTGATCCCAGTCACAATGGAAGACTTGACCGAAGAACAAAGACAACAAGTGGAGCAGAACATTGCTGAATTTCAGAAGCTTTGTCTAGAATCCTTCGGTATGACAGATCAAGGGCCGATTCAGAAGTCACAATTACCAAAACTTGTTCTGGTTGGCGAATCGAGCCATACATCGCCTGCAAGTTCACAGAAGCCACTTCAAGACATGGTTAATGAAGCAGTTCACCATGCATTGATCAATCAATCTGGAATATTGGTGAACACATTACAGAGCTTGATCATGAAGGCGGTGGAGCCAATTCAGCTGGCTGGGGGGCAACAAGATGGAATTCCTCATGGATATCATCAAACTGCATACTATGGGGGGCATCAACAAAGTCATCCAGGAGCTGTCCCTGAGTATAATTATCAGAGAGAATATCAGAGGCAGAATCGGCTACCAACTCCACCTCTGCATTATCACATCGAAGATCCAAGGGAAGAAGATTGGACAGCAAGAGTCACAGAGGTGGTGAGAGAACAATTCGGTCTAAAACTGAAGAAGGAAACATTTATGTATCGGCATCCATATACAGATTGGTTTGATAGAGTTTCGTTGCCGCGCCGATACAGAGTACCAGACTTCTCCAAATTCTTAGGGCAAGATGATGTATCTACAGTTGAGCATGTCAGCCAATTTTTGGCTCAGTGTAGGGAGGCATCGGCTGAAGAAGCTTTGAGTGTTAGATTTTTCCCGCTATCATTGTCCGAATTGGCCTTCACATGGTTTTCTTCATTACCACCAAATTCAGTTTGGGGTTGGGCCGATTTGGAAAAGCAATTCCACAAATATTTCTTTACTGGGATTCAGGAGATGAGGTTAACAGATTTAACATCAGTAATACAGAAACCGGATGAATCAGTCGCAGAATATATCCAGTGGTTCCGTGATGTTAGAAGCCGATGTTATAGTTTAAGTCTAGATGATGCACAGCTGGCCGAGTTAGCATTCCAAGGTTTGTTGGCTCTGATCAAGGAAAGATTTTCATCACAAGACTTTGAGAGCCTAGCACACCTAGTACAGAAGGTATCAGCTCATGAAAGCCGGTTTCAAGAGGCCAAGAAGGAATGTTGAGGCCCAAACAGAAGAATTTCGAAGTTTGATAATAAACTCCGAAATTGGGGGGCATGTGTTAACACCAAAAGTTGGTACGGTTCGTTATCATGTTCGGTTAAGGAAAGAGGCTATATCAACCGATGGAAGCTAATCCAGAAGAAGCTGAATTCAAGAAGGAATCGTGAAGACCACAGCATGGCAGTTAATTAGTTTATTTATAAATTAGGTAGCTTTAATGATTTTTAGGAAAACCTAATCTCTTGTCCAATCAGGGCTTGTTAATTTTCCTTTTATAGTTAGGAAACTCCTGTTTCGTATCCGATCATGACTGTATCAATTTGGGGTATAAATACGTATGCCCGGGGACCATGTAAACTATCTCACAGATCAATACAACTTCGGCGCATCACCACCCTTTTCGACGGGTTCTTCCTTCTCAAGCCGGGCTGCATTGGTTAGGTCCGAACTCTTGCGAGAGGGTAAGTCTCGTTACCCCGACTACCTTATCGGCTAGGACTTCCTCGGTTAGGTCCGATATTCTAGCTGATCTACGGAAGTCGGCTTACCACGGTGTATCTCTTCTGTCTATGGCTGCATCAGTTAAGTTTGATCTCTTAGACCGAGTGGATATATCACATCACGCGTGCGTAGATTTATCAGCTTACTGGGTGTAATTTATCGTCAGTTTGTGCTGCATCGGTTAGGTCCGACCTACTAAACTGCCTACAATAAGTTATTCTTGCTAGGTTGATAAATTTTATGCAAGCGTCTTATCGGGATGTATAGCCAACAAGCTATCATATAGTTCATCACAATTGCATTAGATCTATCGGCTCATCCAGGTTCTTTTATCATTATTAATCTGTGCTGCATCAGTTAAGTTTGACCTACTAGATTGATAATAATATATTTGTCCTTGTTAAGCCGATGGATGTTTATGCGATGTTTTATCGGAATGCCTAGCCGATAAGTTATCTTTCAATAGATAAAGCCGACTGCATTGTCTTGAATATTATTTTGCTTATCTACTGTATCATCGGCTTCTAGCCGATGTCCAAGTGTTTTTCGGCAGTCGGCTGGCTTATTGTTTACTTATATCATCATCGGCTTCTAGCCGATGTACAAGTACTATCGGCAATCGGCTGGAGGAAGTATGTATCGGCTGGTTGGTCGATTGGATCAATGATCTAACTTTTCTATCTCCTTGTCAATTGCTGAGTCAAATTGACTGGCACGCCTGCGAACCTCAAACTTTAGGACCTACACTGGAGCTAAGCAGATCTCCCAGGCCTTCGTGTGTCTAGTGTATCGAACCATATCATCGGCTCGTTCTCCACGCTACTGGTGATTTTCGGTGTCAACAGGCAGAAAATTTAGTGAATGTTAGCATTAATCTTGTCTTGTACATGTTTTAGCATTTTGCATTAGATACTTGTGTATGTATGTCATGCATGTAGTAGAGTAGTGCATATATACTGCATACATGGGTTAATTAGTTAGATGATTAGTTGTAGCACATGCGTGTGTTGCATGTGTTAGCACTTAGCAGAATAAGTCTTTAGGTTGTTAGTTAGTGGCTGGTCGCATGCAAGAAACGTGGGGGGCGCGGATTGCATGCAAGAGTTAGTGGCTGTGCATGTGTGGATCGTGCGGGCATGTGCGTGAGACTCAGCCACCAGGTTGTTGCTCGACGGGTGCGTCACGTCATCGAGTGGGTCTTTATAAGCATCCTGTAATCAATTTATTTGTGTGAGTGGAATAACAGAGAAAATCCCAGACGTTTGTCGCTGCAAGTGTGCACTTTCTCTCTCTTTTGTGTGTGCGTGTGTTTGAGCTCATTTTTGTGAGTTCGTCGCTCTAGGAAGAGGAAGTGTCCGCGCCGATGCGTTCGTCTCCGGCACCGAGCGCTTGCGCCGACCTGTTCGTCGGGGTTGGCTCCAACAGTGAAGAGCAAATGGCTAATTCAAACAGCATACTGCCAGAAAAGAAAATTGCATCGTATACGAAGGGTACATATTACTTCAGAAATCAGAAAAGTAGAGAGTTCATCAATCCTGAATAGGAATTCATCAATCTTGAATAGGAACCGAAGAAAATAATTAATCAAGAAATACCAACATAGATGGTGTGTATTTAATGCAGAAGAGAGAAAGAGAATGATATACAACCTGATGTTTGCGTGCTGTGTTGGAGCGATGGAACTTACTACAGTACATGGAAAACTGAAGCTAATGAAACAATATAAAATGGACATATTGGGCTAACAACCAACGTGAATTGGGGAGTCATTTGCTCATGGCTGAATTCGAATCCAATAGGGCCTCCGATCAGCGGTGCTCATCCCGTACTTCAAACTCAAGAACCACTGTTGTTAGAATATGGAGTTGGCCATCACGACGGAACCTAATGGTGGTATAGCACAGGCATGGCTGACTCCTTGCCATCCATCAACTGCGATATGGCTAAGTTTAAAATATCTGAGAACCGAGTGGTTAAGGATAGAAACGGTATTGATACAGGCAAAAGAATGGAAGGCGGCATTAATTACATGGCGGTAGAGGGGTGGGGGAAATGACGCCGGTGGCGCTTCACCTAGCACTGCAATAGGCCTAGATGGGCCAAACCGCTGCATGGCTAGTTAGGATTGATCAGCAGTTATTCATCCAACGGCCATGAAAAAGCTGATGACAAACATCAGATCTGATCGGATGGCTTCAAAGTGCTGACAATGTGGATTAACCTGAAGCAAGCTTTATAGATGTTAATGCTATAGTGGATTACAACTATATAGAAAAAAAGGATAAAGCACGTCTCTATCCTCTCTCTCCCTTCCCCAATCTCTCCCCTCTCTCCTTTCTCTCTTATCCACCGGCGAGGAGCTATCGGCGGGTAGCGCAATGCAGATCCACCGGCGAGCAGCAACCTGCGTCTAGCACCATTCGTCGCTCCACATGTGCACCGCCTCTCTCCTCTCTTCTCTAGATCCAGACGGGCCACCAGCGGGGGTGTGGTGGTGTCATACACTGAGTTTCCCCTTAATATAGCTACACAAAATTCATAAATTAAATTGCCCCAAGAAATCATTCTATAAAGCAGGAGCGAATAATTAATGGTGAAAATATTAAATAATAATTCATCATGGCTAGGTATATTTTTCTTGTATTCCCCTTGCCAAAATACACTAATAGGATTTTTATTTGAATTTTTAGAGTACTGGAAGTATTTTTAATAAATCAAATTGTTTTATCGGAATTAAATCCCTTTTGCAAATCCCTTTTTCCTTCCTTTTTCTTTTCCTTTTCTTTTCCACCCTCTCTTTTTCCCTGGTGGGCCGCGCCTCGGCCCACCTTTTCCCTCTCACGTAGGCCTGCCGCCCCGGCCCTCTCTCCCCTCTCCCTCTCTCTCCCCGCGCGCCTCGGCTTGCTGCCGGCCTAGCTCGCCTAGCCGCGCCTCTTCACCTGCCTCGCTGACAGGCAGGGCCCTCCTGTTAGTCCCATCGTCTACCTCCCGCCGAACTCGATAGAGCCATCCACGTGATGTCGCCTGATCTCCGCCCGTTGCCACCCCCTTGAGCCTCGACCCTTCTTTCAAAATGCGCGGACTGGGTCACCACCATAAACCCCCACATTCTCCAACCCTCTCGCCCACGTCTCCGTGTGGATTTCGCCCTACACCTCCACAGTCGCCATTCCATATTCTCGCAAAATTCGCCCACCTAGGTCATGATCTCCCCCGGCCGGGCCTATATAAACCCTAGCAAGTGTCCTCTTCCTCTTTTCCCCCAAAATTCCGAGCTCCCCATGCCCTTTAGCCCCTCTGCACCCCAATCCAGTAGTGCCGCCGAGCTTATCCGCCTCCAGCCAAGCATCGCCACCGATGTAGCTGCCGTCAGCCACCGCTCTCTCATCCGCTAGCTTCGCCACATCCACGCGAACCCCGTCCAGCCATCGTCCAGCCATCGGCTGCCCCATTCCGCCACCGGAACACTATTGCGCCGGTTAAGGTGAGGTCCGCCGCCGCCAAACCATTTCGGTCGCACAATCCCGCCGCATATCTCGGCCATTTCACCCCTAATCTCCCTCCACACCTTCGCTAGGTCTCCCCATCGATGTCCGCCCCTCCGTCACCGTCGATCGCTGTCGGAACGTCCTCGACGCCATCATCCAGAGGCCTCGCCACTGCCACACCTCTCCTTTCGCCGCCGTTCGCTGCGCTCCATCATTGCTGAGCCCTGGTGGGGCCTCCCCTCGGTTCCCCCATCTTCCCCGCGGCCCGCCACAGCTCCCCACGTGATGGTCGCCGGCCGCGACTATCGGGCTACGTGCTCCACAGTGGCGTGGGCGCATCGGTGGGGCGAAGCCCCTTTCGCACTCGGCTGTTTGATCTGCCTCGGCAGATCGGGGCCATCCACGTGGCACCCACGCCTTGCCATGTCGATGCCGTGCTCGGCCGCAATGGACTCGGTCCACCATGCACTGCCGTCCTTTGGGTCACTGACTCGTGGGCCTCGCTTGTTGGCGCTGTCCTGCCGGTCTGCTGATGCCATTAATCTTTGTTTAATGTGCAATAAATCTTTAATGCTTTTTTTGTATAATAAAAACACAAAGAATCTTTGAATATTCAGAACTAATTTATAGGAGCTCCGATTAATTCCATTCAAATTTCATTAAATCTAGAAAATGCCAAGAATCCATTAAAAATGGTTTTAGCTCATGTTTCAGTGTTTTGATGTACTGTTTTTATTGTTTATGCATTGGATGTCGTTAGAGACCGATGGTTCCGACACTCCTGTATACTTCGAGGTTGTTGCAGAGGTCGCAGAGGCGGAGCAAGGCAAGTTACACCAACACTCTTGATCATATTGTACCTACTTTATGCGAAATATTTGTTTTGATTAAAATAAAGATGCATGTTTCATTATTTCATGTGGAATGGGACTTTACCTATGTATTGTTTGATGACTATAGCTTGATAACCCTCTATACCTTTGTAACTTGGGTAATAATATAAATAGATTATGACTTAGGTTTGTTTAGCCATGTTTAGAATGAACTAGCTCATCTTGGGGAAATAAATGCTCATTATTATATTTATTTATGGATCGACTTGTGTCGAGACAATGGACCTTTGGTCATGGACAATTATATAACTAAAATATGATCTTAATGGTGGGTTGTGGATGCATAGTTTTGCTGTCGCACGCATGGCAATTAAGGACCGGTTCGTGGAAATCCTTTGAGCAGTTTTCCGTACATACCACAAGCCAACATGGGCAACAGCTGGGCTTGTAGCGTAGCTTCTCCCTCTCCTAGGCACTGTTAGTGAGGATGGATGTGATGGAGTTGGGTCAGCTCGGGGTCGGGTTGATCAGCTTCCAAATCCATTGTGGCGCAAGGGGGTAGCCTGGCCGACATGGTGTGCCCTATCGGCAGGTGCAACCTCAGCGTGGTGTGGATGGTTAGGGAGGAGTTGTGTGAACGGTCCTGTCACAGCCTCTCGCGGAGTGCCGTGATGGCACGCCGGCACACGGGAACGTGTGTGGAGTTGTGTCTTGTGGGTACAGTTATACACCTCTAGCCAGAGTTAAAAACTATTCGAATAGCCGTGCCCGTGGTTATGGGCGTTTTGTCAAGACTCACCGTGATTAGTCTCATCATAATAATTTGCCTTAAAATATTGTGTAGGAGTGGAACGGATGGTTTGGGCCTAATTAACGTGGTGTAGCATTGACTAGTGGTGATTTAATATTGCTTAATTAAACAACTTTTTTACCTGTCTCTCAACTACTACTCTTTGTAACTGCTTTATGCAAATGAACCCAATGCCTTTCTTTGCCTCCTGTGCATTGTCCATATTTACGGGTGTGACTTGTCGAGTATTGTGGGTGGCACCTAGTCTTGCTCCCTTTTCCCCTCTCAGAGATGGAGTTCTACTCTGACGATGATCGCCAGGAGGAGTAGGCTTGTTCTACCGTCAAGCTGCCTATGGAGTGGAAGCCTCTGCGTGGCTTAGTTTGTTTATATTTTTTCGTTTCCCGCTGCATCTTCGTAAAACAATTTTATTCTGTTTGTAAGATGTACTCTGTATAGCCATGTGGAATTGTCTACCCTGGCTTTCCTGTGCAGAGATTTAACACACATAATGTTCAGAATTATGGTTGTGAATTTTTGGGCGTGGCAGGTGGATCCTGAGGTGGTGGGCTCTGGTTGGACGAGATGCTGTAAGGCCGCTAGATCCAAATGTGTCGGCTCTCCTGAGCGGCAGATTGGTCGGCGTTGGGCACTTCGGCACGGCAGATCGGTGGCATCGGTGGTCGCAGGCTCTACCTCCGGCAAGGCCAGTGCTCAAACGCAGGAGGCGTGGTGGGGCAGCAGAGCACAAGCAGCAGCGAAGCACGGTGGCGCTAGACCTGCCGCGCCCAAGCTCCGCCCCCACGCTGGTGCTGTTGTTCATGTCGCCGCATCTTGAGGGGTCGACGCCCCCGTCTACCTCGTCTTCTACTCCTCCGGTATAACATCCCTGCTCTCTCTCTCTATCTCTCTTCTGCCCCTCAGTTCAATTTAGTTCAATTCAGGTGTTCAGTGTTTTGGTTGGCTCCAAAGTTGGTTGTGAGTTTGCTCCAATGAACAAAATTTTGTTAGATTTCTACAAGTATTTTGGGGCGGATCGAGCTGTGCTGCGGCTCGGAGGCAGCGGCTTGGGCGGCACCGAGCTCGGAGGTGCAGATCCAACGCCAACGTTGTGTTGTGCACCTCATCAAGATCATGGTTGTCATCGTCGTTGTCACCATCGTCCTTGTCATGGTGCACATCGTCTTCGTCACCATTATTGTGTTGCTCCCTCATCTCCGTCTTCTACATCGCTGTGGTGCACATCATCTTCTTCGTCAGCATCGGTGCACATCATCTTCTTCGCGTGCGCTAGTGAACTCTCCATCAGGTGCATGGTGCATATGTAGGTCATCCCCGCCGGTCGGTATTGTCTTCCTCTCCAATGCACTTGATCTTCACCCAGCGGTGCACCATGTTCATGTTCTGTGCTGTTCTGAAAGATGTTCTTATGTATATGTGCTCTTCAAAATGTCTGAAATGTGCATATGTCTTTTTTTATGCAAATGGGCAATAAATTTTTATGGAGATGCAGTTAGCCAATTACATTCTTTGATGAAAATATGAGGATGTGTCCTTTTTTTAATATGTCAATGTGTTTTTTGTGAAATTGTGCAAAAAATATGTTTCTTTTATGGAAATGTGCAGACCTCTCTTTTTATGGAAATGTGGAAATCTGTTTTTTTAGAACAGATACAGAAATGTGTATATGTAGTGTTTGGAAATGTGCAAAATATTTGTTATGGAAGTGTGCAATATATTCTGATGTGCAAATATGTATAAAATATGCTTTATGGAAAAGTGAGATATATTTTTTTTATGGAAATGTGCATATGTATATTTTTATTGGGAATGTGCAAATTTGTTTTCGTTGTGAATAAGAGCTGTATGTTTTTGGATGGAAATGTGCAGATGGAAAAGTGTACGTATTTCTTTTAAGTGCACTTGTATGGGAATGTGCACATATGTCCCTTTTTATGGAAATGTGTATATTTTATTAAAAATGCATTGTAATTTTTCTATGCACATGTTTTTCTTTGGTATGGAAAAGTACACATATGTATTCTTTTTAATGAAACTGTGCAAACTTTTATGAAAATGTTCATTTGTATTCAATTGTGCAATGAAAATGTTCACTTGTGTAATGAAATTGTGCAAATATTTTAAGGAAATATGCATTTGTGCAATGGAAATGTGCACTTGTGCAAAGAATATTTGAAAATTAGAAATGTGCAGTTGTGTTTTTATTGGAATTGTGTTTATTTACTTTTTATGTGCACAAAAAGTACAAATATGTTTTTTAAAAGTGCAAATACATTTTGCAAATGTGCACTTGTGTATAGATTGTTTTAAAAATACAGTTATGTAGTTGTCGTTTTATTCGAAATGTGTGCATTTATTTTTTTTGTTCACAATAAGTACAAATATGTGTTTTTTGAAAAGTGCACGTAAGTTTTTTAATGGGAAAGACAAAACTACAGAATGGTAATGTGCACATATGTTTCAAACAAAAAAGTTAAAATATTTTTTATGTAATTGTGAAAAAAAATCTATGAAGTTGTGTAATATGTTTTTTTCAATGGAAATGTTTAGCTAATGTATTCAATGAGCACCACCAGACATGCCATAGGAGAGAGTGCCATGGTGATTTAAATTTTGAATTTGTGGGACCTAGATCATGTCAGTGCAAATGTGTCAGGTATTTTGTGCACATTCAAACAAATCAAAATACACTAGTTATACAAAGACTTGTTTAGTGCATAGCACGAATCTCAGAGCATATTCAATGGGCTAAGGTATGCTACCGGTTGCTAAAAATCGGTTTTCATGGTATAGGAAAGAATATCTTTTATAACTAACAACATAGCGGATATCTCAAGAGTCAGATATAAATCGCTCGCCACATATCACTAACCTCCCATTACCCAATACTTACAAGTCCAACCCTGGCAACAACAACAAACAGAGAATTCCATCACGGTTCCCTCTTAACTATTAATCTCCCTATATATCCCCATCTCACTAACATCCATTTCTATCTTTCACTTTTATAATTGGAAACGGCAGCTGCAATTGAGAAAAAATATATTATCATATATACAGCTAATAGAGCATGAACCATTATTCTCAAAAGATAATTGAACAAGAAAGCATGCATGTCTCCTTAGACAATCATGTCATCGTCTCATCGATTCTGAAATGTTACCGAGCCCCAATGAATGCCAATGTTGATTTTTTTTTCATAAAAGATATACCACAGATAATACCTCCACCGGCAGCTATCTAAATAAGGAGATTATAAAGCTGGCGAGGACACCAACCCTGAACTGTGAAGTAGTATTTCACCTCTAGCACAATCAGTCGTGGTGGCTCTCCTCAATCCATACCATCCACCGCTGCCACAATCCATCGATCCAGTGGTTAACAACGACAATGGACAAAGAGGAGGTAGAGAAACAAAAAAAAAAGTTTTGAAAAATAGCATTGCACAACGATGGTAAGAAGGCATAGGGAAAGTTGCAGCTGGAAGATTTTGCCAAGTTTGTGGAGCCTGTGTGTGTATTAGGTAGCGTTTGCTTCAACAAAACAAAAAACACTATTAGCGCGTAATTAATTAATTATTAACTATTAGAAACTTGAAAAATAGATCTATTTAATTTTTAGAGGTATTTTTATATAGAAAATATTTAAAAAAACACATCAAAAAATGTGCTCACAAAAAATGAGAAAATAAGCAAAAGTTATAAGCAGAACCGAACATTACCTTAGTCTGAGTGGAGAGTTGTCGATACAGAAGATTCTTATTGGACTAATACTGCAAGTATTCCGGGCTTTGATAGCACGCAGATTTCACTAGGACTAGACAGAGCAAGAGGACCGGCAGGAATAGCGACTGCTGCACATCCAAGTACAATCTAGGTCCTAGTTAATAGCACAACTACTCCACTGTTGTATTGCCAGCATAACAGATGAACTGAGAGCATCATATATTATTGGGGCCCTGAATTTCCATTTTGTTGATCTAGTCCAAAACTCAGCAACCTCAATACTAAATTTCCATTTGAAAACAATACATTGAGAAACAATATCCTAGTGCATTTTGACTTTTAATGATACATTCATTAATAACTAACAAAAATCATTCTGGCTTAAGTACCCGTCAGATACTTTGGTTCTATATTTGCTCACGTAATTCAACTAATATCTGTGTTGTAGCAAAAACGGCGAGTTATAGCTTAAATTATTAATATATTTATATTTAATCTATTTGCATGGGCCATGAGTAATTGAGGGCCCAACGGAAAAGAGGGAGCCAGAAGCGATAACTAATTGAGGGACCAAACCATAGAAGAATATAGTGATCTTAATTAATCTTCCTCTCTCGCTGACGCCACTGACACTGGCTATGGCAGCGGCGGGGCTTTCCCTCGCGTCCTTAGCTTTCCCGGTACAGTTGAACCATTCTTTGCCTCTCGGTCAATTGCCATGGCACATGGATCACCGGGTGCCTACTGGAAGGAGGCTTTCTCCTAGATCGCGCAGTCAACGAGCCTACATGTGGGATGGGGAGGGGAAGTGGCCGACGTCGCCATTGGCCCCTCTCACTCCATCTGGACCTGCCGAATTAGCCACATGAGAAGAATCTTCAGATGTTGCAGCGGTACCAAGCTAAATTATGAATGATCATGGAGGTGTGTGGCCTGTTCCCACCCACCACCTGGCTTCCATGGCCTATGGTGTGGTGACGCGTAGTTGTGGTTGGGGCAACATCGCAAGACGCTCAGCTTGGGACGGATCCCATTGCTGCTGGCCATCTTCCTCCTTCTGCTCAAGGGCGGTAGATCAGGCACGAGCACATGTCCCTTTATCTCTCGGTGATGCAAATGCCTATGTGGGCAATCAAGGCTATCAATAGAAAGTGTCGGGCCTTCCTATATAAGGGGCAAGAAGAAGTCAACGGTGGATACTGGCTTGTAGCATGGAAAGATGTCTGCATGCCGCTGGAATATGGAGGCTTGGGAATTAGAAATCTAGACTACTTCCGTCAAGCTTTGAGGATGCGATGGTTGTTTCTCAAAATAGAGCAGCCGAATAGGCCCTGGGCAATGACAAAGGTCAAGACCTTCTTTCACTCTGCAGTAACCTACAAGGTTGGAGACGGCTCCCTCACGGACTTCTGGCGGGCAAATTGGCTACCGCAAGGGAGCATTATGTCACTCTAGCCAATGCTTGCTAGTTTCATCAGAAGGACGAGGCTAACGGTGGCGCAGGCTTCACGAATCACAGATGGGTTCACGACATTAACGGCAGCCTATCAAACAGAGCGGTGACAGAATACTTTGAGGTATGGGATGCTGTCTAGGGTTTCTCGTTGCAATCTGGGGTGCAGGATGGGGTGGTCTGGAAGCTTGCCGAGGATGGGCAATTCTCGACACTGTCCGCGTGCAACATGTTCTTCATGGCAAGAACCACATTGTCACTATGCCAAGCTATTGTGGAACACGAGGGCACCATCAAGAGTGAAGTTCTTCATCTATTTAGCCATGAAAGGATGATGCCTAACAGCTGATAACCTGCAAAAGCGAGGCTGGCCGAATCACTCTCTCTACCCTCTTTGTTAGACTGAAAATGAGGATTGCCTACATCTCCTCGTCAACTGTGGCTGCATCAATCGGGTCTAGGGGGATGCTAAAGGGGTGGATCAATGTAAGCTTTCAACTACCTTGAGAGCTCGGGGTTGATATGATGGATTGGTGGCTGCAAGCAAGGGGTTGTTTTCGGAGAAGCTATAGGGCTGCGTTTGACTCACTGTTCATGATGACATGCTGGCTTGTGCAGAAGGAGCACAATGCAAGGATCTTTAATCAGAGGGAAAGATCAGTGGGACAACTCTTCAACGACATTAGGGAGGAAATCAGGATTTGTAAGGAGGCGGGGATCTTTGAATCTGACAATGGCTAGCTATGGTCTGTGCTAATGAGAGTGAGAGTAGAGAACCCATAGGTGGCTACCGTTGCGCTAGCTCATCTAGTTCGACAGCCTCCTATCAATGATGTAACAACTTGTAACCTTCTTCTCCTTTGAAATCTTAATAAAATTTGGTTGGCCTATTCCTTCACCCGACCCAGCTATTCATGGATTAGTCCTTCAAAAACAATGACTTCTCCTTTTTTTTTCTAGGGTGCATTGGTGAGGGCTGCGTTAATGCCGAATAGCATTGGGTTGTTCCCTAATTCAATGGCAAAACAATTTCTTCAACAACAAATGTCATTCAACCACCCGATGGTGGTGGATTCAACAAGGGCAGTGCTTCATCAGGTGTATCGGTCCCCGGTTTTGGAAACTAGAAACCAATTGTATTTTTCTGTGCCAATCCCTGGGTCAGTATTTGGTACACATAAATATAGCCAGTTCATAACATATCACAAATTGAACAAAGGCTAAAGGAAATAGATACCTTGGTTAAGGCTGCTTTGGCCATGGCCTATTAGAGAAACATACAACAGCGGGGACCAAAATAGTAGTAGGCACCAGACGACATGCCCACAAGCAGACAACTAGGACCGTGACCTAGGGTCGACTGGCACTCCAATCATCATGGTAAGGATGTGAACACACTAGCATGGTCTTTGCTCCCAACTTACAAACATGCTTAAAAATATATAAATTGAGCAACCATGAGTACATAGGTACTTAGCAAGCCACCACACAAAATGCATTCATGCACACATGATTCAAGGAAAGCTTTTGGTTTATTTTGCGCAAAGCAAGATTTCACAAATATTTCACAAAAACAATTGACCTAACAATTTGACTAAAAACAAAGCGTTATGTTAAAGTTGTTTATCCAATCACTGAGAGATACATCCAACTTCCCAAGCCTCACTTGGGTTGGTTTACCCTCGTTCTCATCCATTTTATCCCAACCACTCCGATATTCCCTCCTCTCGGGAACATCCATATACATGTCACCATCCCCAACTTATAGCTAAGCATGATTATAAAGCATTACAAGTCTAGTCAAGTGTAATATAAGTCTTTGCACTCCTTTAACTACAAACATAGCTATTCGAATAGATTTGTTTACTCACACAACAGTGGATACACACTTTATCTGTAATCCGTGACGCACCTAACACATGAGACTTATAATGGCCTGGTTTTTTGGATTTCCTCTCGTTGTGATACCCGCTCCATGATCTATGAGCCCACATGCACCCACTGGCTACCAACCGCCTTATCAGTGGTGATAAGGAGTCCTGAATCCCGAGATATAAAATAAATATAACTAAAGATAGTTGCGTTTTAAGTTTTTCATGACATTTATCCTCATACACAGCACTTCATCTACAAAACCATCCGTTAGCTTGTTTCAATATTCTTGATTCTTATTCTAGTTCAATAATCCAAATTCCATGCTCAGTCATGGATGTGCAATTTGGATATTTATTCATGTTCCTAAATCTTTCTTTGGTTAAACAATTCATGTTCAATGCTTAGTCATGGATGTGTAATTTGGATCTTTATTCATTTTCTTGTGGGTAAGCACTGACTCTGCTTACTCGGCTCTATTGGTAAATGCTAAGGATGTATTCATGATTGTCTAGGATGGAAACTACTATTTAATTCATGATTGTCCAGGATGGAAACTACTATTCGATGAATTCATGTCCTTGGTTTCGATGAGAAGAAATATTTTCTTTTATTTTAAAGAAAAGAAAAGTGTGCTTTGCTTCAAAGAAAAGGAAAATGTTTTTATTCGTTCTTTATTTGCTAATTGTTGTTTGTTTTTTCAAGTTTCATATTGTACTTGCTGAGTGTTTTTATATACCTACTCTTGTGTTTTATTTGGTGTTTAGTTGCCAAAGATGATCTCAGCATGTATGGGCAAGAGTAGCACCCATTACCTCCACACTTTTGCACTCATTGAAACCATACAACTAACTTTCATATAATTAGAATATCAAATAACATAATTGGATTTAACATGGTTGTTTTCTTCTGTCATCATAGTTTATGTGGTTTCAATGGAGTTGAGTGTGGCTTCATGTTAAACCAGGATGTCAGTGGATACAACATAGATTCTCTTGAGAATTTTAATAAATATTGGACCTAGTTGGTTTTTGTATGTGGTGTGGTAGCACTCCAAGTATGTGGGTACCTGGGGCGTTATAGGGGTTACTATTTCACTGGTATTTTGGGTAACCCAAAGTTGTATTGTTTCCTTTTACGCTTGCCAAAAACTAATGTAACTCCCAAACGGACCCATAGGGGTTCTATACTACTTGTGTTCAGTGCTATAGAGAGGGGTGGTGTTGATCGAGACTAAAGAGGACTATTTTTTTATATGCACCTCAATATAGCACATATCTATGCATAGTTTTTACAACCTTAGAGAATTCGCTGATTTAATTCTACAACTATTTACTCTGTTACTTAAGCATATACTGCATTTGGAATTTCCCCAGTTAAAAAAATAGAGATGCATTAATTAAGATTGAACCACTTTTCAATTTGAATAAAAAATGACTATGCCTCTCCCACATGTATTGATGTATGTACCTAGTTAACATGCCACTTGATTCATAGAAAACAATCCAACAACCTATAAATAGTTTGTTAATAATATTCTATCTAAATTGTTGGTCTTATTTATAACACTAGAATGGATTAGCCAATCCACTATGTCATTTGGCATAATAGCATTGTTCTTATTCAAGCACCATGCCAAAACAATGAAAAAATGAAAATAATGTATTGATTGGATTGTTCTATTTTATAGTAAATGCATATACCTTCTAAATGTGAAACTACTACATGCATGACAAAATTGTATAAATAGTAGAAACGATTACATTGCCGTGAGGTGCAAATTTCTCTCGCAGAATTTTCACGTGATAATACAAGAATAGCTTTAATTTTTTCTAAGCTTGCTTTGTTAGATATTACAAATGCGATCATACAACAAGATTAGATTAGAGATGGATCATGATCGTTGGTAGCTTGAGAAAGAAAAGGAAGTTATACACAAGTCAATATAAGAAATTAAAACCGAAGATTTATTAATTGTTTGTATGTCATATATTTCCAAAGAAAGGGTGAGAAGCATAAACACAAATGATATGAAACAAATCTATTGTAGAAATTAAGATAAAATGCAAACACAATTTTATTCAAAAATGTATCAACACTCACTCTAGACATATAAAAAAAAGGAAGAAAGTGAATCATTTGTAACAAATTTGATAAAGAAAATAAACATTGAATTTCTTACCCAATCTTTATGTCCATCATCCTTAATTTTAAGGGACACATTCCAGTCCCCATCTTTATAGAGTTTGTGTGCCTTCAACCATTGCAAGATTGAAACCTCTTTTTTACTAGAAACCACATCTTGCTTTGAAGCCAGCACTTGACTAAAAGGAATGGCGTTCAAAGGTGCAACATCCAATAGTTCATTGCTAAGCGTAAAAGCCATATCCGATGTATTTTTTTCATCCTCTGAATCTACATCAATCTCTATAGAAGGAATGTCTGTCAGAGTTTCCTTAGAGTCACCTCTTGAATATTCAAAACCACTCATTGGGGCTACACTCTTTGGGGCCTCACCACTCATGTATCTATAGTCCCAAAGTGATAGTAGAATGCAAAGGGTATGGGAGGAGTCTATCTGCTATACATGAACATTTCTTCTAAGAAATATCATTGTGAGAAAAATAGTGTAAACATGAGAGGCTCCAAAATAGTTGTGGTGCTTTTTAAACACCTCTTGGATACTCCAAGCCTTTACAACTAACATCGCCAACTGGTGGCATACTACACTAATGACATATTGAAGTTTTTACCTTTAATTGATATACATATATTTCTCCATTTAATGTGATAGATATTTTATTCCTTATGTAGACATAGGATTTATTGTGATACATCTTTTCTAACTTATAGAGACGTGCCAGTAGTGTGATACATATTTTGTTCTTTATATGAACATACCATTTAATGTCATACATCTTTTATTCCTCATATGGTTTCATCGTGTGATGTAATACACATCTTCTAACAAATGCTTGTATTTAGAGAAAAAAGATATAAATAGATGGCTCAACATTGTATTTCTCCATACATATTTTTTCCTTACATGTAAAAACAATTAATGTTTTGCTTACATAGATGTGCAATATTGTGCACTGAATATCTTCCAACAAATAATTATATTTAGACAAAATACATGTGAAGCGTATGTAAGCTACTTTTATTTCTCTATATCTTTCTCGTTTTATTTTTTTGAATGTCCTTCCAGCATTGTAATTTGCTTCTAATGCTTTATTAGCTTGGTAGCAAATGTGCGGCACCTGGTGATGTGTTCCCAGTTGTATAACTCTTGGATGAATGTACACTAGAGGAAGTAGCAAAACTAGTAACTGAAAAAACTCACTTTTCTTGTCTTTCTGGAGAGTAAGAATTGGCTTTTCTAAGATGCAACAAATAAATGGTTAGCCCCACCTAAACCATGGTCCACCTCAGCACACAAATGGGCCATGGTTGCAGCAAGATCCACATTGAGGACATCCACAACCGAGACATGCATGTATGGTGTAGGTTGGTTTACAGGCTCTGTAAATGGCAGCCCATCTGGTAGGCCATTTTTAGATCACGTGTAATTTGTGTGATTAATAATTGGAAAAAAGCAACTATTGTTTGAACTAATGTGGATAATTTGGGAAACTTGTTTCTAGAAAATATTTTCTTTGTCTTTTATGCACAAGTGAATCAAGGAGATGATCATGGTGAGTCGGAATGGGGTTTCGAGTCGGTCAGAAGATGTCACCGGATGATCATGCTCTAGATTGGGAAGAAGCTGATCCCTGAGCCTCCATCTTGGCCATCTTGTACCTCATTCCCACACTCTTGCGGGCAATCCTGTGGAGGGAAAGGCCTCAAGCGAAAGTGATCCTAATGTCTGAAGTAGGTGCTGGCTCCTTAGAGTCCTCCAAGATGTCGGACTCGTCTAACATCAGCTTATCCTCAGCCGGTATGTAAGGCTCGTCCTCCTCTGGCTCTACCTCCTCTAGCTTGTTCTTCTCAGGGTCAGTCTCAGTCACTCCACTGTCAATCCTGATTAGAGCCTCCTCACTGCCACTGTGATGTACTGCTGTCATAGATGCTATCTCTTTGGGTGGGTCAGTCTAAACCTGCTCCTCCCCAACTCCCTCAAACTGCTCATCCGAACTGATGATAAGGGACCGTGCTCTGGTTTTCAGGTAGTCTCCGCTAGCAAGCAAAGCGTGGAAAGAGGTGGGATAGGGTGGGGTAAGGAAACACAAGTAGTCGAAGTGTCGGTCTAACTCAACGGTGGTGGGTAGTGGTGGGGGTAGGGTGGCGGTACTGTTGAGGTGGCAGTAACTACGGCATAGGCTGTGGTGGCTACAGCGGTGGCGGCAGTAGCGGATTGAAGATGAAGCTCTAGCTGCTGAGTCTGTTGCTAAGCGCTCTCAAGCTGGGCTCTGAGTGTCCCTAGCTGGGTCCCTCTGGTCAAGTACTATGCTGAAAGCTGTTCTTTTTGCTGCTAGTAGACGTCAAGCTGTGTCCTGAGTGTCACTCTCTGTGTCCTAGAAGTCTAGTGCTCCTCCTCAAGCTGTTGGAAAGTGTGGGTCAAGTTGAGGTGATCAACCTTTAAGTCTCCTAGACAGCCCTTCTGCTCTACTAACTCCAGTGGTGCCTCCTCGTAGCAGTCGTCAACTGCCTCAACCCAATGTGACAAGTATGTCACAATTAGGTTGTAGAAACACGGGGTGCAGCGCACGGTGCAGAAGTGGTCGTCCTTCCCACGGTAGGGGTGGTGCACATACTGTGTCAGCTAGAGTACCTCCTAGTGGTGTGCATCGAACAAACGCATCGCGGGCGGCATCCTAGACTATGCCCTCTAGTGTGTCGATGTGGTAGTCGGTCCTGAAGAGGTACATGGCTCAGTGGAGGTGCGTGGGTAGATCCACACCTCAGCCTCCCACTCATCACGCTCTACAAACTCGAATTTCCATCCACGATAGACGAGTCCGCTCAGGTAGCGCAGGCACCACATTAGTCTATGGAACTGCTCATTGAAGCCATTAGACATGCCGCTGTGCAAGGCAGTCCAACCCAAAGCATGTCCAAAGTCTGCCATCTACAAAGATTTTTGAAAGAAGTCAGCGCAGCGGAAGAAAGTAAAAGCCTTTTTAAAGATGCTAAAGGAAGAGATGGAGTATAGAAAGAGTAACAAAAATTGTTTTTTATTTCATGAAATAGGTTTTCTCCAAATTAATTCGTGGGATTTTTTCCTTGGCCAACTTAAAAAGGATAGGGTGCCGTTGGTCTTAACCTACAGTCGTATGGCTTTCATACCAGCTCTGTCGGCCCTTGTTTTCATAACTGGAAGCCATTGTGTTTCATGTACCAATCCCTGGATCAAGTAGTTGGTACTCACGAATACATTGTTGGAATAT
The DNA here is from genome assembly GCA_003991445.1 of Oryza meyeriana var. granulata. Classification (NCBI taxonomy): domain Eukaryota; kingdom Viridiplantae; phylum Streptophyta; class Magnoliopsida; order Poales; family Poaceae; genus Oryza; species Oryza meyeriana. Next base: position 210,232 of record RYFJ01001778.1, read on the forward strand.
CACATGCTCATACACACGGAAGTTTCACGCAACTTTATTACATAACGGCCAGAATGGCATAATAGAGTACTTAGAACCAAACGTTTCATAGATTACATTCAAATACAGAAAGTAGATAAGGCGGCGAATACAAGGCTACAGCAACACCATTGCCACAGGCAATGACCGAGACTAAGACCTACTGAACGCCATCTTCACCACCATCTTCAGGATAATGGTTGTAGGGATCCTCGGCACCATTGACTATCTCTAGAGGTGATTTAGCAAGGGTGAGTATGAAGGTACTCAACAAGTCACCACACAAAGATGCAAATGCTCAAGGTATAACAAGAAAAGTTTTGATTACTTTGCATAAAGCCAGTTTTACAATCAACTTTGCAAACCTATGACCTAGCATAGACTAAACAAGTTTTAGTTTCCATAGTTCATTAATCAGTGGAGGTTCTTTCCACCAACCATGATTATGTAAGGATGGCTTACCGCCACGTCTTGTCATGATTTTTGGGGGTCTACCCCTTCTCTCCTCTCGAGAAATTGATCTCCAAGTCCAAAACATTCATGCAATACCCAATACCCATCAAGTTTAAAGTTTGAATCTAGCCAAGTGTAATACGTGTCTCAGTGCTCCATTAACCCCGAGAACAGCTATTCAAATAGATTGGTTTATTCACACTGCAGTGGATGTACGCTTTACCCGCACTCCGTGACTTGCCCAACTAATGAGCCTAGTCTCAACGAATGAGACATGTCACTGGAAAGAATTTCGATAACCTCATTCTGGCAGTACCCACTCCATGAACTTGGGTCCCCATGCACCCTGGGCGTACATGGTTTCCAGTGGTGAGAGGATGTGGTGTTCCCAAAGGTGCTATTAGGTGCATTATTCATCTTTAAGTTTGTTGTGGTTGCCAAAACCAGCAGATTAAGTCTGTTGTCTTCATCTTCTTCTCTTGCAATAATCCACCATGGCTTGGATACTGCCTCTACTTACCTAACTACTTTGCTAGCTGTATTCCCATTAGAGAAGTATGGCCGTACTCTATTCGTTTCATGCATAGCTTTATGGCTCGGTCCATAACTAACTAGGGCGGCACATACCTTTCCCGGATTTCACCCAATTCCACCTTGCCACCCCGGTCTAAAACATTCAGTTTGTTTTATTTCACAAATCATTTCATCATCAATATGGCAATGTGGCGTTCATGTCTCCACATGCCAATAATTCAGTCACCTTCCCTAAGGCGATTGCCCAAGCATAAAGCATTTAATAAATCATGAATGTATGCATCTAGATAAGCATAGCTAAGAAATTGTCATAATTGACTAAGGACTCATACGTATAAAGGGTACAAGGTAGCATGGTGATCAATATTCAAAAGTAGGCTTAAACAACTTGAATCTTTCATGTATAGCATGCAATTTTCTATACTCCTATAAAAGAAGGTAATGGCACTGAAAGTAAATCTGCCACTCCTACCTATTCCATTGTAAATTTTGCAATTTACCTCTTGAAATTCTTAATATTAAGAAACAATCAAATCCAAATGGATAGTCACATATAAAATCAAATTAAGGTGAAATATTCCCCATAAAAAAAAGATGCGTAACATATTTCATGGAAATTATATTTTTATTTATTTTAGGAAATATTATAATGTATTTTTGTATCTGTAGCAAAGCAAGCTAGTATTTGTAAACAAAGTAATTTCGCAAAATGGTTCAACATGAGCATGAGGAAGTGGTGACTAGCCTTGCTTAAGCTCTTGACCATCTTTCTCTCCAATCAACTCAGCGGCTCCTTCACAATCTAAATTTACGAGTGAAGGATTCAATTTGAATTCAAATGGAATTCACCTAAAATCACTAAAATTCCAAATAAAATCAATAAAATGCAAATTTGGTTCTAACAGATGGAGCTCGAATTTAGATGAATTTAGGTTCAAGTTTCACTTAAATCGGAGTTACGACGAGGGAGAAACAAGGTTCTAAAGATTCAAATTTGGATTAATTTGAATTAATTGTGAAAAGTTAGTGTGCTTTAGGTGGCCTGACATAGCTTGGCCCGGCCCATGGCGTGACCGAGGCTAATATGTGGGACCAAGGGATTCTTTTTACCGAATTATTTTCCTAAGGAAAATGCCTTGAATCTCTGACGTTTGGGGCCGATCCCTTTAACATGGGTCAAAGCCGGTTACTTAAACCCAGTGAGGATCACATGTCAATGGCTCACAAATTCAAATTGATTTTAGTTAGATTTTTAAGATCTATTCCCACCTGTCAAAGGGTAATTAGGAAGGGGATTTGGTGGGGATTAGTGCACATGGTGATTAACCCAGAAGTGGGCCCCACCTGTCAGCCATAGAAGGGGGGTGGCATCGTCTTCAACCTCTCGCCTGTGCGAGAGGCTAAGCGAGGTGCAGTGCAGCACGGCCAGAGCCAGAAGCAGCTCGGCAGCGGCTGAGGGAGGACTAGGGATACTCTGGTGACCTCCCGCCGGCGGCGGTGGCAAAATAGGTTAAACATCAACATGATGCTCGATTTGAGCTCCACGGAATCTAAGGAGTTGATTGCAACCAAAAACAACCTAGGGTTCAGCGTGGGGACAGTATGTCCACAGTGGGCTCGGCGGCGGTGACATTGCACGCAGGCTGGAGAGGCAACGAGGCACAATTGGCCAAATTGGGCCCAGCGCTCACTACTAGGACTCGAGAGGATGCTTCAGGCATGAGGGCTTACTAAAATGTGGCTGGACAGTGAGAAGCGGCTGTTCGTGGTGGTGACGGTGCAGAACAAAGTCGGCGATGGGCGGCACAGTCCCGAAATGCTCGATGCGGTGTTCTAGCTTGGGGACGGTGGTTCGATCCTCCTTCTTGGTGTCCCGGTACGTGCGGGCGTTTGGACAACCCAACCGAGGGTCTCCTCCTCCGGCAATGGCGTCAGGCGGCGATGTGATCCTGTGCCCCGCAGGTGTTCAACCACCTGTGGCATAGCGGCGCAGAGAGATCAAGATGGTGTTCTGGCAGTCTGAGAGGGAATGGCGCACAGTGGCAGGGTGCTCTAGGTAGCTCTTGTTAGAATTGTTAGTGGGCCTAGGGCCCAATTGGAGATTAATTCCTAGAAAAATCTCAAAAGCCCACCTCATAGGAGCCATGCATGTGAACTTTAGTACCACCTTGCTTATTGTAGGGGAGGGAAACCTCCTTAAAAAGGTGAGTACTCTCCTAGACACTTGAGCAATGTGTGGTAGAGAGAACTAGAGAAACACACGCTCGCTCGCCTCGCTTCGCCGGCCGGGCTCGGGCACGGGGATAGGGCCAGGTCTTCAGGGCCCAGGGGTGCGTGCACGCGACATGTGCGTGAATGGTCCGCCAAAATTGTCTCCTCATGCTTCTGCAGACGCGGCTTACTTTTGCAGTTTTGGTGTTGCTGCATCCAACGGATATTGCGGTGTTTGTTTTGGAACTCACCGGATTATTTAGTGTGTTGGACTGGTGTGGAGTCTGATAGGTTACGCGCGACTTATCCGGTTTGGTTATGGGTTATGGAAAGCGTCCTGATCACACGTCTTATAAATACCAAACGGCCACCTCCACGCAATACACGCGAAAGTAATATAGGGTTTTGACTCTCCTCTGTATTGCGCCACCACATGTCGTCTACTCCGTCTCGCTCGTCGGCGTGCACTGGTGATCGGGAGAGCAAGTCTCTGGAACCATCGTCCTCGTGAAGTTCTGCACCGGGAGAGGGCGAATAAGGTGTTTGGGAAGTGCTCCGTGCGACTGCTTGTTGTTTGTCCACCACGGCTCGTCATCCTCTACGATCGGGCGCTACGCGTCGTCATCACCATCCTATATCGCGCATTGTACGTACGGTGCGTGCTACTGCTCCGAGCCCTGCTCTTGAACAGAATCATCGGTGCGTATTCATCGTGTTTTACGTGTTCGATATATTCATGTATTGTTTTGTTGTATACATGTCTAGATTGTGTGAGATGGTTCTGCTAACTTATGTAGTTAATGTCATAATTTATTTATGAAATAAATTAAATCTACATATGCTTATTTTTCCAACAATCTAAAAACCTTATGATAGGCACTATGATTTTACTATGGTTGGATTTGCCGATGCACTGAGGCTGGATAATTTCACTGGTGTGCACTTCAAGAGATGGCAGATTAAGGTCACTTCATGGCTCACGGCTATGAAAGTATTCTGGGTTAGTAATGACAGACCTGAAGGAGTTCTTACTGCTGAAAAGCAGAAGGAATTTGAGGAAGCCACTACTATCTTTGTGAGATGCATTCTTAGCGTTTTTAGTGATCGTCTAGTCGAGGTGTATATGCACATAACAGACACTAAGGAGTTGTGGGATGATGTATGTACTCTCACAAGCTGCAAGGCAGGTTGGTTATGCCTTAATGTGTTCTGTTCACTTTAAATAGCGAATATGTTGTCCTGCAAAGTATTCTTGAAAGAGCACACCTATATGAGCCCGATTGTTAGTCGCAGTCTATGAAGATTTTAGGTGAATCTCCTAAAAAGCTCATGAAGAGACCAAGGAGTATGTCTTATACGTTTCAATTGAGGGGTAGCCTACTGGTGGCCTAGTATCAGTTAAGTTTCTGAGTGAAACTTAACTGAACAAAACTTGCAATTCAAGACTTAGTCCATTGTTCAAGTTGTGAGTAAGTGTAGCTTGGAGATCTAGATGGATGTTCAACTTTAACTGGTCTTCATCGAAAACTGGTATAAAAACAATACATTGAAAAAAGGCAAATCTCTGTGTGACTTTAAGATTTGGTGGGGGATTATTGGAATTGTTAGTAAGCCTAGGGCCCAATTGGAGAATAATTCCTAGAAAAATCTCGAAAGCTCATCTCATGGGAGGCATGCATGTGAACTTTAGTACCATCTTACTTATTCTAGGAGAGAGAGACCTTCTTAAAAGGGTGAGTGTTCACCTAGACACTTGAGCAATGTGTGGTAGAGAGATCTAGAGAAACACACACGCGCGCTCACTCGCCTCGCCTCACCGGGCACGGGGGGCGCGCGCATGCAATATGCGCATGAATAGTCCGTCAAAATTGGCTCCTCATGCTTGCCCAAACGCGGCTTCCTTTTGCAGCTTTGGTTTTACTGCATCTAAAGGATATTCCGGTGTTTGTTTTGGAACTCACCGGATTATTCAGTGTGTTGGACTGGTGTGGAGTCCGGATAAGTTATACGCGACTTATCCGGTTCGGTTACGGGTTATGGAAGGTGTCTTGATCGCACATCTTATAAATACCGAACCGGCACCTCCATGTAACACATGCGAAAGCAATCTAGGGTTTTGCCTCTCCTCTGTACTGCGTTGCCACACGTCGTCTACTCTGTCTCGCTCGTCGGCGTGCATCGGCGATCGGGAGAATAGGTCTCCGGAACCATCGTCCTCGTGAAGTCCTGCACCGAGAGAGGGCGAATAAGGTATTTGGGAAGCGCTCCATGCGACTGCTCATTGTTTGTCCACCACGGCTCGTCTTCCTCTACAGTCGGGCGCTGCGCATCGTCATCACCATCCTGTACCATGCGTTGTATGTACGGTGCGTGCTACTGCTCCAAGCCCTACTGCTTCGAGCCCTCCTCCTGAATAGAATCGTCGGTATGTATTCATCGTGTTTTACGCGTTCGATCTATTGATGTATTGTTCTGTTGTATACATGTCTAGATTGTGTGAGATGGTTCTGCTAGCTTATGTGGTTAATGTCATGATTTATTTATGGAATAAATTACATCAACATATGCTTATTTTTCCAACAGCTATACAGGTTAAAACACATTGGCCGAGGAGACGGGCTTGACTGGTGTCCTATGGCTAGGCATGGTGAGGCCGGCGCAGGGCTAAACAAGGTTGAAAAGATGGCCGCGAGGTTGCCAATGAGGTCTAGGAGGGGATAGGGCGGGGCAAGCTGGCCTCTGGTTGGTTGGGCTCTAGGCAAGGTGGAGGATCGTGCGGCGACCGAGTTGGTGATGGGACGTGGCGGCGAGATTGGTGTCACCGGGTCAAGGGAGGGTGAGGTGGAAAAGACGGCACAGCACAGTCGAGCTGCTCGGTCTCGAGACGACAACACAAAGGCGAGTGTGGTGTATGGCCCTGATGGGGACGGTGCAAGGGCGTAATGGCAGGGTAACGAGACGGTGCGACGGTCTTGGCGGCGGCGGCGGCGGCTGACGCGACGGCGGCCAAGTGGATGCAACGCGACAGGGGTGCAGGATCCCAAAGCTCACCTCCCCTAGCTTCCTTGGGCACAGTGACGGTTGGCGTAGGGGAGAACAGTGGAGCGGCGGCCGAGGCTAGAACCAAAAAGGGAGGGCAACAAGACGGCGGCCTGGCTTGGCATTTTACCAAACAGGGTAAAGGCAAGGTTGAGCTGGAAAAGGAAAGAGAGGGAGAGAAAAGGAAAAAGAGGGAAGAAGAGGGGTTTGATTGCAAAATCTGGATTTTTTCACTAATAGAATAGAGAGAATTATTTAGAGAATTTTGGTATAGACTATTTCATATAAATTATTTATTCACAATATTTGATTTTGCCACAAATTGAATTATGACCTTAACTTGAATACAATTAATTATAATTTAATTTGGGATTTTTTTCCATAATTCAATTAATTGTGGCCACTTTATTATTTGATTTATTTGGCACCAAACAATTGGAATTGAAAGAATAGAGGGAGAAACTAGACATGATGCAATTTAATTAAAAAGTTTTCGATGGCTTGTATTTTGAGTTACAATTTAGTTGTTTAAATTTTTAGGGCGTTACGATAGACTTGAAAACAGAGCGAAGAAGAACAGTGTGTTGTTTGTATATGCTTGGATCATGTACCATGGAAGTTTTCTGCATACACGTGTGTTAGAATCAATATGGTCACCATAATACATGAGTGCTAGATTTCTTCATATTCTTTTGTGATTGAATTCATAATTTTACACGTGTGTTAGAATCAATATCGTCACCAACCATGACCTATGTATTTTTCATGAATCCACCCATACTTTTATGGTACCAAATATCACTCCATCGTCCTTACATTTTGAACTTTATTTTGGCCATTATCCCCACTACGACTCGTACTTTGTCAGTTAATATCCATCATAGTTAGATGACTTTTAATTAGATTTGATGACGAGAGGCAGGCAGCACCACCATTGCACCAAGCAATCGTCTTGTAGACTTTCAGTAGACTACTCATAAAGCGTGTGATCACCAAATTATCTTTTAATTTAAGAAGGGTACCTATCAAATAACTAGAAAAATCAAGGGTGCCCCGCGTGAAAGAAAAATAAGGTTTGAATGTTGTTAAGAAAAAGAAATTCTTCAATCTAATTTGTTGACATTTGAGTACTCTGTTTGCGCCAATAATTCAGCATCCCAGGCACAACCTTTCCAATCTATGGTCAGAGTCTACCTTTGACGAAGACCACCAGCCTACCAGCCAAGTGAAACTCTTTTTCGTTGCGATGAAGTCAGAGTTTGTGGATTAAATTAAAGTGTCTTAATCCTCTCTTTTTAAAAAAATATGAACAAAACAGCTCACGATAACAATCTTAATCTACCACCCGCTTCAACTCCATAAATTTTTAAAGCTAGAGATACCAAGCTAAAATCTTTAAGTTAAAGCTATGCCAAAAATCTTTTTTTTAAAGCTCGGTCTCGATACTAATTAAAGATGCATCTAACAATTATATTTTTAGATATTAGAATTTAAACCCCAATAAAACCATACGTATGCGTCTTTTATATAATTAAAATTAAATTAAAGCCTAACCAGTGCCACGACTCCACCACACGAAACAGGGTCATCGTCTTATGAGTCTCATAGTTAGCTCCCCGAGTCCCTGATGTTACTCCGGATCTCTGGCGAGTATATTTCTGCAACTTAATTTACCGCCGTTTGCTCGATCCAGTATGGCGGCGGAGATGATCAGCTCCGCCGTCGTGGGAGAAACTCTGAACAGGGTCGTGTCGAGGATACTCACCACCGGCAGCCATGGCGAGGACGACAGGCGCGACGGGATCAGGGGCAGCGTGGAGAGGCTGGAGATGGCGCACGGCCGGATGGAGGCAGTGCTCGAGCTGTCGACGCGATGGCCCATCACCGACGTGTCGCTGCTCCGGTGGCGCCTCAGGCTGAAGCGCGCCGCGGAGGAGTGCGACAGCGCGCTCCGCCGGAAGAAGCAGCTCGCCGTGGAGGACGACGAGGCGGCGAGCCGGTCCTCGTTCCCGCGGCGCGTCGCCCACGCGACCAGATCGCTCGTCTCGGCGCTCATCGGTGGACGTGACGGCGACAGCGACAAGTCGTCGAGCTCGAGCAGCGCCCCGGCGGCCAACGTCCGGAGATTCGAGAGGCTCGCGGACGGTGCGAGCGAGTTCCTGAAGTTGGTGGAGCTCGGCGGGACGCGGCCGCGGCAGCACGCGTTCTTCGACCCGCTCATCGGCCGGCTCCTCGCCGGCGAGACGCTGAACTACCGGTCGGTGCGAGGGAGGAAATTCTGTTACCTGGGCGTGCGGCCGGTGAGCTTCGAGGAGCGCGGGGTGGAGGCCATGGTGGGATTCGTCGTGCAGGATTTCATGGCGCCGGCGAGGAGCTTCCGCCTGGGGATCATGGTGCGCCTCTCCGAGCGCACCGACGTGCTCGGTACAATGATCGAGTGCTTGCAGTCAGCCACGCCCACGTCCCACTTCAGGTCAGCAAAATTTGATCTTTTTTTCAGGAAACATAATTCGACCAAAATTTCGCTTTTTTTCGAGTACCTCACACCCGCGTAACAAACACCACTCCACACGCACACACCCGCGTTCAAATCGACAAAGACCAGCGATCTCATTAAGCACCCAGACTTTGAACCTAGCGGATGAAGTGATGCACCCACGACCAGTCCACTACATCCCTCTAATATTTCTATATGGAACATCATTAATTTGATAGAATTTTGGTAGATTTCAAACAGGGCCTAACTAACATGCATTTATTTTTGTGAAAAATTTGCTCAAAATGTTTGGACAATTTCAATCAGGGTTGTTGCTGAAGACGTAAGGAGAGAACTCGCCCAGCTGCCGACGCAGGATTTCACCTGGGTGGCACGCTCTCCTTACGGCCACAACAAATACTGGGTTGACGTCCACAACACTCTCACCCGGTGGTATCGTCCAAACCCTCTCTGTTGCACCGACCACCACCCGTACCGCAGCCGGATCCCCTCCTCCGGCGCATCGCCGCTGTGCAGCACGTATCCAGAGCAGATCATCAACGTACACCTGCAGTGCAACATCCCGGCGCCGCCATCTGATAACCTCGTCGAGGAAGACGAGCAGCCGCCGCCTCTGAATCTAACCGTCCTCTTCATCCCCCATGACCATGGCACCCCGGAGGAGGAGGAGGACGGCGTCAAGCAGCACTTGTCCAGCTCGTACGGCAGCCAGAGCTACGCCCTGGAGGTGATCGACGAGGAGGAGCAGCAGCAGGAGCAGCACCGCGCCGCCGGCGGAGGCGCGTGCCGGCTGCAAGACCTCGACGAGAGGCTTCTCCCCAAGGCGGTGGACCACCTCCGCAGGCACGCGGCGTCGAGGACGTACCAGGTGTCCCTGAGGTCCGGCCACGGCACCGCGCACATCTACGTGGAGAAGACCGGTGCGAGCGACGGGAGCGCGCAGGGAAGAAGAAGCATAAGCAGGAGTAGGATGAGGATGAGGACGACGACGGTGGAGAAGAGGCGGGAGAGGTACAGCATAGAGGGGTGGCGGGACACGACGGCGAGGCAGCTGCTTAAACTGTGGGTGGTGCGGGCGTCGGAGAAGCTGCATGGCTGCGTCAGCTCGTGGACTACTGATAATAATTGAAACAACCCTGCTCCGAGACTCTATCTAATTCTGTTCATAGATAGATAGCCTGTGAAATCGCCAAATTAATCTTTAGATCATCATATGGTTATATATATATATATATATGTATATATATAGTTCATGCTGAAGAAGGTAACATCTAATATAGATGAACACAAACATATCTTGCCGCTCTATTTCATTGGATGGTACTCCTCCCTCTGTTTTTTTAATAAATGATATAGTTTATTTTCTTGTGACTTAGTTTATCACTGAAGAAATTTTAGGCATGGCTTATATTTTTGCACATTTATACCTATGTTTTGAATATAACGAATGGTCAACGTTAAGACAAAAGTCAACAATATCATTTCTTAAAAAACGAAGATAGTCTTTCAACAATTCAGCCTATTCGACGAACACAAACAGGATGAACCCACTGGAAAGAAGATTTTATTCTTAGGGGAAAATGCACCAACAGAAATAGTTGAGTGTTCTGGTTATCCTGTTTGGCAACTTTGGGTAACTTCGTAAAAGAGGATTACAAGTTTAGATGAGATAATTAGCAGAGATAATTAGCAGTGAGATCAACATGAGAATCCGATTTTTAGTTTCAAACTCTTGTTTAGTAAAAATAATGAGAATATATGGAGTTTAGATCCATTGCTTTGGACGTCTCGTCTTGTCTTGCGACTTGCCCATCACCTGGGACCTCCGCGTCCCTGCTCCTCCTGTCCCCTTCCTCCTCTCTCTCTACCGTCCACGTCGGTGGCAAGAGAGAGGTGGTTGTCTTTGCTCTGGACCTAAGTTAAAGTTTTAGAGTTTTTTCTCTTAAAGTATCTAGTAGATCTATTAGCTAGTCTAGTCTTTAGGGTGTCTTTCATGTTGTTCCTTAAGTTATATTTGTTTAGATTCTTTGGTCTTTTCCTTCTCTTTGTCGACAGCTACTTTGTTTATTTGTGAGTTTCTTGACAAATATTTAGAAAGTCTTGTATGTTGATTATCAATGATTCAATTGGCAGTGTCAGCTTTAGGATTCAGGTCGCCGATGGGTTTGGTGACACTGGTTTGAGGTCTACTATAAGAATAAACATGATAGTCAATGCCCATTCAAATACCTTTATGTGTGCCAGAGCTAGTCAGTTGTGGTCTACTATAAGAATAAAGATTATGGTCAATGCTCTCTCAATACAACGTTCTAAGACTTGGAGTCTCTTCATTTTATTTTGGTAGTTCTTATTTGTCTATTTCTTGCAACAACAAGGTTGCAATCATCTCTTTATTAATATAACCTGCCCTTTTTTAAAAAAAATAATTTCAAAGAACTGTAAAGTTAATAACTAAACTATGAACTAGCTTCAACTTTACCAACCCATTTCAGATAGCTTCAACAATAGCAATTAAAATTATCATAAAACTATAACTCTGTTCAAACCCCCGGTTCTTGACAAACTAGGCCCACATATCATATGGATTATGCTAACTGATGATTGAGCAGTAAGCCATGTAACCGTCTACAATGTAGTCATGCCACATCAGATGATGCGTCGGCATGTGCAGGTAGGAAACGAGCTGTCCAGCTGCACTAGGTTGAAGCGATCCGGCGCACCATACCACCAACTATACTATCTCGATTCAATCAAGGTTCAAAGGGCATGAGCAGAAGACGAGGGACATTGTCCCTACCCTGCTTTTCTCCGCACAACCAAACAAGATTGTATGGAGAAGAGCAGGGCAAGAAAAATGTCCCTCATCTTCTGCCCATCCCACTTTTAACCTCAACTTAGTCGAGCTGGTGCTTGGATTAATTTGGCCTGGTGCAGCCGGATTTCTTTGTTTCCCACCCGTGCACACCGATTCGTCATTCGACATGACATGGCTACAGTGTAGAAGATAGCGTGGTGCACCGTTTTGCCTCCGCTAAACATAATATTCATAACATGTGGACTCAGTTTATCAGTAACTAGATGTTTGAATGGAGTCGTCGTTTTATGAGAATCTTAGTCGCTATGATTTTAGCTATCTGAAATGGGACGCTAAAGTTACAGGTAGTTGATAGTTTAGTCAATAAATTTGTAGTTGTTTAAAATTTACTATAAAAATGATAGTAGTTTAAATGGGACTATGTTTTAAGTCTAAAAAACAAGGAAACCGCATAAGTCTAAAAATAAAGGGGAACCGCATATCCTCTAACTAAATTAAAAAAGGAAAAGTTAATAGCCTACTCCTTCTAAATTACCATTCCCTTCTAAAAGCTCACCCCAACCAAAGGCACCGCTGGAGGAATGGAGATATGAACGTGTTCAACCACTTTCATCACCGCAGTATCTGCTCATGACCCCAAATATCCGCGTTACAAACATCGTTAGTGTAGAATTGTTAATATCCACGAACAAAAAGGACCCATACCAGCAATTAGCAGCCATAATCATCAGAGTACTGTACGAAGAAGGTTATTACCATTTTAGCGGTGGGCAAACAAGCTAGTACATGATGCCTTGCTCAATGTAAATTCCAATCCCACCAAATACACGTTGGAACCTGGAAGAGGTTTTTCTTGACTTCCGTTATGGTACAGTAAAATAGCTTTGTTTGTGATTGTGAATGCAAGTTATTTATAATATGTTCTACTGTTCTCACTTCTCATCAGAAGTATAAGCTAAAAGAGATGTTTTACGGTGCTATCTAGTGGTAGTAGAATCAGTGGCGGAGGACCCGTATGGCAAGGTCTGGCACTCGCCATACCTCGCCTCGGGGCACGAGTACCCCCTGCACCTAGGCAACCGTTCAGCGTCCGTCCGCCTCCAATCTGCCAATCACCATGGACGGTGTGATGTGAGCTGCGAGAGAGACGAGAAGGAGAAGAAAGAATGAGGCCAGCTGGTACTAGGCCTATAGGCCTTTCAATTTTTAACTAAAGTGATGTGGGCTAGAATATTCTCAAGTAACCCAGCAGCAGCACCTGACTCATGAGTGGGGGAAGGCCTTGCCAGCTGGGCACAGGGCACGTACCGTTGCCGCTGGCCGGCAGGCATACAGCTGCAGGGGTTGGAGTACAGAGGAGCAGCTACGGGGGAAGACGTGGGGCGGTGTCGATGCTTTGCACCGGCAATAATACTATGGGGGTACTCGGCGACTTGGAATTCGATGGATTGCAGAGGAACACGAGGGAATTATACTGGTTCAGGCCCTCAATGTGAGGTAATACCCTACGTCCAGTTGAGGTGTTATTCCTCTGAGGTGGATTTGTGATCAATGATCTGGTGTACCCTCATAGGGCGCCCTGCCTCCCTTTATATACTAGGGGACAGGGGTACATGGCAAGGATCCCAATCGGATACGACCAAGGGATTTCCTTATTAGAGATAGAATCCTATCCGACTAAGGCTATGCTTCCTTATTGTACAAGGCATAGCCTGCCGGGTGCTATCTTATCTCTAATTACATGATCTGGCCCATCCTCTATCCGAGTGGCCCATGTGCTGGTAATGAGGTACCCGGGGCCCATGGCTCCCACAGTAGCCCCTGAGACCTTCATAGTTGAGTTACAGCTGATGCCGAGTGCTCATCCTCCACGGTGAAGGTTACCCGAGTGCGATGCTCCCGAGTGCTCTTTGTCCGAGTAAGTCTCCCCGAGTCCTGCTTCATGTCAGCTGGCAGCGAGGCTATGAAGGGTTTCATGTAGATAAATGAATAGTGTGCGCCGAATAGGCGCACCTATTAGGTGTAGCCCCCGACTTTGTGCTTAATTGTGAAGACAATTAAACATAAAGTCAAAGATCTTTAACCTGGAAGTCTTTCCCGAGTAGATTACTACTAGTATATGAGACTCTTCGGTATCATGTCAACCGGAATATAATTTATAGTCTTGCGAGTAGGAGGCTACTCGTATATAGGACTCTTCGACTTCATGTCAGTCGGAATATGAGTTTATAGTCTTTTCCGAGTGGCGTCCCACTCAAAAGCTAGACTCTTCCGCATCATGTTCAGCGGGAATAGATATTTATTAGTCTCTCCCGAGTAGTGCCACTACTCGAAAGTTAGACTCTTCAGCGGTCATGTCGGCTGGGGATAATGTCGATCATGGCAACTGATGGCTACGCATGTAGGCCGAGTACCACTTTATGAAAATAAATCCATTATGTGGTCAGGTGTTCCCCCGAGAAGATACTGCATCCCCAATTTTCAATGAAGACCAGCTTGTGATCCTTGTAAGGATATATCTCTCGAGACCTGGTGGATAAAACAGATACCCAACATATATGTTTAGCAAGTAAGGCTTTCATGAAGCATTATCTGTTTACCTCATCGATTCCTGTGGGTAGCACCAGCGCTATAATTTTCAACTCAGCCTGCGGGCGGCCCCACATGGAGCATTGCTACTGTAGGAACTCATGTCTTTGTCGGCCCAATACCAACTGTGCAGGCCTGGGCCCATCTAGTCGGTACAGGGCTTATAAAGGATAGGGAGAGAGAAAAAGATTCCATCGTCTTCCCAAAAGCAGCCAATCTCTTCGTCTTCCACCTTCGCGCCTAGCTTTTCGCCTCCGCCCGGCTAGGGTTAGCAGCAGCTGTTCCCACCGGACTCGGGCGATTTCAATCCTCTTCGTTTATTCCAAGCCCCCGATTTTGCTTTCCCCAAAATCTCTCCACCTCCAATCATGCCGAAGGCGACGAATCCTGCGGGTGCGCCAGGGAGTTCTTGGCCGATCTCGGATTGCGGCTCGGTGAAGCTGGACGGCTGGAGGAGCGAGCTGAAGTTGCCCGGCCAAGAAGTGATCGCGTTGGCGGTCGGCGAGGGATGAGTCGAGCCCCAACCCCCGGCCTGGTGAAACGGTAGTTTTCGCCTCTTTCTTTGATCGGGGCTTGTGTCTTCCGTCGTCTGATTTCTTCCACCGCATCCTTGATTTCTACCGGTTGGAGTTGGTGCATTTAAATCCCAACTCGATCCTTCAGATCTCCATATTCGTTACTCTTTGCGAGTGCTTTCTGGGTGTTGAGCCCCATTTCATCCTCTTCCGACACTTGTTCCATGTCAAGCCCCAGCCTTCCAAGAGCAACATCAGTGTGATTGGGGGGGCTGGTCTTCAGCTAAGGAGTGATGGGAAAAAACATATTATCGATTTGCCCTTGAAATCTTCTCTGAAGGGCTGGCACAAGGAGTGGTTTTACTGCGCCGATCTAGCTCCTTCCTTGCGCTCGTTTACTGGTACGCCGCCGGCGGTATTGCCAAGCTGGTCTTCGGAGCCAACCTTTGAAGAACTGGGCCAGGCACATATATTGCTGACAAAGATAGATGACCTCAAGAGGGCCGGCTTGACAGGACCCTGGGTGGCTCGTCGTTTCCTGACGAGGCGCGTCCAGCCACTGAAGTTGAGAAGCGCTTTCGGCTGGGCCTTCAAAGGTAAACACGATCCCGACCGGGTGAGCAGCGAGACGGCGGACAAGGGGGCAGTGACCGATACCTTGTTTGGCTACTTCTCGGAAGGGGTTGTTGCCACTGAAGATGATAACCGCCGAGTTGCCGCCTATAGCTTCATCCGGCCGCGGACCAAGGTAACCTTCTACCTTCTTCTGTGGTGAACGCCTGTGGAACGGTGATTGTTCAACCTTGCGTGACGGTACCTCGTCGACTTGCTTGTAGTGGCATGAGGAATTTGATGAAGACTCTCGTCCATTGTCCGCGGTCGCGTCGAAGAAGAGGGCGAGGAGTCCCTCTGATGCCCAACCCGACTCCAAGAGAGCGGGGAAGAAGCCGATTTTATATCGGGCGAGGGGCCATGACAGCGCGCCGTGAGTGGCAGTTTGAAGATAAAGGACACCGCCGCCACAACGCCCACGCGGTCGAGTCCCAGGCTGAGATCAGCGGGCTTGGGCTCGACATTGTCGTACTCAGCAACAGCGCCGCCATGGGCCAACCGGAGCAGAGGCCGATTGGGCGAAGAAACCCAAACAACCATACCGGAGTGAGGCCAACTCAGGCTGATATGCCCTCTGCATCGCCATGATGACACCAACCGGGCGAGTGCCGATGCTAGCGCTTCGCCGGGGAGCGGGCAAGCTGGCAGGAAGCTGAAGTTCTCCAAGAGGTGCGCTGCTCCGGGCCTTCTGTAGTCGTCGTATGTTAAGATATAGTCCTGATGTCTTGCTTCGTTGTGCAGGAAGCGGGCCGATATCGACCTCAAAAAGGTTGACCCATCTGCTCCACTTGACGAGTCCGCCTCAGCCGAGCCAGCGGCAGCGAATACACCTGCTGAGCCGGCGGCCAGCCCGGTCGCTGAGACCGGGGTGGCTCCGACTACAGGGCCACTACCACCACTCGACCAAGAGGTGGCCGTTGAACCTGAGGCCCCAGCTCCCGAGGCACCGTACGTTGCGGAAGCGGGGGACGGAACCCCCGAGCCGGTCCCCAATGTTGTAGGGGAAAGCGTGCCGAGGCCAGGACCCCGTCGCCATCATGGTTATCGTCATCGCCATCGTCGCCGTTGCCGCCGCCGCCGGAGATCCCACATTTGCCTCGGATCGAAGCTCCTCCACGTGTGATGCCCCGGACCTTCACGTGGACCACTCGCGACGGCACTATGAAAAGCTTCAGGCTCGATGAAGTCGTCGCAAGGAGAGAGCGCGAGAGCCTGCTTCGTGCCGCCATCAACGGGTCCCAAGGGGTCACGGTGTGATTCTTGTAGTGAAGCTCTAGCAATCTTCTTGTCTTGATGTTTGACTCTGTCGTCGGTTTGTTCCTTGTCCCAAGCAGAAGCTCGTCGACCGCAACGAGGCGATGACAGAGATCCTGGTCGAGATGGCTCCCCACCTCGCGGAATTACAACAGCTCCGGGCATTGAAGGCCGAGATGGAAGCGCGTCACACGAGGAGGGAGACCTGGCTGAAGAGCGGCGCTGATCAGCTCAGGGCTGAGACATGGGCCCTAGCCGAGAAGATCAGAGGTAAAATCCTCGAGCATATCTCCCCGACTGGACCGTGGTGTAATCATCCAGCTACGTCGATCCGACTGCTTGTGGTGTCATGACCGCGTGATTGAGCTCTTGGCTAATCTATGGTGCAGACTCGAAGCGGAGAGGGAGTCGCAGCTAAAGGAGGCCGAAGAAGCCAAGCCGAGCTTGAAAGGGTCAAGGCCGACCTG
Source organism: Oryza meyeriana var. granulata (assembly GCA_003991445.1). Lineage (NCBI taxonomy): Eukaryota > Viridiplantae > Streptophyta > Magnoliopsida > Poales > Poaceae > Oryza > Oryza meyeriana. The sequence goes on from RYFJ01001778.1 coordinate 227,236, forward strand.
ACAAAGGCCAACACCGAGCTTGACAGGGAGAAGTCCGAGTTGGAGAAGGCTGTCGTCAAGCTCGGTAAGGAGAAGCCGAACTGGAGAAGACCGTGCGGGTGGGAGCCGACTACGAAAGTAAGTCCTCAGCCCGACTTATCTCAGCCAATACATTAGTCACCCTGTGTGTAGCCGAATCTGACAAGCTTACTTGCCGGCCGATCTGAGCAGGCATGAGAGCCAACGTCCAGGCCCAGTACCGGTTCTACACGGAGGAGATAAGGTCAATCAGGGAGTCACGGGAGGCCCTCGTCGGGTCCGTGAAAGGGCTCCTTGACCTTGTGGATCCCGCCCAGTGGGGACCAGCTGTAGCAGAATTCCTCAAATAATGGGGCGTCTCGAGGACGCGCCGAGTGCCCTGAAAAGGTACTTCAGACGAGCGGGTTGCCGCCGGCGTGGCCCAAACCTAGCGATGACCAAGTCCATCTACCCGAGGGCGGACATTGAGGCCATCGGGGAGGATTTTCCGAGAGACGACGCCGAGGAAGCGCTGGAGCTGATCTCACAGGCGAAGCCGACTGCTGAAGCGATTACCCGAGACCTGGGTCTGTAAGGGCAATACATTTTGTAGTCGGTGTATACATATGCTTTCATATACGATCATGTGTGAATATATGTGTCGTGCAGCCAAACCTATTATTTGGTTGTCATTAGCTTTACCCGACCATGTAGCATGCACCGAGCTAGTTCGATAGAACTTGATAAAAATCGTTCGGAGGAAGATGCTATACTCGGGCGAACGCATCAGTCGTGGCAAGGCTTCATAACCGAGGTGAGATAAGCTTGTATGTTATTGACAGAACACATATATACATGCAGCCCCCGACTCACTACTCGATTGGAACAAGCGGCGTAGTGAGTCAGGAAAAACTGTACACATGGAAAAAGTAAAACTCAAGTATAGAAAGGACGTAGCTGTTCTATATTCCATGAGTTGGTGACGAGGACGCCGTCTTTGGTCTTCAGTCGGTAGGCGCCTGGCCGCGTGACCTCGGCTATAATGAACGGCCCTTCCCAGATGGGGGATAGTTTATGCCTGTCCTTGGTGGTTTGTATCTTCCTTAGAACGAGATCCCCGACCAAAAAGGCGCGGCCACGGACATTGCGATTGTGGTAGCGACGCAGGCCTTGAAGATACCTTGCCGACTGGATTGTTGCGGCGTCTCTTGCTTCTTCCAGCTGATCTAATTCGATCAGTCGGGTGCTGTTGGAATCGTCTTCGGAGTAAGCTCGGACTCGCGGAGAGCCGAACTGTATTTCAGTCGGTAGCATGGCCTCAGTACCGTAGACCAGGAAGAAAGGAGATTGCCCTGTTGCCCAACTAACCGTGGTTCTGAGAGACCAGAGAACGGATGGTAGTTCTTGTACCCACCGACCCGCATATGGTTGTAGTCGGTCGTATATCCTGGCCTTGATGCCTTGTAAGACCATGCCGTTGGCTCGCTCAACCTGCCCGTTGCTCCGCGGGTGTGCCACAGATGCATAGCAGATCTTGATGCCGAAGTCGTCGCAGAAATCTTGGAATAGGCCTGCCGCGAACTGAGTGCCGTTGTCGGTTATGATGTGGTTAGGGACCCCAAACCGGTATAGTATACTCAGGATGAAGTCCTTTGCTCGTGCCGCTGTGATTGTTGCGACAGGTTTAGCCACAATCCACTTGGTGAATTTATCCACTGCGACGAATAAATGTGTGAACCCTCCTGGCGCTTTCTTGAATGGCCCGACCATGTCGAGCCCCCATACTGCGAATGGCCAGGAGATAGGGATAGTCTGGAGTTCCTGGGCGGGAAGATTTGTCTGTCTTGCGAAGAACTGGCAACCCTCGCACTTGCGAACGATATCTTTGGCGTCTGTGACTGCGGTGGGCCAGAAGAATCCCTGCCGGTAAGCTTTTCCGACTAACGTCCTGGATGCAGCGTGGTTGCCACATATGCCCGAGTGGATTGAACGCAGGATCTGCTTGCCTTCCTCGGTGGTGACACAGCGCATGAGGACACCGGATGCGCTCCTTCGGTATAGGTCTTCTCCGACTAGCAGGAAGCTTTTGCTTCGACGCTTGATTTGCTCGGCTTGATTGCGATCTTCTGGGAGTTCATCGTCCAGGAGGAATTTGAGAACAGGACCCCTCCAGTCTTGACATATGTGCAGCACTTCGTCGGTGGTCGGGGTAGGCTCGCCTCCCGACTGCTCTTGTGCCGATTTCTTCTTGACTGATGGCTCCATAAGTTGCTCGACAAAGATTCCAGTCGGAACCGCTTCTCGCTTGGATCCCATGTTTGCCAGCTCATCGGCCGCGTCGTTGTATTGACGCAGGACGTGTGTGATTTCCAGCCCGTCGAACTTGTTTTCCAACTTGCGGACCTCCTGACAGTATGCCGCCATTGTATCGTCGAGACAGGTCCAATCTTTCATGACTTGGTTGACCACGAGTTGGGAGTTTCCGCGCACAACCAGTCGACGTATGCCGAGTGATATGGCGATGCGGAGCCCGTGAACAAGAGCCTCGTACTCGGCGACGTTGTGGGAAGCCGGGAAGTGGATTTGCAGTACGTACTTCAACTTTTCGCCAGTGGGGGATGTCAGTATGACTCCAGCCCCGGCACCACCGATCCGTAGGGAACCGTCGAAGTACATTGTCCAGTACTCTAGCTTTGTTGTTGGTGTTGGGAGTTGAACTTCTGTCCATTCGGCCACGAAGTCGGCTAGAGCTTGAGATTTGATAGCTGTCCGTGGCTGAAAGGTGATGTCAAACGCCATCAGCTCGAGTGCCCATTTAGCATCCGGCAGTGGCCTCGCGATTATGAAGGACATCCCGAGTGAAACGCTGTGACCACCGTGACTTGATGTGCTTGAAAGTAGTGCACCAGCTTTTGGACTGTGATGAGTAGGCCGTATAGCAGCTTCTGGACCTGCGGGTATCTTGTTTTGGAGTCGGCAAGGACCTCGCTGACAAAATAGATTGGCCGTTGTATTTTCTGAAGATGACCCTGTTCGGATCGCTCCACTACCAGCACCGTGCTGACTACCTGTGTTGTTGCCGCCAGATAAAGCATTAGTGGTTCCTGGGGCAGGGGTGACGCCAGCACGGGGGGTGATGTGAGGAATTCTTTGAAGTCTTCGAAGGCTCGCTGGGCTTCCGGGGTCCATTGAAAGGTGTCCGCTTTTTTGAGGAGCTTGAAGAAAGGCATGCCCCGTTCGCCCAGTCGAGAGGTAAACCGGCTGAGTGCCGCCATGCAGCCTGTCAGCTTCTGGACGTCTTTAAGGTTGGTCGGGGGCGCCATGTTCTTGATGGCGTTGACTTTCTCCGGGTTAGCCTCGATGCCGCGGTGCGAGACGATGAAGCCGAGTAACTTCCCAGACGGCACTCCGAAGGCGCACTTGTCCGGGTTCAACTTCATCTTGAATCTTCGAAGGTTTTGGAAGGTTTCTTCCAAGTCGGCAATGAGGTCTTTTCTGGACTTGGACTTGATCACCACATCATCGACGTAGGCTTCCACGTTGCGCCCGATCTGAGTGTGCAGACACCGCTGAATAGCCCTTTGGTAGGTTGCGCCCGCGTTTTTCAGACCGAACGGCATTGTGATATAGCAATACGCTCCAAACGGCGTGATGAAAGATGTTTTTAAACAGTCTTGTTCCCTCAAGCTAATTTGATGATATCCCGAGTAACAGTCGAGAAAACTGAGTAGGTCGCACCCCGCCGTGGAGTCAACCACCTGATCTATCCTGGGAAGACCAAATGGGTCCTTGGGGCACGCTTTGTTGAGGTCGGTGTAGTCGACGCGCATGCGCCATTTACCGTTTTTCTTCCGGACCAGGACTGGGTTGGCCAGCCAGTCCGGGTGGTAGACTTCCTTGATGAAGCCGGCTGCGAGGAGCTTGGTGATTTCCTCCCGGATAGCATCCTTGCGGTCTTGAGCAAAGCGCCGCAGCCGTTGTTTGACCGGCTTGGCGTCTGGCTTTACGTGTAGGGCGTGCTCGATCACCTCCCTTGGTACGCCCGGCATGTCGGACGGTTTCCACGCGAAGATATCTTTGTTGGCCTGGAGGAAGGTGACGAGCGCGTCTGCCTATTTGGGGTCGAGTCCGGTCCCGACTAAGGCAGTCTTGGAGGGGTCGGAAGGGTCCAGGGGGATCTTCTTCGTGTCAGAGTCCGCTGAAATTCCCGACTTCGCTGCTTTTTTCGCCGGAACTGGATCTTGATCGACTTCAGATGTAGCGGCTTGCCGGATGCTGTCGCGCCCGACTGCCGCTTCTTGTGTTTGAGCCAGCTCGCAGCTCTCCTTGTCGCAGGTGAAGGCTTGCTTAGCGTCGCTGCGGAGGGAGAGGACTCCTGCTGGCCCGGGCATCTTCAGCACCATGTATGTGTAATGCGGTATCGCCATGAATTTGGCGAGGGCCGGTCGTCCGAGTATCGCGTGATACGCGGTCTCGAAGTCGGCGACCTCGAAGGAGATGTTTTCTGTACGGAAGTTGTCCCGCGTGCCGAAGGTCACCGGCAAGGTTATTTGCCCGAGTGGGGTTGATGACAAGCCGGGGATTATCCCATGGAAGGGCGCGGTGCTCGGCCGTAGTTCTGAACGAGGGATTCTCATCTCGTCCAAAGTCTTGGCGAACAGGATGTTGAGCGCGCTGCCCCCGTCGATGAGGGTTTTCTTCAGCCTAATATTTCTGACAACCTGATCCAGGACGAGTGGGTATCGTCCCGGGTGGGAAACCCGATCTGGGTGATCTGCGCGGTTGAAGGTGATAGCCATCTCGGACCAGCGCAAGTATTGGGGGGTGTCCGTTGTGGAGACCGCGTTAATGTCCCGTGCTGATAGCTTCTGCTTGCGCTTGGATTCGTACGCGAGTGGCCCCCCGAAGATCTGGTTGAGTTCGGCTTGGGGGTCCTGGAAATCATCAGCTGGACCCGAGTCTGGCTTGTCCTTGTCCTTGTCGGCGCCAGACGACGAAGCTTGCTCGGAGGCAAACTTCTTGAGCATGTGGCAGTCCTTGGCCGCGTGCCAGCCCTTGGGGTGAAAGGGGCAAGGCCCGCTCATGACTTTCTGATAGTCGTTGTTCCGCTGGGGCCGCGATCGACTGCGCTCCATGTTAGCCACCTCGTTGTCCGACTTCCGCTTGCGGCTGCCAGGCTTGTTCTGAGGCGGCTCGTTGTCGGCTTTCGCCCTGTTGTCTTTTTGTCGGGGCTCCTTCTTCTCGTCGAAGGCCTCTGCGACGGCTTCAGCCGAGTCGGCGTATTTGTTGGCCATGTCGAAGAGAGTCCGAACAGTAGATGGTGGCTTCCGAGTGAACTTCGCGATGAGCGGGGCGTCTTTTACTCCCTTGCGGAAGGCGGCGATGACGACCTCGTCTTTGATGCTTGGGATTTGGTTGCGCTTCTCGGAAAACCTTTTGATGAATTCACGTAGAGACTCGTTCTTTTTCTGATGCAGCTGGTAAAGGTCGTGCTCGGACGCCGGTCTCTCGTAGGTCCCCTGGAAGTTAGCGATGAACCGCTCCCTGAGTTGTCCCCAGGAACCGATTGACCGCTTTGGGAGGCCTGTTAGCCATGTCCTCGCCGAGTCGGATAATGCGACTGGGAGGTAGTTAGCCATGGCTCTGCTGTCGCCCCCAGCAGCTTGAACTGCTAGGACGTAAACGGTGAGCCAGGACTCTGGGTTGGTCTTGCCGTCGTACTTTTCGATTCCGGTAGGCTTAAAACCGACTGGCCAGCGGACGTCCTGTAACTCCCGAGTAAAGGCTGGAATGCCTTCATTACCGTGAGGACATGGGCTTCGGTTTTGTCGGTGTAGCCGCTCGTAGTGGAGACCGAAGCGCTCGTGTTCATCTTCCAGTCGGCGGCGTTCATCCTCTTCGCGTTCTTCGCGCCGGGCCCTTAGGGTGTGGCGAAGATCGCGTTGTAATCGCAATCGGAGGTCTTGATTGGGTCGGCGGTCGTATTGGTAACGCCGCCAGTTGTCGTAGTTGGTATTGCCGAGTGTTGTTTGGCGAGACTCTTCGTGCTGCCGGGTGGAGCCGGCTGCCCGTCGTCGTGCTGATGCAGATGACTCCGCTGCTGGAGAGCCCGTTTGTCGGGTCGGTATGTGAGTGTTGCCTGTCTGTTCTTGCTGCTGGCAGGCGGCAGCAGTAATCATCGCCTTGATCTTGGCGATGGTTGGTGTGGCCTGATGGTCCGGGCCAAACTGGAGCGTGTCCAGCAGAGTTGCGGCGGCCACGACGTTCTGTTGTGGCGTGACGAAGACATCGTGGTCGCCAACTTTGGTTTGGAGGATCTGCTGCTGGGCGACTCGCCCAGCTTGTCGAAGCCCGTCATTGCGAGCTTGTCGGTTGGCCTCCTCTTGTTGTTGTAGTCGGCGTGCCTCCTCTTGCTGCTCCTCCTGTAGTCGGCGCACCTCGGAAGGTGGCGTTGAAGCCATGAAGATCTCGCGGGGGAGGAGGAAGCTTGCCAAGGTGGAGTCCGAGTTGATGCTCGAACCACCATCCGACTTAGTGTCGGACTCCGAGTAGTTTATCGGAGTTAGGACGACTCCGACCTCTCTAGATCCAATCTGAAACGGTTCATGACCGTGTCCAAACTGAATTGCTGGAGGTCGGGTCTGCTGCGCGGGTTGTAGATGCACAGCGTCGCCGAATCCGTACGGGAGATTGATGATCTCTCCCCCTCTTGGCCTAACCCGCGCTGGCTCAAGGCCTAGTGCGAGTCGGACGCCGAAGGAGAGAGTTGTCCCGATGTCCGGCGATGTGAGGGACTGTCGTAGTAGATTGTCGAAGGAGATGGCGACGTCCCTGGGGCCGACTGGCGCAACGCCGGCTAGCTCCTCAGCTGGCAAGATCGGATCTGCCTCAGCTAAGGAAAGGTTGCCAAGTTGATCGGCGACGAAATCAAGGCTCCCGAAGGTGATGGTGTCTCCATTGGAGAACTTGTCGCCCTTGACTCCGTTGATTGGGTCCATCTAATCTGTTGATGAAGAACTCGCCAACCCCTACCTGGCGCGCCAACTGTCGATGCTTTGCACCGGCAATAATACTATGGGGGTACTCGGCGACTTGGAATTCGATGGATTGCAGAGGAACACAAGGGAATTATACTGGTTCAGGCCCTCAATGTGAGGTAATACCCTACGTTCAGTTGAGGTGTTATTCCTCTGAGGTGGATTTGTGATCAATGATCTGGTGTACCCTCATAGGGCGCCCTGCCTCCCTTTATATACTAGGGGACAGGGGTACATGGCAAGGATCCCAGTCGGATACGACCAAGGGATTTCCTTATTAGAGATAGAATCCTATCCGACTAAGGCTATGCTTCCTTATTGTACAAGGCATAGCCTGCCGGGTGCTATCTTATCTCTAATTACATGATCTGACCCATCCTCTATCCGAGTGGCCCATGTGCTGGTAATGAGGTACCCGGGGCCCATGGCTCCCACAGGCGGTGTGCTGGTGCCTGGGCCCTAGGGGCTGCGGAGGGCGAGGAGGCGCATTGAAGCGGTGAGGTGGGGAAGGCGGTGGCTGTAGCCCGCGTGCTGTGTCGCAGCAACACGACCAGTTGGAAGCTGGAGCTGAGGAGCAGCGCAAGCAAGCCGTGATTCTTGTTTTCTGATTTATGATTTCTGTGATTCTTGATTTCTAAAAATGGGTGTAGGGGATTAGAGGGCAAGACTCCGACTATTGTGCTTTCTTGTTTCTGATTTGAGTTCTTTTTTCCATGCTGTAAGTTTTTTAAGCATATTTGTAGTATATGGATGGTAATTGGTGGGGTCAATTTAGTGTAATATAATCCCATTGTTTTTAGAAAAGGCTTTTTTTTTCTTTATTGTCTCTGTTGCTCGCTCTAACACTTAGTCACACCTTATATTCTCTCCGTCCTCCGTCATTGAGTAGAATCAATTTAGACCATAAATATTTTTTAATCTAATTGATCAGATCTATTTTTACTACCACCTTAACTACTAGTAATAGAATAATTTTTTACTGACAGTAAGATTTGTATATCAACGGTTAAGATCACTTCTACTGATAAAATACTGATAGTAGAATACTACCATACTATCAATAAAGAGCACCGGACCTTTCTATCTTATTTTTACAAGGTTACCCTTGGTAAGAACAATTACCCCCATCTTCAAATACCATAGGAAAATTATGATTTTAAGCGAAATTCTAAGCTTCCAAATGAAAACCTTCATTGGTACCACATCCTTGAGAATGAGATGTCTATACGTATAGTTCACCGAGAGAACTCCATTCTTCTAGGCCATTCCACACAAAAACATCATTCTGATTAGACAAGTTCACTGTCACTACCTTAGAAACTAAAACATACCAGTCTAGAAAGAAACATTAGGAGGCACAATGCAAACAACAGCAATTACCAGAGCATTTTTATTTCTAACCAAATTATACAGCGCGCGATATGACATGTCAAAAGAATAATCCCCTAACCAATAGTCCTCACAAAATCTCAATTGAAAACCATTACCAATTTCAAAAGAGCCATAAGACAAAAAAAAAGATTCTTTAACCTTCATAAGTCCTGACCAAACGTTAGAATCACCTGGTTGCTTTTGCACCTCAGTAATGGCCTTTTTAGAAAGGTATTTTTTTCTAAGTAAGTTTTGCCACATCCCTTACTCGTTTATTAGCTTGGACAACCATTTGCTCAACAAAAATTTATTCTGGATATCTAGATTCAGGAATCCAAGTCCACCACAGTCCTTTGGTCTGCACAAAATACTCCATTTAGTAAGTCTATACTTATTTTATGACCGTCGCTTTGCCAAAAAAAATCTAGACCGATAGTAATCCAGTTTCTCAACGATTCCCCTAGGGACCGTGAACACCGATAATATGAATATGGCTAGAGTACAACATACCAAATTTAATAACACCAACCTCCCTCCCACTGACAGAAATTTTCCTTTCCAGGTACTCAACTTTTTCTGAATTGCCGGTCTTTATTTGACAGCATCTTATGATGCATAGGGATTCCTAAGTATCTAAAAGGCTATGACCCTATCCCATACCCAAATAACAGGGCATAGTCCTACTCCACCTCTTTAGCATCGCCATAATAGGACAATTCACTTTTGTAGAAATTAATCTTTAAACCCGATAATTTCTCAAAAATTGCTTGGCACTAACTTGAGATTTTTGGCTTCCTCTAAATTATGTTCCATATAAAGAATAGTGTCATCAGTGTATTATAGGATAGAGACACCATCATCAATTAAAAGAGGCAAAATTTCATTGAGCCATCCTAAATCTTTGAATCTCTGAATTACGATTGACAACATATCCGCCACTAAATTGAAAAGAACCGTGAATGAGGATCCCCTTGTCTCAACCCTTTTTTAGACTAAAAAATGTCCAACATCATCATTAACCTTAATTGCCACACTACCACATCTCACTGTTTGCTCAATCCAATTACACCAATTACCACCAATTAACTTTATCATAAGCTTTCTCAAAGTCAAGTTTTAAAATGACCCCATTCTTCCTCTTTCTATGGATCTCATGTATTGTTTCATGCAAAATCACCACTTCCTCCATAACGTTCCTACCAAGTAGAAAAGATGTCCTATTATCCAAGTCCTTGGTGAAAATTTTGAAACTAACATTGAGAAGACATATAGGTCTGTATTGTTGAATCCGTCTTGCTTCCTTTTGTTTTAGAAATAAAGTAATGATACCAAAATTTAGACTGTGAAGAGGAAGGTTGCCACTATGAAAATATCTGAAAAGAGCCATAATGCTCTCCTTAATTACTTGTAACGCCCCACGTATCCACATACCTGGAGTGCTACAACAGAACAAACACAAAACCGGTAACTCCTAAAATTATTAGAAATTTCAGCAGAGTTTTCCATGTAAATATGGGTATCCACGATAGGCAGTTATAAAACAAACCAATGACATTAACATCCATACATTCCAAACCACCACCAATGCTACAAGACCACACATTTGATGACCAAAACATTAAATGACCATTTACAAGTTCAATCCCTGACTGATGCTAAGAAAAATTATGAAAGTAAAGCTATAGTTTAAAAGTGTGCAATAAAAGGTGAAATAGAGGGTGCTACTCCCATCCCATGCATGTCCATGTCATTTTGTACATAAAAACCAAATAAAACACAAGAGGAAGTACAGAATACTCAGCAAGTACATTACAGAACGAGAAAAACATACATATCTCACTTGCAATAAGAAACCATATGAAACATTTTTCTTTTCTTAATGGAAAAACAAGAAGTCACAAAACAGTAGTTTCCTTGCCAGGCAGACGTGGACATCCTTTACCATTATCGGTAAGTTGAGTAAGCATAGCTAGCGTTTACTACTAGGATCATGAATAAATAATCAAATAAAACACTCCATGCCTACGCATGGTATTTGAATGAAACCGGAATAGAGAATCATGAATATAATGGGTCGTGATTTATAGCATGAATCAAGAATTGAGAAATTATCTAATCACATGAACAATAATGATATCATGAAAGTAAAGTAAATAGAGTAAATCAGTCCATTAGTCACATCATATAAGTTTGTCATGCACTTGCCTTAGCTCTGGCAACAACGTGGCTCAACACCTCCCACGTTGGAACCCTCCACACCCGTGGAGAAAAACTACATGTAAACCTCTATACGTGACTAACTATCAATATTTAAGAACATTTACAAACACCAAAACTCAAAGTTTCTATTTTTTCCATCGACCCGTGTTAAACTACCTATATTGGTCCCTTCACTGTTTTATGCATAACTTGCAAAGCACCAAACGAAAAGTAGCAAATAAAAATACTTCAAACATCTAAAGAAAACTATCTATAACTTTCATTTTGAGCAGAAAACCATATTATGCCTCTATCAGGCCCAGATTAAAGAAAATGAATTAATGTGCCGAATTTAGACCCGGTCAGCAGTACTGTTCTTAGTGTTTCTCCTAAACCGTTTATTGGAATCGAATGAAACCAACGGCGTTTGAAAGAATCGAACGAATTAATGTCCCCCTCTACCCTTGCTCCTTCTTCCTGTGCTCTCTGCACCTCTCTCTCTCTCTCTCTCTCTCTCTCTCTCTCTCTGGTCGTTGGGCAACCCACAGAGCAGCAGCAGCAGGACAACACGCAGCAGCATCAGATCACTGAAGCATTATGCAGAAGCAAAGCAGCAGCACGGCAAGAGCAATGCAACAGATCCAAACCTGCTTGGCAGGGCAGTCAGAAGTGGTAGGAGCAGCAATTGCCGCAAGCAGCAGCAGTGGCAGCGGCAACAGCAGTAGGAGCAGAGGTAGTGAGCAACGAGCAGCCGGTGGCGAGGTGGTGGCGGCAGCCGTGCAGCGGCGGCGTGAGCAGCAATGACGATGGTGGCACTAGGGCTAAAGCCTCCCGATCTCACTTTCTTTTTCCCCCTTTTTTCCTTTGTTGGTTAAATAGGGAAAGTCGAATGACAATCAAACAGTCCAAATCAATTCGATCACCATGAATTCATCCAGACTCTGATTACCATAAACTTGTAGTCTATTTTGCACTACTCGACAAGGTCTACGCATCCACGGTTCTAATCGTCTATTCAAGCAAGGGTTTTAAAGTTGAATTTTCATGCCTCCTATTAACTATTTCCTAAAATACACTTATTTAAAAGTCAGGGTATTACATCCCCCCCCCCCCCCCCCCCTCTCTCAATCGAATTCGCCCTCGAATTCGTCCAATTAGGTCGAACGGCTATAACAAGGAACCAAAACATAAGACTCATATGTCACTCACCAGGCATGAACAACTCCTGATACTTCTCTACCATCTGTGACTCAAGTTCGCAGGTTGCCTCTCGCTCAGTCTAGTGCATCCAAAGAACCTTGACATACTTGATAGTTCTATGCCTTAGCACCCCCTCTGATTTCTCCAAAATCCTCACCGGATGTGACTCAAATGTCAAATCTGGCTCAATAGTCACCGGTTCCAAGGTAATATGATGTTCAAGGTCTCTCAAATACTTCCGCGGCATGGAAACATAGAACACATCATGTACACCTTTCATGGATTCTAGTAGCTCAAGACGATATGCTAGGGTTCCAACTCTTGCCACTATCAAGAACAGACCAATATACCTCGGGCTAAGTTTACCTTTCGTCCCAAATCACACAATACCTTTGGTAGGAGATACCTTTAGAAGTACCTAATCGCCAACCTGAAACTCTAACTCACGTCTCTTGACATCAGCATAGCTCTTCCGCCTACTTTGTGCCGCAAGCATGTGTTGTCGTATCTCCGCTATCCGTTGTGTAGTTTGTTGAACCCAACCTGGTCCCAAAACAGCTCTCTCCTCTACGAAATCCCAACATAATGTGTCATACGAATACTAGCATGGTAACTATTGTTGTATGCAAATTCCACAAGCGGCAGTGATCTTCCCAACTACCTTTCCATGAAAGAATGCATGATATCAACATATCCTCTAGTGTCTGAATAGTTCACTCAGATTGACCATCTATCTGAGGGTGAAAAGCAGTACTAAATTTCAATTGAGTATCAAATGCCTCTTGTATAGATTCCTAGAACTTAGAAATGAATTTAGCATCCCTATCCGAAACAATCAAGCAAGGCACACCATGTAACCTCACTATCTCACGTATATAAATCAATGCCAAGTCACTTGCGGAGTACGTGGTGCGAATAGGAATGAAGTGTGCCACCTTACTTAGGGGGTGTTTGAATTAGCTTATTACACTGGCTTATAAGCCACACGCAAAAGGAGAAACATCATTAGCGTGTGCGTAATTAAGTATTAACTATTAAAAACTTAAAAAATGGATCGATTTGATTTTTTTAGACATACTTTCATATAGAAAGTTTTTGCAAAAAACGTACCATTTTATGTTTTGGGAAATGTGCTAATGGAAAACGAGATATAAGCCAAAAGCTAGAAGCTAAAAAGAACAGGGCCTTAGACAATATATCACAACCCAAATAGCATCCTTTCCTTGTGGAGTACTATAGCATCCTTTCCTTGTGGAGTACTAGACAACCCAACCACGAAATCCATAGCAATGTCATCCCAAGGCCACATTGCAATTTCTAATGATTGTAGCTTCCCGGCATGACTCTTATGCTCAGCCTTCACTCGCTAACATACTCCACATGATGCCATGTACTTTGTCACATCCACTTTCATCCTCTTCCACCAATAAATCTGTTTCAAGTCATGATACATTTTGTTCTCACCAGAATGCACTGTATAAGGAGTTCGGTATGCTTCTTGCAAAATCTCTCCTTTGACTTCAGCTTTCTGTGGTACACATAAACACCCACAAAATCGCACAGCTCCTGAGGCATCCAAAGTGAAATCAAACTGGTCATGCGTTGGGCCTCTAGGACTCGTTGTGGTATGGCGGACTCAAGAATAACACGTGACTCAGCACTTGCCACTCCGGCATAACAATAGGAGATATTCATGCGCTCGAGATCAGCTATCAAACAACTTAGAGTTGGGGGAACGGCCTTATGGCTTCAAACATCTGCAACCACATTCGTCTTACCCGGTGTGTATTGAATATTCATATCATAGTCTTTAATCAACTCCAGCCACCTCCTCTACCTCAAGTTCAAATCCTTCTGAGTAAAAATATATTTCAGACTCTTATGATCAGTGAAAATGTCACAAGACTCTCCATACAAGTAGTCCCTCTAAATCTCCATATCAAGAAGGGTTGCAAGCAGTGTTCCAAGACTACTCAAGTGCTTAAGATCAAAATAGCTGAGAGTTCATCACTTTGGCACAACACATACACTTGGGATGGGCAATTTTCAGTGTCAGGGTCGGAGGTTCCGACCCCTAAGGTCGGAGGCTCCGACCAGCCAACTCGGCCACAGACTAAGTGTTGGCCGGAGGTTCCTACCCCTGGGGTCGGAACCTCCTGGCCAAAATCTGTGAGTAACGGCTAAGTGACGTAAGCAATGTCCTATAAAGCCCAAACTTTCATTCTAGCCGTTGCTGATGCATTCCACTTCATTCCAACTGTTCCCTAGCCTCTCCTAAGGTGCTTTGAGCTCTCCCAACTAATCCTAGTGCATTCTTTGTGATTCTTGTGAGGATCTAGTGGGAAAATTGGGTGAATTTTGTTGAGAGAAGGCTAGGAGGATCTTGTGCACTTGTGGAGGTCGCGGATTGGCTGCTTGGGGTTTATTTCTCTTGAAGGGAAACCTCCTAAATGGTTAGGCGTCTCCCGCGAGCTTCCTCTTGTTGTGGATTGTCCCGGGAAAGTTTGTGAAGGTTCATCTCACCTCTGCAAGGAAAAGAGGTAAATTCTAGTGGAAACCAAGTTTGATCTTTGTGGTCACTTGGTGAGGAAAGAGGTCAATTGAGACCCAGCTCTTTGGAGCTCCTCAATGGAGACGTAGGATCTTTGTGATCCGAACTTCGGGAAAAATCTTTGTGTCTCCGTTGTCTTTTCTCGTTATTGCCTCATTTTGTATATTAACTTGCCAGCATTTATCTCTTACTCCATTTCTTGCACTTTACTTGATCTCTGTCAAATTTATCTTTTATTGAAGTATCTTGGTAGAGTCAGAATTCCGGGGTCGGATCTTCCGGTGCTCTTGGCCGGAACCTCCGACCAGCCCTCTCGGCCAGCCTGAGAGAGCCGGTCGGAACCTCCTACCATTCTGGTCGGAGGTTTCTACCAGTATTTTACCGTTGCTTTTGGAGAATTTTTCAGAAACGCCTATTCACCCCCCTCTAGGCGACATCAACGGGCTTTCAATTGGTATCAGAGCCTAAACTCCTAGGAAGCTTAACCGCTTGGAGTTGATCCGAAGATGTCGACCGAAAAGGTAGTTGATTCTACCGGGGTTAGAAAAGACGGAGATGGCTCGACAAGCAAGTCGGGTGGAAGAAAGGGGGCTGCTTTTGACCTTGACTACAACAAGTTTATCCCTCCTCCTCAGCAATTCATCTCTGTGCCTTCTAGACGCGCTCCCCATTTTGACGGGACCTTCTATAGCGCGTGGAAGCACAAGATGAAATTGTATCTAAACTCGTTGCATCCAAGTGCTTGGAAAATTGTGTGCACAGGTGTGACGGATGCTCCGGAGGAAGGAGAGGAGCCTACACCGGCTCAAGAGGCTCTTATCCACCGCAATGCTCAAGCCGCAAGCGCCATCCTCAACTCCTTGAGTCCCGAGGAATTCAACAAGGTGGACCAACTCGAGGAGGCCAAGGAGATTTGGGATACACTTCAATTAGCGCATGAAGGATCCCCCGGCGTACGAGAGTCCAAGATCGAGTTGCTTGAGGGGCAACTTGGACGGTTTGTGATGGAAGACAACGAGACACCACAAGAGATGTACGATCGCATGATGGTCATTGTCAACAAGATCCGTGGTCTTGGTGGTGAAGACATGACCGATCATGTGGTGGTCAAGAGGCTTCTCCGCGCGATCGCCCCAAGGAACCCCACCTTGGTGACTCTCATTCGGGAGATGAAGAACTTCAAGAGACTCACTCCAAGCGACGTTCTCTCGAGGATCATATCACATGAGCTACTCGAAGAGGAAGCCAAGGAAGTCAAGCAACTTGCCAAGAGTGCCGCAATCATCAAGAACAAGGAAGTTGCTTTGAAGGCAAAGAAGGAGCAAGCCTCAAGCGACTCCGAGAGTGAAGATGAAGACTTCGCTCTTGTGGTGAGGAAGTTCAAGCACTTTCTTCGTCGAGGTGGCTTCGGCAAGGACAAGAAGGAGAATGTCAAAGGAAGGAGGCAATCCAAGCGGGCGTGCTACAAATGCAAGGAGTACGGCCATTTCATCGCCGATTGCCCCAAGCTCAAAAACAAGGGTGGCAAGTCCAAGGTGGTCAAGAAGAAGACCGGGCGTGCTCACATTGGAGAGGAGTGGTTCTCCAATGATGAGGACGACAACAAGGAAGAAAGTGATGAAGGAGGGGTTGCCACAATTGCTATCAAGTCATCGTCGGGCTTCGAAGAGCGTCTCTTCGACAACTTGAGCGACGACGATCACTATGAGCCCACTTGCCTCATGGCACAAGGGCGAAAGGTAACCTCAACATCCAAATCTCCTCCAATTGATGATGATGATTCTAGTGAGGATGATATGGATGAGATGCTTAAGGGTTTTAGCAAGCCGGCCATGTCACAATTGGCAAAGCTTATGAAGGCATTGGAGTGCAAAGAGAAGTCCCTCGAACGGCAAGAGGACTTGCTCATCCTTGAGAAGGAGAGAAACCTTACCTTAGAAGAGAACTTGGCTAAGGAGATGGAGAGGGTTGAGAAATTGACCAAAGAGCTCTCTTCTGTCAATAACTCAATGGCTAATCTAAAGAGTATGAATGAATCACTTCAAGAGAATCTTGTGAAAGTGGACCAAAATCACAAGGCTCTTGAGGTGCAATTTGACACTCTTTGGAATAGCGCCTCTACCTCTAATGAGGCCACCAAGATCTCCAATGCCTCCACAAGCAACGGTTGTGCAAAATGCTATAACTATAATTTGGATGTATATGCTACTAACCTTGAAGCTTTAGAGGTGCTTAAAAAGGAGAATGAGCGGTTGGGTACTTTGGTGAAGTTTGGATGTTTGAGAACATTTCAATCCAAGGATGCCCTCTACAAAACCCTCACTACCCACTCCAACAAGAATGGCTATGGTCTTGGCTTCTTTCCCATGAATGTACAACATCCGGAAGGACCATAGTAAATGGGAAGCAATGCCTCAGGTTTGTGAAAGAAGGAAGTTCGCCGCAAGCCGAGGAGGTAAAAAGGTCCTCGGCCAGTCTGGGGGCCGGAAGCTCCGTCCATACTGGTCGGAGGTTCCGACCAAGCCTCTCGGCCCTGCCGAGAAGGGCGGCCGGAGGATCCGGCCCAGCCAGTCGGAGATTCCAGACAGAACTCTCTAGCCGACCAAGAGGTCCGGTAGGAAGCTCCGACTGGAATGGTAGGAGGTTCCGACCGGCCATCCCAGACAGGCAAAGAAGACTGGTAGGAGGCTCCGACCAGAATGGTAGGAGGCTCCGACCTGAAAAACTGTACAATGAGTTATATGAGATCACCAAGGATCACCGCGGTAAGGTGATTGCATATTTCATTGGTGACTGCTATGAGGAGTATAGGGCTTGTGTGTGGGTGCCCAAGGCACTCGTGACTAATGTTAAAGGACCCAAACTTAAACAAGTTTGGGTACCTAAATCCCAAGCTTGATTTCTTTTGTAGGCATACTCCTCCGATGGATCAAGTTGGGTTGTTGACAGCGGGTGCACCAACCACATGACGGGAGAGAGGAGTATGTTTGCAACTCTTGACGAGAATGGAGGAGATCACGACAATATTGTCTTTGGAGATGATGGTAAAGGAAAGGTAATGGGATTAGGTAAAATTGCCATCTCTAACAATCTATCTCTCTCTAATGTTCTTCTCGTCAAGTCCTTAAGCTACAATCTATTATCGGTGTCTCAATTGTGCAAATTGGGCTACAATTGTTTGTTTACCGACGAGGATGTAACCGTCTTTAGAAGAGATGATAATTCCGTCGCATTCAAGGGAAGGTTGAAGGGAGATCTTTATCTAGTGGACTTTGACCTAGATAAAGTGAACCCGGAGGCTTGCTTGATTGCAAAATCCTCAATGGGGTGGCTTTGGCATCGAAGGCTAGCCCATGCGGGGATGAGGAACTTATCGAATCTTCTAAAGGGGGAACACATCCTCGGACTATCTAATGTCACATTTGAGAAAGACCGTGTGTGTAGCGCCTGTCAAGCCGGAAAGCAAGTTGGGAACCCACACCCCGTGAAAAACATCATGACTACTTCAAGGCCATTAGAACTAATTCATATGGATCTCTTCGATCCCGTGGCCTACCTAAGCATCGGAGGTAACAAATATGGGCTCGTAATTATTGATGATTTTTCTTGCTTAACTTGGGTGTTCTTTTTGCAAGATAAGAGTGAAACCCAAGGAATTTTCAAGAAATTTGCAAAGCGAGCCCAAAACGAGTTCAAGCTCAAGATCAAGAAAGTTAGGAGCGACAATGGGGGGAGTTCAAGAATACTCAAGTGGAGGAATTCCTTGATGATGAGGGGATTAAGCACGAGTTCTCCGCTCCATATGATCCACCTCAAAATGGAGTCGTGGAGAGGAAGAACCGGTCTCTTGTCGAGATGGCAAGGACTATGCTAGATGAATACAAGACCCCGGACATCTTTTGGGCTGAGGCGGTGAACACCGCGTGTCACGCGCTAAATCGCCTCTACCTCCACAAACTTCTTAAAAAGACGGCATATGAACTCCTCACCGGTAACAAACCCAATGTCTCCTACTTTCGTGTTTTTGGTTGCAAATGTTTTATATTGAGTAAGAGACCTCGCTCATCCAAGTTTGCTCCTAAAGTGGATGAAGGATTTCTACTTGGATATGAGTCAAATGCTCACGCCTATCGTGTTTTCAACAAAGTCTCCGGAATTGTTGAAACCACGAGAGATGTGACATTTGATGAAACTAATGGTTCCCAAGTGGAGCAAGTTGAGCTTGAGATGCTAGGTGAAGGAGTCACAGGACACGACATCAAGAAAAAGGCAATTGGAGAAATGAGGCCGCTAGAAGAGTCGAAAGAGCAAAGAGGGACCGAACAAGCTCCTTCCACTCAAGCGACGCCTCCAAGCACAAGAGTTGATCAAGAGGACGATCTAGCACGAGTGGATGGGATCGATGCCGAGGGCACTAGTGAGCCAAGAGACACCGTGCGAGCTCAAGTCCCCTCGGTGCACCATCCAAGAATTCACCACACCGTGCAAAGAGATCATCTCGTCGACAACATTCTGGGTGATATCCAAAGAGGGGTAACCACTCGCTCTCGGGTAGCTAACTTTTGTGAGAATTACTCATTTGTCTCGTCTTTGGAGCCAATTAGGGTGGAGAACGCACTTGGTGATCCGGATTGGGTGATAGCCATGCAAGAAGAGTTGAACAACTTCACCCGCAATCAAGTATGGTCATTAGTGGAGAGACCCAAGCAAAACGTCATCGGCACCAAATGGGTCTTCCGCAACAAGCAAGACGAAAATGGAGTCGTTACTCGCAACAAAGCACGGTTAGTGGCTCAAGGGTTCACTCAAGTCGAGGGCCTCGACTTCGGTGAAACCTTTGCGCCGGTTGCTCGCCTTGAGTCCATTCGAATTTTATTAGCTTATGCCGCTAACCATGATTTCAAGCTTTATCAAATGGACGTTAAGAGTGCGTTTCTCAATGGACCAATCTCTGAGTTGGTATATGTGGAGCAACCGCCCGGGTTTGAAGATCCCAAATATCCAAACTATGTCTACAAGCTTCATAAGGCGCCCTACGGGCTCAAGCAAGCCCCTAGAGCTTGGTATGAATGTCTTCGTGACTTTCTACTAAAGAATGGCTTTAAAATAGGCAAAGCCGACACTACTCTCTTCACTAAGAAATTCAAGAATGATTTATTTGTATGCCAAATTTATGTCGATAACATAATCTTTGGCTCTACTAATCCCTCTTTTAGTGAAGAGTTTAGTAACATCATGACTAGGAGGTTCGAGATGTCAATGATGGGGGAGCTCACCTTCTTCCTCGGGCTTCAAGTCAAGCAACAAAAGGATGGAACCTTCATTTCGCAATCTAAGTATCTCAAGGACATCCTTAAGAAGTTCGAGATGGAGGGTGCCAAGCCCATCAAGACTCCAATGCCAACTAATGGGCATCTCGACCTCGACGACAACGGCAAACCGGTGGATCAAAAGGTATATTGCCCCATGATTGGATCTCTTCTTTACCTTTGTGCATCTAGACCGGATATTATGCTTAGTGTGTGCATGTGCGCTCGTTTTCAAGCGGCGCCTAAAGAATGTCATTTTATTGCCGTTAAGAGAATTCTAAGATATTTGGTGCACACTCGTAATTTCGGTCTTTGGTACCCTAAGGGTTGTGATTTTGAGCTAATTGGATATTCCGATTTCGATTATGCCGGATGTAAGGTTGACCGCAAGAGCACAATGGGGACTTGTCAATTCCTTGGACGGTCTCTAGTTTCTTGGGCCTCCAAGAAGCAAAACTCCATTGCCCTATCCACTGCCGAGGTGGAGTACATAGTCGCCGGCTCGTGTTGTGCTCAACTCCTTTGGATGAAACAAACCCTTCAAGACTATGGCTACAAAATGACCAAAATCCCACTTCTTTGTGACAATAAGAGTGCCATCAAAATAGCCAATAATCCCGTCCAACACTCAAGAACCAAACACATTGACATACGCCACCACTTCTTAAGAGACCACGAAGCCAAAGGAGATATCACCATTACTCATGTGAGAACCGAACACCAACTTACCGATATTTTCACCAAGCCCTTAAATGAGAAGAGGTTTTGCGAGCTTAGGAGTGAGCTCAATATCGTAGATTCTCGAAACATTGCATGACTAAGTGCTTGACTAATCAATAGTCAAGAAAATGGTTAAAACGATGTCAATTAAAGTGAGCTTCTGTGTTTTTAAGGCCTCTTCTTGTATAGAAATTGGTCTTAACACTGAGAACGGAGCTCCAACATTCCCAAACTCATTTTCCAAAAATATTGCGAAAATCCTTGTGTGATAATTTTACATTGCGAAAATTTGGCTCTTTTCATTGTTGATCTTCATTTGTGACCATTGTTATGTGCTTATTGATTGCTGCTGGTCACATATGGGTCAACGGAAAATCATGTCCACCTCCTTACGGCCAAAATACATTGTTTTCCTTCCTTCCAGAAAAAATCCTGTCGGAGGTTCCGACCAATAGGCCGGAGGCTCCGACCTAATCTCTCTGTCCAAAAAAAACTCAGGCCAGAAGCTCCGGCCCCTTAGCTCGGAGGTTCCGGCCCACCATCGGTTTTAACCCCTGGGCAGTTGGGAGTTCTTCTCTCTCCTCATTTCATCTCCTCCCAGCCCTAACTCGTTCCCATTTCTCTTGTGGGTGATTTTCAACTCCAATCAACAAAAATCTTCGGGCATTCCCGTTTCCCTCCTCCTTGGTGGTCGGAAACTCCGTCCCGTCGACGTTTTTGTGCTTCCTCATCTCAAGGTATTGATTTCGATCTCTTCTCCTAGGTTTTCATATTTTTGACCCGATCTCTCAATCTGTAAACCTAGGACTAGTTTTCCTTGGTGAAAAACCTTCCTGCACATCCCTAGAACACTGATCTATAGTTTTGAATAATATGCATTGGCTAGTTTTGTAGATCAAGTCGGAACCATGTGTCGGCCGGAGGTTCCGGTCCTCCTGGTCGGAGGTTCTGACCAGCACTCTCGGTCTGGCCGAGAGGGCTGGCCGGAGGCTCCAGCCCGTTTGTTGGACCCTCCGACTGGCTATTACTGCTAGCCTTTGTAACCTTGGATCTTCCAATATGTCCTTGACCTCAATACTTCCTTTGATTCCTTGGTTGTATTTCAGTGTCAATGGCTCGCGAGAAGCGTCAAAAGGCTAGACAAGATGTCTCCACATCCGGTACCCAAAGTGATCAGGACTCACCTCCTAGACGGGCTGACAAGGGAAAGGCACTGGCTCGTGCTAGCAGCAGCAGGAGGGCAGGGGGAGGCAAGCGGCCTGCTACACAGCCTCCATCTACAAGACGGACTCGCAGCTTTGCCTTGGTTATTCAGGATTCGGATGCACCACCACCGCCGGCACCAAGGCGTGGTGGATCTCGCAGCGGTGGCACTCGCAGCTCTGGCAATGGGATTGCCAATGACCCAATCCGAGCAATGAAGCATAGAGCTGTCAGCACTACTCCATTTGGCCACATTGGCAGGCAGCGCTTTGATTATCTACACGATGTGGCAAGAGGCGGCAGAGACAGGAAGCTGAACCCAGATACTCTTCCTCAGGAGTTGACAGATCCTCGCTTTGTCACCGCCGTCCAGGTAGACTAGTACAACTCAGTCTTCATGAGTCGACCCAAGCCGGTTGTGGAAATGAAGTATATAGACTGGGAGTACATGCAGCGCCAGAAGGGGCAGATATTCAAGGATGTAATCAAGCTTTGCCTGGATAAGGATATTGGAGGTATCATGGGATTACAGTATGATTGGAGTGAGGAGGTGATCGGTCAGTTTTATGCAACCGTATTCTTTGAGGAGAGCCCACAACATGAGTATCAGATGAGGTGGCGCACTCAGGGTGTGAAATATACAATTACTATCTCTCAGTTGGCCGCCATCTTGGGATTAGACCCTGAGGATCTGAACCGGCCTAACCTGCACAGTGAGAAGACACTGCCCATTCAGAGGACCATATTTCTCTATGCCGATGGGGCGCCAAGAAACTGCATGGGCACCACCAAGGGTCTTTTTCCCCCTTACAAGATTCTTCTGAACATGATCAGGGCAACTTTATCTCCTAAGGCTGGCGATGCCACAGCTCTTCCCGCTCGCCACTACACTTTGCTTGCCAGGCTGAGGAGAAATCAGCCTCCTATCAGTGTGATGAAGTACATTTGGTTTGAGATCTTCAATATTGTGGTGGAGCCCAAAAGAGGATGCGCCTATGCTCCATATATTATGAAGATGATAGAGGAAGTATCTGGACTTGTGTTTGAGAAGGAGGTGAAGCACAAGGCTTACCGTCCACCAGCTCCGCCGGCAGTGAAGTTTCCCTCCGCTACTTCTCAGCCCGGCTCTTCTTCTCAATCTTCCGAGTCGCCTATCAGGAAGGCACTCAAGGCCATCTTCAACATCTGCACCAAGAATGCCGTGAAGATAAAGAAGATGGAGCGCCGGTAGAAGGAGATGTTGAGGGATGCCGGTAAGACAGTCTCAGATGATTCTTCAGACGAGGTCTTTGAGGATCCTTTTGCCGCCTATGAGACTGCTCAGCACATTGCCAGTGGGGTCGGCCCTTCCAGAAGACCATTTGGAGATTCTGAGTCTGAGGCTGCTTTTAAGGAAGACACAGAGGAGGTCTCATATCATGATGATAACAATGGGAAGGATGATGAGGTGGATGGGGACAGCAGTGAGGAAAATGGGGATGAGGATGATGAGTCTATCGCAGCACCTCCACCAGTACAGCCTGGCTTTACACATCTTGCTCCCTCTTTTCAGCCAGTCTACGACATTCCTCCCATCATTGAGAAAGATGATGATGCCGCCAGTGGCGATACAGAGGTTTTTGCTCCGGATGATGAGACCGGCACTGCAGGCAGTACAGCGTCCGGCGACACTGAGATTATCCCTTCTGACGATGATTGAGCCCTTTCTTCCCCTGTCTTTCCTCTCTTTTTGGTGCCTTGATGCTAAAGGGGGAGAAAATTCAGAATGAAGGGGCCTCCTCTTACACTTTTGTGGCATGATCTGCAGTATGGCCGGAACCTCCGACCCTGAGGCCGGAGGTTCCGACCCCCTTCTGTCTTTAGGTTTCCTAGACTTCTTTTCGGCCATTGGACATGTATTGACAAATTGTTTGAGATGTAATGAATGCTCAATTATGGCTCTAGATTAAATTTAGCATTTAAATCTATTCTTGTAATGCCATGCAAAGTGATGTGATGTTTACTTCTCATGTTTTGTGTGTTTGCCATGTCATATGCACTTGATATTCTATTCATCATATCACACCTTGCACCCCACGGATGAAAATAGATGAAAAAGGCTTGTCATGTTTCACAAAACTCAATATGCATATATACTTCACTCTTACTAATATATGCATATTTCTAGGGGAGCCAAATTCATCTACATTCATTCAAAATCAAGTTTATATACTCATTCTGTTGTAAGCTTTAACCGTGTTGTCATCAATCACCAAAAAGGGGGAGATTGAAAGTGCATCTATCCCCTAAGTGGGTTTTGGTGGATTAATGGCAAAGCGGTTAAGAGACTAATGAGTTTATCAAGAATTGTGCAGAGAATTAGTCCTAGGTTGCTTAGTGTGGTGCATGGAGACCCCCACAAAGACATGATGAAAAACGGCGAAGCGACTCGGAGTTTATTTTAAATTCATTTGAATTTTTCTTTAGAGTCGTAGGAAAACCGTTCTATCAAGAAGGGTTGCAAGCAGTGTTCCAAGACTACTCAAGTGCTTAAGATCAAAATAGCTGAGAGTTCATCACTTTGGCACAACACATACACTTGGGATGGGCAATTTTCAGTGTCAGGGTCGGAGGTTCCGACCCCTAAGGTCGGAGGCTCCGACCAGCCAACTCGGCCACAGACTAAGTGTTGGCCGGAGGTTCCTACCCCTGGGGTCGGAACCTCCTGGCCAAAATCTGTGAGTAACGGCTAAGTGACGTAAGCAATGTCCTATAAAGCCCAAACTTTCATTCTAGCCGTTGCTAATGCATTCCACTTCATTCCAACTGTTCCCTAGCCTCTCCTAAGGTGCTTTGAGCTCTCCCAACTAATCCTAGTGCATTCTTTGTGATTCTTGTGAGGATCTAGTGGAAAAATTAGGTGAATTTTATTGAGAGAAGGCTAGGAGGATCTTGTGCACTTGTGGAGGTCGCGGATTGGCTGCTTGGGGCTTATTTCTCTTGGAGGGAAACCTCCTAGACGGTTAGGCGTCTCCCACGAGCTTTCTCTTGTTGTGGATTGTCCCAGGAAAGTTTGTGAAGGTTCATCTCACCTCCGCAAGGAAAAGAGGTAAATTCTAGTGGAAACCAAGTTTGATCTTTGTGGTCACTTGGTGAGGAAAGAGGTCAATTGAGACCCAGCTCTTTGGAGCTCCTCAACGGAGACGTAGGATCTTTGTGATCCGAACTTCGGGAAAAATCTTTGTGTCTCCGTTGTCTTTTCTCGTTATTGCCTTATTTTGTATATTAACTTGCCAGCATTTATCTCTTACTCCATTTCTTGCACTTTACTTGATCTCTGTCAAATTTATCCTTTATTGAAGTATCTTGGTAGAGTCAGAATTCCAGGGTCGGATCTTCCAGCGCTCTTGGCCGGAACCTCCGACCAGCCCTCTCGGCCAGCCTGAGAGAGCCGGTCGGAACCTCCTACCATTCTAGTCGGAGGTTCCTACCAGTATTTTACCGCTGCTTTTGGAGAATTTTTCAGGAACGCCTATTCACCCCCCCCCCAGGCGACATCAACGCGCTTTCAGCTGCCAGCTAAAGATCATGAGTAGGGTAATTCTTCTCATGGTTCTTTAACTGTCTCGACGCATACACTATTA
This sequence comes from Oryza meyeriana var. granulata, assembly GCA_003991445.1. NCBI lineage: Eukaryota > Viridiplantae > Streptophyta > Magnoliopsida > Poales > Poaceae > Oryza > Oryza meyeriana. The sequence goes on from RYFJ01001778.1 coordinate 252,446, forward strand.
CATTACCCTCCTACATAAGATCACAACCAAGACCAACCTGTGAAGCATCGAAATAAACAGTAAAACATTTACCGGGTTTGGGTTAAGTGAGCATGGGAACACCTTCAACTGCTAAAAACTATGCTCAGAGTAGTCCGTCCATTGGAACTTCACATCTTTGTGTGTGAGCATCGTCATTGGCTTAGCAATAATCGAGAAATGCTTCACGAAGCACCGATAGTACCCTACCATGACCAGTAAACTCCTCACCTCCTTAACATTTGTTGGCCTATTCCTTCCTACCACAGTTGAAACTTTGCTAGGATCAATTAAGATACCCTGCTGATTGATTACATGCCTAAGAAAAGTCACCTCAGAAAGCCAGAACTCACACTTTTTCAATTTAGCATAAAACTTGTTCTCCCGTAGAGTCTATAGTTGTTAACGCCAAAATTTGGTATGGCTCTGTATCAGATTCGGTTGAGAAGGAAATTACAGTTAACCAACGGAAGTTGATCCAAAAGGGACCGAATCCGGAGAGAAGCCGTGAAGATCACAATATGGCAGTTAATTACTGTATCTATTAATTAGGCAAGTACTGGCATCTATTTTCAGGAGACCTGATCTCGGGTCTGATCGGGTCCTGTTAGTGTTTCTTTTTGTAATTAGGAAATCGTATACCGTGTCCAATAAGGACTCATATCAACTCGGGGTATAAATATGTATGCCCGGGTGCTTTGTAAGATATCTACATCAATCAGATCAATACAATTTCGGCGTATCGCCACCCCTTCGACGGGTTCTTGCTTCTAGAGCCGGGCTGCATCGGTTAAGTTCGACCTCCTGCGAGAGGGTAAGTCTCGTCACCCCGACCACCGCATCGGCTAGGACTTCCTCGGTTAAGTCCGATATTCTAGTCGGTTTACAGTGGACGGCTTACCACGATATATCTATTTTATCTATGGCTGCATCAGTTTAGTTTGACCTCATAGATCGATTAGGTATATCACATCACGCGTGTACAAGATCGTATCGGCTTATTGGGTGTAACTTATCGACAGTTTGTGCTGCATCGGTTAGGTCCGACCTATTAAACTGCCTCCGATAAGTTATTCCTGCTAGGTTGATATTTTTTGTGCAAGCGTTTTATCGGAATGTATAGCCGATAAGTTATCATATAGTTCATCACGATTGCATTAGATCTATCGGCCTATCGAGGTCTTGTTATCGTCACCAGTCTGTGCTGCAACGGTTGGGTCCGATCTACTAGACTGGTAATAATAACTTTACTCTTAATAAGCCGATGGGTTTTATGCGATGTTTTATCGGAGTGCTTAGCCGATAAGTTATCTTTATATCCAGCCGATTTGTCACAAACATTTAGAAAATTGTTGCTAACCCGGGCGCGAGCACGAGCGAGAACTCGGGCATGAACAGCAAGCAAGTACCCGGGCGCGAACAGCAGGTAAGGATCCGGGCACAAGCACAGGCGAGGACCCGGGCACGGGCACGAACAGCAGGTAAGGACCCCGGACGCGAGTATAGGCAAGGACCCGGGTACAGGCACGGACAGCAGGCGAAGATTCGGGCGTGGGCACGAGCAAGGGCCCGGGCACAGGTGTGGGCAATACCTTTGTGGCGACGCTAGTAATTTTAATCACAATCGGCTGGAGTTCATTCAATCTATTTATTTACGCATTCTACCTATTTATTTTATCAGTTTATAGCCGATTTTTGAATATCCCTTTGGCAATCGGTTAGTTCGATATTTGCTTATTATTATGTTACTACTCATGTCATCATCGGCTTCCAGTCGGTGTATAAGTGCTACAGTTCATATCGGCTATCGGCCGATGAGACGAGTCAAGATCGGCTTCCAGCCGATTGGCTCATTGATCTAATATTTTCTATTTTCTTGTCAATTGCAAGGTCAAATTGATTGGCACTCCTATGAGCCTCAATATTTTAGGACCTGCACTGGAGTGAAGCAAATCTCCCAGGCCTTCGCGTGTCTCCAAGACGCCGAACGGCCCCGGCGGTTTTCGGCGTCAACAATAGTACCATCCTCAAATAGCGCTCATGCTCCTCTGCATTCTTGGAGTAAATCAGAGTATCATCAATGAATACCACCACGAACTTGTATCGCCCCAAGTATCCACATACCTAGAGTGCTACACTAGAACACATCCAAAAACACTAGTTCCTAAAATTATTTGAAACTTCGGCAAAATCTCCCCTGAAAAATATGGACATCAACAACAGGCAGCTATAAGACAAACCAATGGCATTAACATCCATATGTTCCAAACCACCACCAACGCACAAGACCACACGTTTGATGATCACAACATTAAACGACCATTTACAAGTTCAATCCATGACTAAAGCTAAGCAAGGTTATGAAACTAAAGCTATAGTTTAAAAGTGTGCAATAAAAGGTGAAGTAGAGGGTGCTACTCCCATCCCATGTATGTCCTTCTCATTTTGTACCTAAAAACCAAATAATACACAAGAGCAAGTAAAGAATACTCAGCGAGTATGTTATGGAACTAGAAAAAACATACATATCTCTCATTTGCAATAAGAAACCATATGAAACATTTTCCTTTTGTTATTAGAAATCAAGAAGTCAAGAAATAGTAGTTCCCCTCCAGGTAGACGTGGACATCCTTTAGCATTACCGGAAAGCTAAGTAAGTAGGGCCAATGCTTTCTACTAGGATCATGAATGAAGAACCAAATAAAACATTCCATGCCTACGCATGGCATTTGAATGAAACCGGAATAGAGAATTATGAATATAATGGGACGTGATAGCATGAATCAAGAATCGAGAAACTATCTAATCACATGAATAATAATGATATCATGAAAGTAAAGTAAACAGAGTAAATTAGTCCATTGATCACACAAGTTCGTCATGCACTTATCTTAGCTCCGGCGATAACCCGGCTCAACACCTCCCACATTGGAACCCTCCACACCTGTGAAGAAAAACTACATGTAAACCTCTATACGTGACTAACTATCAATACTTAAGAATATTTACAAACACCAAAACACAAAGTTTCTATTTTTCCCATCGACCTGTATTAAACTACCTATATCGGTCCCTTCATTGTTTCATGTATAACTTGCAAAACACCAAAAGAAAAGTAGCAAATAAAAACACTTCGAACATCTAAAGAAAACTATCTACAACTTTCATTTTGAGCAGAAAACCATATTATGCCTCTATCAGGACCAGATTAAAGAAAACGAATTGCTATCCCAAATTTGAACCCGGTCAACAGTACTGTTCTTAGTGTTTCTCCTAAACCGTTTATCAGAATCGAACGAAACCAATGGCTAATGAAAGATAAAAGGGAAGGCCTAAAACTTTTATTTAGACCACTTCACCTGAATCCCAACAGATTAATACCAGATTTGAAAATACGGTTTTAACCTATGTTCGAGAATATAAAATTTGCGCAACCGACGATCTAAACGATTCCATAGAGAAACAATGTACATCTAAGGACTAGAGAGAGGGTACCCTTACAGAGGAAAAATAAAATTTGAGTCAAATCCCACAAATTTGAGAAATCACTAAAATCCCCCCAATTCCTTCTTCCCCCTCTATCCTTGCTCCTTCCTGTGCTCTCTGCACCTCTCTCTCTCTCTCTCCCTCTCTCTGTCTCTGTGGTCGTTGGGCAGCCCACAGAGCAGCAGCAGCAGCAGCAGGCCAACACGCAGCAGCATCAGATCAGCAAAGCAGCAGCAGAGCAAGAGCAACGCAACAGATCCAATCCGGCTTGGCAGGGCGGTCAGAAGTGGTAGGAGCAGCAGAGCAGCAATCGCCGCATGCAGCAGCAGTGGCAGCGGCAACAGCAGCAGGAGCAGCGGCGGTGAGATACGAGCAGCCAGCGGTGAGGTGGTGGCAGCAGCCGTGCAGCGGCGGCGTGAGCGGCAACGACAATGGCAGCGCTAGGGCTGAACCCTCCCGGTCTTTCTTTCTTATTTTTCCCTTCTTTTCCTTTGTTGGTTAAATAGGATAAGTCTAATGACAATCAAATGGTCCAGATCAATTCGATCACTGTGAATTCGTCCAGACTCTGATTACCACAAACTTATAGTCTATTTTGCACTACTCGACGAGGTCTACACATCCATGATTCCTGATCGGCTACTCAAGCAAGGGTTTTAAAATTGAATTTTCACGCCTCGTATTAACTATTTTTCAAAATACACTTATTTAAAACTTAGGGTATTACATTACTTCCCAAAACATTTGGTAAAACTCCACAGGAAAACCATTAGGTCCTGGAGGTATGTTGTGTTCCATTTGAAAGATGGCATGCTTTACTTCCTCAGTAAAATATGAAGTACCAAGGTCATTTTCCAGTTCAGAAACTTGAGGAATATATTCCCTTTGAGACTCGATCATAGTAAAATTGTTTCTGTCAGGGGTCCAAATAGGCCTTTGTAATACTTAGTAATATACTGCTTCAATTGTTCATCACCCTTTATTACACCTTCCTCTTGTTTGACTTGAAAAATTCTAGTCTTCCTGTTCTTACCTTTACCACAATCTGAAAATATTTTATGTTACAATCATCCTCTAATAAATCCTTAGTTTTTGCTCTTTGATACCACTTTAGCTCCTCTTCCCTAAGTAGTTGTGCTAATCTATTCTTTAGAAAAATTTTCTAATCTAACTCTTCGCTAGTAAACAACAGAGTTTCTACTTTTCTGTCAAGTTCATTGGCTTTTGCAATTAAAACAGCTTTCTCTTTTCTATATGACCCATTAACATTTTTAGCCCGTCCTCTTAGAAAATGTCAGTTTCCGAATTTTATTCTATCATTTTTCCATCATTGTGGAACCCTTGACTTCCTTGGTGCAAACATTTGCTACCAACTCAAAGAAATCCTTTCACAAAAACCATCCCAATTCATTAAAGAGAGATATTGACATAACAAGCTAGATAGTAGTTGGTGTAATACCCCGTTGTAGATAATTCTGTCCTGATGGGGGCATAATTAGATTTTTCTGCCTAGCACGAAAGTTGTATTAATTTTCTATAGATGTCCGGAGTGCTATTATTTGCTAGTTTTCATTAGGTGGTTTGTGAGTTACGCATGAAACAGCGACGAGACTAGTATAGGTGGTTTTATATGGGTTGACCGAAAAATATAAATTCAAGGCTTTGTTTTCTTTAGTGTCTTATCATTAGTCGTGTATAGAGGTTTAATGTAGTTTTGTTCCACAGATGTTAAGGGTTCTAACGTGGGAGGTGTTGAGCCAGGTTAATAATCACCGGAGTTAGGGCAAGTACATGATGAATCCGTGTGATTGATGTGCCATGGATGAAATGCTTTGTTTTGTTTATATTACTTTCATTATATCATTTTTCATGTGATTCTATATATTATTGATTCTGGATTCTTGCCCTTTGTTTCTATTATTTGTATTCGTGTTTCAAGTTGACGGTTGAGTTCTTGATGTTATTCAAGTTTTATGATTATTTTCTATTTAAATAAATCAAGTACCATGCATAGCCATGGAATACAGTTTGGTTCTTCATTCATAATCCTTAAATAGCGTTGGCCTCGCTTACTTAGCTAACCGGTAATGCTAAAGGATATGCACATCTGCTGGGAGAGAAACAACTATTTCTTGACTTGTTTTTTCCAAAGAGAGAAAAATAATTTCTTTTGGTTTCTTATTGCAGTTGTGATGTGCATGTTTTTCTAGGTCCATATTATACTTGTTCAATATTCTTTACTCACTCTTGTGTTTTATTTGACTTTTAGGTACAAAATGATATGGATATCCATGGGATGGGAATAGCACCCTTAACTACACATTTTATTGCACTCCATTAAGACTATAACTTTAGTTTTATAATCTTGCTTAGCATAAACCATAGTTTGAACTTGTAAAGGTCGTTTATTTCTTCGGTCTTTGTGGAGCCGATGGTGGATTGGATTGTGTGGATGTTATAGTTATGTGTTTGTCTTCTAACTACTTGTTATGGATGTCCATATTTACATGGGAGACTTTACCAAAATTTCTAATAAATTTAGGAGGTAGTGGTTTTGAATGTGTTTTGGTGTAGCACTACAGGTATATGGATGCCTGGGCGTTACAGTTGGCCATTTTTTTTAGCAAAAAGGGCAGGAGCTCAACCTCATGCACTAAAGAGAGGAAAAAAGAGTTACAATACAAGAAAGGGAGGGTGAACATATCCTGTGAAAACAGGATCTACAAGTTTTCTAAATTCATGATAAAAAATTAAGAGACAGGTATAGAAATGAACTATACTACCACAAAATCTCAAGTCCAAACTCAACTTTATTTGGGAGGGAAAAAAGACAAATTTCAGGCAAATAGTAACAGGAAACCATTAACCTGACATTTTTTTTGTCTCTCAAATGAAATTGAGTTTGGACTTGAGATTTGGTGGTCATGTAGTTCATGCCTATAACTGTCTCTAGTAATTTTTTCATAAATTTAGAAAACTTTTAGGTCCGGTTTTCATGGTTTTTCACTTATTTGATGGTTTTCACTGGATATTTTCCCGGGAGAGGATCGTCTCTTGTGCTGCACGGAGAAGAGGGAAGAAAGTGGGAAGGGAAGGAAGTAGAATAATGGGGAAACACCCCTGCAATCCTGTTCCATGGTTGTGTAGGTTTGGGTGAGTTGATGTGCAATTTGGGGATTTTACTCAAGGCATGATCTGTCCTACAACTCGAAATAGGGCTTCGGGCAGTCTAGATCTATCTAATTATACGGGTAGTTAGAGGTAGGATCTGGGGAAATGTTTTATAAGAAAGTTTTAGATAATTTCCTTATCTTCCTATCGAGCTAAGGAACATATTTTTTCTGTTGGGTAGAATCGAAGTTATTGCCTCTGGAAGTCTGTTGTCCGGCATACAGTCGAGTTTTGGCGTGGTTGTGGTGTTAAGTGGTTTGGGCTTTGAAGATGTGACTAATTTTGGTCTAGGAATTAACTGGATGATGGTATGCGACTTTACAATCTTCACATTGAGGACTGAGTCTGTACCTTGCATCAGTTTCTAAATTCTCCTGATCTGTTTTTGTCGGCTAGTTGCAGTAGCAGCATTATGAAGTGTGTAAATCGTAGAAAATGATAAGATTAATTCCTTTTGATAGCATAATGCCGGTAGATAGTTATGGGTAGATCTCCAAGATAATACTCATTCACTGCTAGTGAGTGTATAGAAGTAATTATGAAACTATAAATTGTTCTATACCTGGGAGTAGCCTAGGTGGACTGTATGTAATGTTTTTGGCTTGGTGCTAGAAAGGTTCAAAGTTAGGGAGATGGTTTATTCAGTTATAGCTCATGGGTATGAGATTCTTTCATATTTAGCCTTATACAGTGTATGTGGAGGAGAGGGTGACAAGGCATACTGATGTCTGACATTTCTATATTTATACAAATGGAATGTGCATTGAGGTATTACCTTGTGACGTTTATCAGGTCATAGTACTTATCACGGTTGGCCATCGTATGCAAAGTGCTACTTCTCACTAAAGGCAAAGTAATGTGTGGTAGTTTATATTGTTAGAATTGTTAGTGGGCCTAGGATCTAATTGGAGAATAATTTCTAGAAAAATCTCAAAAGCCCACCTTATGAGACATGCATGTGAACTTTAGTACCACCTTGCTTATTCTAAGAGAGTGAGATCTCCTTAAAAGGGTAAGTTCTCTTCTAGCCACTTGAACAATTTGTGGTGGAGAGGTAGAAAAACACACGAGCACGCTCGCCTTCTCTCCCCTCACCGGGCCGGGGCTTGCGCAAATGCGGCTTCTTTTTGCAGTTTTGGTTTTGCTGTATCCAACGGATATTTCGCATTAGAGACTTATCCGGTTCGGTTACGGGAAGGCGTCCTGATCACACATCTTATATATACTGAACCGCCACCTCCACGCAACACACGCGAAAACAATCTAGGGTTTTGTCTCTCCTCTGTACTGCGCCGCTCATACATCGTCTACTCCGTCTCGCTCGTCAGCGTGTACCGGCGATCGGGAGAGCAGGTCTCCGAAACCATTGTCCTCGTGTACTCCTGCATTGGAAGAGGGCAAATAAGGTTTTTGGGAAGCTCTCCACACGACTGCTCGTTGTTTGTCTGCCACGGCTCGTCTTCCGCTACGTTTGGGCGCTGAGCATCGTCGTCACCATCCTGTACCACGCGTTGTACGTGCGGTGCGTGCTACTGCTCCGAGTGCATCTGCTCTGAGCTCTCCTTCTGAACAGAATCGTCGGTACGTATTCTTCATATTTTACGTGTTCAATCTATTAATGTATTTTTCTGTTGCATACATGTCTAGATTGTGTGAGATAATTCTGCTAGCTTATGTGTTTAATGTCATGATTTATTTATGGAATAAATTAAATCTATATGTGCTTATTTTTTCAACATATATTTAGTTATGAAACATACATGTGTTTTGCAAACACTTATAATAACTAGCATATTGCCTGTGCGTTGCAACGGAATTTAAAAAAATATTTTTGTTATCATTTTCTACAAATCAAATCTCTTAATTTATGCATGTACATTTCAACTGTGGACCTTTTGGCCCCACATTCTTATTTTCTTTCTTCAACCAATGTAGGGAGTTGGTGGTGAGGTTGGTGACAGACTCACCATTCACCACTACTACTACCTCCTTTTAAAGTAGTATAGGGATTTGATTGTCTCATCAGCTGCTTGATGGCTTATGCATACTGAGTTTTCCGGTTCTTTCTATGTTGAGTTGTTGAGATTATTTATATAATGTCTCTTGTTTATCTATGGTGTAATGGTATGTTGAAGCGGAGTTTACTGTAGAATATGGTGATAACGGGTGGCTATGTTTCATGGCATAGCATTGCATCATATGCATGCATATGGAGAAAAAAGGTTACAACCTAACCTCATACCGGTACAATTGAGTTTTTGCATATAAACCATGATGGTGAGAAAGTTATATAACTATTCCAGGGTGCATGAGCCAAGTCGATGACAAAGTTATATAACTATTCTAGCGTGCTCTTGGAGTTCATGGCATACACGCATTCATAATGCATTTTTATATGGATTGGTGCTGATGAATTATCGGTGCTATTGTGTTAACGGGCTAGAGTTTCATGGATATTAATCTTTAGCTTTAAATAAGTATTATTGGTGTTCGTGTTCATCGGATGCATTCTTGTTAGAATTGGCAAAAATAAATTATATGTATGGTTGATCCTTTATATTTATATATATCAATAATTATTATGTAACAACGACTGTTTATAATTATTAAGTAATGTCTTTTTGTGAGGTTACTGTTAGCCGAAATTAGTTGTGGTAGTGTTGAGTTGAGGTTAAATTGTAGTTTTAACATCTCGGGTACCCGTGGAGGGCTGGGCTGTTACACTTGCTTTGCAGGACACATGTTTTATTACTGTTCTGGAGTTACTGTTTATCGGAAACCAGGGTGTCGAATTTTGGCCTAAACAGTGATGGACATGCTCTAAGACAAAGTCCGACGGTGGTGGCTCCGAACCGTAGTTTCTACAGTGCTCTAAGAGGACGATACCGTAATTCACCGAAATTATTAGTCTACAGGATTCCATGTTGTTTGAGGCACCGTATTAGCTCAGAAAACTGTGAAACAACCTTGTAAATTCCCTTGTATCTGATCAAGTTGTGTTACCAACAATTTCATATTTTTACTTTGCAACAAGGTATGTACGACCTCAAACAGAGCTTCAAAACTCAAGAAAGTGGTCGAAGATTCATTTTTATATTTCAAAAATAATTAGATTCTATAATTAGATTTTTAGGTATGTTAAAAACAATATTTATCTGCGAACAACGATACGACACAAAAAAAAAAATCAAAGACTGCTAAAGCTGAAATCCATTTTTATTCTTGCCATCAACTACTTTTAGAGCCTATTTGGTTGCCCGTACATGCCCACATCTACGACAACTGGTTTGGTTGCCTGCATGTGTGCCCAAGGCAGGCCAAGTGGATGCAAAACAGCATGCAGAGCTAGGCTGAGCAGAAAGGGCCGTTTCAAGCTTCGCAACTCATCTACACATGCAACGTTGCACCCGCACATGCAAGACGCTACACCACGCCTGCATGGGCAGGCAATAGAGTCACCACCCGCCTCCCTCCTTACTTCGCCGCCTCCTAATTGATGCTGCGATTGCTCATCATCAGGCTGCTCATCATTAAGCTCCGCGCTCGTCAAGCATGACTATCGGTTCTCTCCCCTGACGTTGGTCAGCCTCACTCTCCCATCGGCTCTCTCCTCCACTGCATCCCTCGTGATACTTGGTTGCTATCATGTTTATCTAGTTAGCACTTGGTTGTAAAAACAACTTCCCATGAGCACGTCTATCCATATGGTTGTTTAGTTGAATTGTCAAATATGCAAGTGTAGTGAACAAGGGCATGTGAATATGAGTTTGGCTATAATAATCACATAAAGCTTTTTTTAAGTTACAAAGACCATTCTATTATGTTTGTAAATTGTTGGTTTCTTTCAATGTTTCTAACATCGGTTCTCAATTGAGCATCTCAAGAAAACACGCCATAGTACAGTACATACACTGTATCGCTTGCTAGAGACTCAGGAAAAAAAAGAATTAATCTATAACCGGGTAACCTCACCACCCTTAAAAAGATTTAGGGAATTAGGAAAAAATTTATACACAAATTCGGTGGGCTAACCCACCACCTACAACTACGCGGTGACGGATTTAAGGCCCTATTTATTTAGGTTATTGAACGGATTATTACCGTAAATTATTTACTTGATTATAGAGATAAATTAAATATTTTAAAAGACAAACTTACTAAATAGTTTAAAACAAGTGGTGGAAGCAATACACTATAACAAAGCTTTTTAAGAAAACATATTTTGAAAGCATGTTTGAATAACGGATGAATAAGCTGAAAAGAAAATAGGACCTAAGTGCGTGGCCACCCTGGGCTCATTGTCTGCTCTATGCCTCTGCCAAAAGATGCCGCATGAAAAATTGAGGGGCACAGGAGAGGAATTTTTACTGTTACTAATTTAATTTTTTTTTAATTTACAAAACTAATTTTCGATTTGGGTCATTTGCAGATCTACCCTCTTGCCGCTGTGGGCCACAGCGGTATTTAAAAACCGTCGTGGCCCAGGGCGGCGAATGGCATCCCCGTCAGGCGCGGCTAACGGCGCCGGCCGCCGTTAGCCCGGGGAGGCCACGTGGATTCGCCGCCCTGGGGGACAACGGCGAATGCCCCCAGGGGGCCGAATGCAAAATTGCATTCGCCGCCGTCCCCCAGGGCGGCGAATGCATAGGACCGTCCGCACAGCGATCGGACGGTCCGAATCCACGGCAAATTGTTGTAACGCGCGCTACCTACCTTAAAACAGTCATAACTTTCGCATACGGTCTCGGAATCGGGCAAATAAGTACTCTACGGACATCTACAGAAAATTTTACATCCGCTTCCCCCCGACTTTGTCGGGTTTGTCCAAAAAAGTTTTGCGAAATTTGGCCGGGAAGATTGAGTTTTTGAGGTCCGAAGTTTCAGCACGGTTTTTAAAGCACACTCACAATTTTCTACAGGCCACATCTTACATCGGTTTGAGCTGCACCTTCACGAGATTTTGCTATTCTCATGTTGCTTGTTGAGAAAAAAAATATCAAAAAAAAGAAAGAAAAAAAAATTTTGCAGGCGGCCCCCTGGATTCGGACGGTCCGATCCTTGTACGGACCGTCCGTTCACTATGCTAAAAACGCCGTCCCCCAGGGCGGCGAATCCACGTGGCCTCCTTGGGCTAACGGCGGCCGGCGCCATTAGCCGCGCTTGACGGGATGTCATTCGCCGCCCTGGGCCACGGCGGCAAGAGGGTAGATCTGCAAATGACCCAAATCGAAAATTAGTTTTGTAAATTAAAAAAAATTAAATTAGTAACAGTAAAAATTCCACAAGAGAGCAACAAAGATGGCGCAAATCGCTAGCTTCAGCCAGCACACAAATTTCGGACTAGTTGTTGAGGACCGCCCATGGAGATGGGCAAATGGCGGACAAGGCCGAAAAGCTCAGCCGAAGAGGTGAGAGTTAAGAATTAAATTGTTGACCAATCTATTGTGTATAAATTATGTTTGATTTTAGTTAACTCAAAACTAGTGGTTTGAATTGGATTTGCAACCTCTGTGCAGCTCTTCTTATTTTTGGCTGTTGCTCAAATTTCTGGAATGAGGGAGCCAAGGGCAATCTGTTGGTGGTGTCCAGGTCTGTCGTGTGAATGATCTTTGCGCATGATTGTTATCGATTGATACACTTGCCGAGCTTTAGAAAAGTGCCTGGATCCACCACTGCCTACAAGAGAAGGTATCTACACTTATGATGAATCCATCCAACCAAACGTCATGTCCTGTGTGGACCCTTTGCTATAACCAACCAAATGGCGGCTTACATCGCACATCATTTAGGCTACATTCATATAGGCAACCAAATAGGATCATTTGCATCTCTTTAACCAGTCTAGCCCCATCTTAGATGACTCATGCAAGCATGACTAAGGGCATCCAGACGACCAAACAGATGCTTAATAGCTAGCCCTATCGTCGAGCTTCTTATGTTCATAGAATACTTATGTTCAAATTACTTATTGTTCTCTCCGGTCGTAAATATTTGATGTTAAATAGAAGATTTAGTTAAGCTTTTAAAACTCTAACCATCAATAATTTCTCAAATAATTACTTTATAATTATAAAAGAATGGTATGCATAGATTTGACTTAAAAGGTACTGCTACCTCTATCCTAAAATATAGTAACTTTTGATAATATATCTGGACAAGCGCTTGACCAGATGCATAGCCAAATTACTATATTTTAGAACGGAGATTAAATATTCAAAAGTTTAACCAAACCATGTTTTAAACGGCAAATATCTATTACTAGAGCAAGTGTGTAACTTATGTATACAATGCATATATACCCAAAAAAGACAGAAAGTATGCATAGCCAACCAAAACGGCAAAAACGGCAGGATGGCTGAATAATTCTGGATTCATGATGGTCACCTGTTTTCCCTATGAATAACTTAAGACACATTATCCTACTGCATGATAACTCATGCTATCTGATGAACATAACTAAAGCTGCAGTGAAGCAGATACAAGAGCAATGTGTGCAAACACTTCTATCAATAAGTATTAAGTACTCGCCCAGATGGAAGTTATCCATCCTTCAGCAAATATCGCCTAGGGTCCCATGAGAGGCCATCCATCTGCCAACCCTCAAAATAAGGGGAAAAAAACCAATACTTTTCTAAGGACAGGGCAACAGTAAGCCAAGAGAGAGACAAAGCAAAGCCTTATTTAGAGATGGAGGGTAGAAGATGAGAAGGGAGAAGAAGAGAACAATATAACATAGGCAAAACAAAACGGGAAAGCGATGTCAACAATAATAGCCAATACAATAGGCAAACCCATATACCCACCTAAATTAAACTAAACCCAAATGCCTACTAACTAAACCAACACCAATACTCCATTTATAAATATTGGTTAGTTTTGACCGAAAGTTGTTGAACTTTATAACGATATCATTTGCTAAATATAGGACAATCATAAAAAAACTTTTGGTTATGAATATAACTATACCATATTTATGCTTCATAATTAGATTATTTAAAAATATTATTGGTCAAAAGCTTCTTAATTAACGCATAGCTAAAACCGATAATTATTTGTGAATGCAGGGAGTATGTTCTAGAATGAGAAAAACAGTAATTGAAAACATGTATGTACACATGAAAGAGACGATTGCACAACATCTTCTACAGGACTACAGCCATGATTTTTATCCCCCAGGAAAAGATGCTACAGACGCACAATGGATTAGCTGTAAGCAGCTACAGGTGTACGGGCTCGCCAATGGAATCTCTAGCAGTATTTGTGGACTGTGCACCTTTGATCTGGTTGAGGAGGATCAATCTAGAGGATACCTACCATATTCTTGTTGCCTGACGACACCGCGTATAGGTTGCCCTGGAAAGATACTGTTGATGCGAGAGTCCAGCGCTGGTCAACGGCGGTGGAGTGAGCTACACGGCCTCCCCGGCGGCAGACACGGTAATGGCAGCACAAAATCCACCGAGGAAGACACGGAGATCGCTCATGTACGCCGTAGCTCGCGCGGGTTACCGTCTGAGGCAGGAGAGATCGACGTACGACAGCGGTGGGACTAGGTGCGGATCCTAGAAAAAATGCTGATGGGGTCATCATGCGTGTGAAAAAAATAAAAATTAACTAGACTCATAAACAATGTTCAACACAACATATTATAAGCAAATACACATAACAGTATGAGAATTAAAAAAAATATTCTTGTATTACCTCATGATCGTTATTTACATTTACGATCTTTGATCTTCTGAAAGACATCAATCATGGTGCTCTTTGGAATACTTGCAAGAAAGACCGGCTCCACAAAACAAATAATAGCATCATTCATAAATTGGTCACCAATGCGATTTCGTAGTACAGTCTTCACAATTTTCATGGCAGAGAAATATCTTTCTACTGATGCTGTTGTAACGGGCAATACTAATACAAGCTTCAGGAGCTGATAAACCAATGAGAATGCAAGATGTTTTTTTTATCAACCATAAGTTTAGCAAGTTCAGTAATAGTTTTAAGATTTGCAAATCTTTCATCTGCCTGTACATTGCCAATGTAAATATGAAGCTCATGAGTAAGATCCTTTAACTGAACTTCACTAAAATCATCTCGATAGTATTTAGCCAATTTCATCAAGCTCTCAAAATTGAAGGCACCAAAACAATCCTTAGGGCTGAAAGCTGCCATGTGTATGAGCAAATCAGAAGTTGCTTCAGTGAAACGATCACTAAACTCATTAAGTTGCAGATCAATAATAGAGTCCAAGCAATCCCATCTATAGTATTTGTTTTTTTCCTTAGATTATGACGATCAATATATTGTTCTTCCATATCCAATTTAGGAATATCATGATCTTCACAAAAGGTGTATATGCTCTCTAATAAGGATTCCCAACCATCATTTCTAGTTTGTTAAAAATTTTGCTTAGTTATCTTCACCTCTGACATAGCCTCTACTATATCCTAATCTTTCCTTTGTAACCAAAGTGAAAGAGCATTTGCATGCCCCAATATTAGCAACATCAAATGCAAATAAAAACAAAATCGAAATCCTTGAGATAATCTAGAAGACCACAGGCTTGTCGTCTCTTCCCATCATTTGGACCATCTTTTTCAACATACTGGAGCACTTCAATAACATCTAGGAAGAGATAGTTAACACTCCTAAGAGTTTTATAGTGAGAGCACCATCTAGTATCTCCAGCCCTTTGAAGAGACTGTTCTTGATTTAAACATGTCCCACTATAAATTTGTCCACTACCAATACCTTTCTTTACTCTCTCTTGCTAACTTTCTCGTATCATATCTTTCCGTTTGCAAGATGCTCCAACCACATTAAGAAAAAGTGATATCATGTCAAAGAAATCACTTATATCATCATTCTTTTTTGCCACTGCTACTATAACTAGCTAAAGTTGATGAGAAAAATAGTGAATGTAGTATGCTGAACTATTTTCCCTCATGATTAAAGCTCTCAAACCATTGAACTCACCTCTCATGTTACTTGCTCCATCATAACCTTGTCCTCTTATTTGTTTCAAGCTCAAGCCATATTTACTAAATAAATAATCAATTTCAGATTTGAGACATGAAGCAGATGTTTCTTTCACATGAACAATATCAATAAGTCTTTCTTTTAATATTCCACACTTGTCAACATACCGCAAAACAACCGCCATTTATTCTTTATCAGAAATATCAGCGAACTTATCAACTAACAAACAAAAAATATCACCACCAATTTCTTTAATGATAGATTTAACTATGACATGTGCAATTAATAAAAAACAAAAAAATATAAGTTTTTAATTTATTTTAGTAAAGATACTAAAGACATCGTAGACATGTATAGTAAATGAGATCGCAAGTTACCTACGCAAAACACTCAGCAATGTCCTTTTGAACGGATGGAGCCACCATTTGCCGACTTCCTCTCAACACTACTTTCTTTATTTGTTCATTTTGCTCTGCCAAAAGCTTTACCAACTCAAGAAAATTTCCTTAGTTTTTAGACTCTTCTGACTCATCATGACCACGGAAAGCTAATCCTTGATAGAGCAAGTATCGAGCAGCATTTATTGAAGTATTCAATCGAGTAAGATACTCATCATTGCTGGTTTTTGTTTGCTTTTGGAGAGCTGAAACAATTGATTATTCTGGTCGTAGTAAATTGTGGCACCTTTTCACTGCTGTATTGTGAAAACTATTACACCCACCAATATGATAATCTAGGCTATCCTTCTTGTTCCACCCAGAAAAACCATGTGTAACACATGCATCATTTCTTCCCTGTCCCTCAATACAATCTCTAAACAAGTAACAAACTAAATAAAATGCTTTATTTACCTTCTCACTATATTCCAACCAATCATATTGTTTAAACCATTCAGGATTGAATCTCCGTAACGTGCCTGCTATTTTCTTTTGTGGGTACTTAAAACCAAGTTGTGGTCTGTAAGGGCCTCTAATTAAATACTTTCGCCTTATCTCATCTTGTAGTTTCATGCCAGGATATTGCATTATGCTCTTTCTATCAACTGGATCATATGGAAGTTCATCTAAATTTATCTCGTTCAGTGATAGTATTTGAGACTGAGAATGTCGATTTGATGTACCATCTCCATCTCTAAGTGAAGGCCCTTCATCATTGCCTGTTGATGATGGTACTATTCTTTTGAAAAATCGTTTCATTGTGCAATTGTGCTTGACTGCTTGTAAAGGCTGCAAATGGCACACAATATGTCAAGATAGTTTAATAAAATTCCAATAAATTCCTAAATCCTAATAATCTGTACCTTTTGTTATTATTATTATTATTTGCTGAAACACTAAATAGCACTTTAAGATAAAAGAAAATACTGTGGCAGCTCACTCTGGTGAGTTTTCTTATATGTACCTTTCATGTAATCGCATTCTCACAACCAATGAAAAGGAGGTGATTGGGACAGTTTGATTGTGTTATAGATTAAGATTTTTGGACTTTAAAAGGAATGCAAGTAATTATGTGATTAGCTTTTCAATTTTTATTTGGATTGACAATTTTCATGCTAATTATCACATTTGACTGGAACGTACAAATAAAAAAATTGGAGAGGTTCTGTTTCAAATGTTAGTCTGTTCTTTACATCCGAATCTTGGCATCCTAGTGTTAAAACATGTTGATATAAAAATTTTATTCTCAAAATTTTAGCAATTTAACTGATTTAAACTGTTAGAACATTTCAATTAGTGGAGCCTAGCTTAAATTTAAACTGTTCATGTAAAAAAAGAATACTATTCTACCGTAAGTTCTAAATACCTTAGTTCTGGTCCAATCTCTTATCTCGGAGCGTGAGAGACTGGCAATGGCATTGATGCTAAAAGGCCGAAGCAGCGGCGGTCAGCGGTCGTCAGCCTGATTTGGGCGTGAGGAGATGAGGGCAGAGGTCAGCGATCGTCGGTCACTCGGCCTGATTTGGGCGTGAGGAGGTGAGGGTAGAGGTCAGCAGTCGTCGACCTCTACAATATAGCTTTATGCATAAAAGGAAATATGGAGTATAAACAAATACAAATAGAAAAGGCAGGAATATTTTCTACTAATTCTACAAAATTTTCTGTTTTACAAAGGTTGACGAGAAATGTTTCAATAGATACATGTGTAATAGGTTAAAATTGGAAACAAGTAACTTAACCATGTTGATATCCTGTATTTATAAAAAAAAAAGATAAAACAATTAGTAGCAAGTATAAACATAATAAAAAGTAATAACTCTGTTCCAAAATATATGAATTTCTAAGTTGTTTAGTAGAGATTAAGATTAAGAAGAAAAAACTTTTATATCCCTTAATAAATAAAGGATAGTTTAAGGTAAGATAAGAGAAATCTGAACGGAAATTGATAAAATAAGTAGCACTATAAATAATACTAAAAATATTTATATTATGAAACAAGATTTAAATTCTAGACATGCTTATATTTTAGAACGTAAAGAGTATTTTTCCTCTCTAATTCTACAAATTCTAACCTGCAAAACTTTTAAGTTTACATAAGTGTGACGGAATATTTTATAAAACATGTTTTCTATCCTTTAAAATACCACCTTCACCAATTCGTTAGCGTACACTATCATGTATTGATTCTTCTTCGGTATTCTACAAACATAAAACTAAGAGCACACTAAAGGATACTTTAAAGGTATGATATTTATATGGGACTAATTGAAAATCCCGCATTCCAAGTCATCTCCAAATAGTATTCACATTCTCCTTTGAAAAAAAAAACACTGTACGGGCCAAATCAACGTGCGCGCCTACGCGCTGATTTTCTAGTTCTCATCGGAAATGTGCTTTTGATTCAACTCAAACCTGAGGGAGCAGGCAGCAAAAATGATGTAAGGGACTAGTTACATTGTGAATCTACACAACCACCATTGTGGATCATAATGTATATGGGCTCCTGGGCCCTGCTATTTTGGTACAACTGCTAGATCACTTTAATAAAGGTGCAGCACCAGTTGCAACAGCCCAATAACAAAAAATTAAATTTATAGGACAAAACTGAAGCACGTTGAATTTGATCAGGTGGAAAGAAGCCCACCATTAGCGTCTGGGTAGGAAGTCGAATTATATGAGGCCACCACAGACGCATGTTGATCCACATGAGATGCTTTCTTTGGGTTCAAGTTTGGCGAGGATGTGTAAGGGTCAGCATTGCTGAGACCATGGATTTTTGGCAGCCCAGTTGCATATTCACCGAGGTTGTATCCCTTCTCAACCTTTTCAGCTTCAAGGGGAAATTCCTCGAGCGTCTGAAAAATAAACAGATGTCAAAAGATTTGCTGAACAAATAGATGAGGACATCTAGGAGACTGGAAATACCCTGTGCGCCATTTCAAGAACTTGGAGTGTTTCTTGTATACGTTGGCGTCTGATAATTACTTCATCAGTTTCCCTCAGCATTTCATCCAGCAGGTTTTCTCTACATAGTATAACATCAATTATAACAACTCTTATGTCAAAAGTAATCTGAATTCTGAATTAACAGTTCACACTTCTTATTAGAAAGTTAAAAAAACAAAGAACAACTCATGTACCTGTACAGTTTCCGAATTAGAACATTATGCAGCTCCCGCTTTGTGTGGTTCACCTGAGGTAAAATATCATTAAAAAAACCAGTGCTACTGATACAACAACCTAAAATATCTATACTACATAAAAATAATGGTAGTAGTTCGAGTAGACAATGACCAAAGTACAGGGTTGATGGAACTTAAGTCACCTACAACCTTAGCAACATGAGATTGTGGTTGAACAGAGTGAGTTTCAGATTCAATAAGCACATGAATTATTCAAGTAAATCTAAAGTAGGTTTTAACAACCACCAATAATTGCTGCAGACCAGATGTTCACTACAACTTCTAAAATCTTGGTCATCAAATCCCTTTCTTTTACAGATAACACGATGTAAAAAGCTGAACTTACCAGAAAATGCATTATGGCCTTCGGAACAGCATCTTCAATACTCTTTCTCACAATGTCATAGTAGGATTTAATCAATAGTTTCACAATGGCTACCTCTGTTGCATCCTGCACAGGCTGGTTTTCTGATGGCTTTAAAGTGATGGGTGGCTGGTAGAAATACAGAGAAGAATCAGAAATGAATTATTAAAACATGATGAATTCCATCTTCCAAGACTGACTTGCGACAGTGAATTCACCTCTCGTAACTGGATGATAGAGAAAAGGTTATCTAGGCTGTGAACTCGTGGAACTGACTTGCTTGATGAACTCCCAGCAACCAGTAAGTGACCCCTCTGATTTCTGCCTGCGGCACTTGTTCCTGTATTTTCTGAGTCGTATGTCAGATCATAGCCAAAAGTTTACCACCTATCTAGAGCTGCTACAATCATAAGAACAGTTTGATGTATTGCTTGTTGCAGGAGTCAACAAAAAGCAAGTTAATACTTTCTGGCAAAAGACAAGGCATATGAAGCTATGGTTACACCTATGGTAAGGTACTCAATTTTTAAAAGAAAAATACAGGTGCATGATAAAGTATACTAGATGCATTCCCCAGCAATTTATTTACTTCAAAAGTACGTCGTGAGTTAGAATGCCTTTCTAGTTAATTACGTCATAAAAAATAGGTGCATTTGCAAACTAATTACATCAACCATTAAAAAAGGACAAATAAAATGTCTCAACTAAAATGGTCTTCACACCATGTGGCTCTCAAGTTACCACTTAAGAATCATGATACAAATAAAAAAAGTGTATCCACGACTCCTGCTGTAGGAGAATACTGTAGGAGAAATCAACTGCTGCAGCATAGGTTGCAAATTAGCACGTAAGCCTATTTTGTCAAATCAACACAACAGTTTGGACCGGCAAGATTATATTTCCATAAAAAGTATATTATTCCTCCTTTCACTAAACACTCCTTCAGTGTACAAATATAAGTCAGCATTTTCTACTTTTTATGGTATGCAATATCCAGAATGCCTTGAGTAATTATTTTATCATCATATGACATACTTTCAAAAAAATAAAAAGATTTTTTTGTTGTGAAAGTATTTGGAAAGACAAATCCAATGAAAGTATTCTTATGTACTAATAATTGTAAAAAGTTTAAAGTTGTGGAACACTGTCACAGACCCAACAGCAACCTATATAATTAGGGACAGAAAGTATATGTATCACTGTATCAGCACCAAGCAGCATATAAGATGCCAATGGCAGCCTGAGGGATTAGCTGAGATAAAGGACTGGTTCAACTCATGTAAAACCATGCTAGGGCTAAGGATATGACAGGTATAATTATATGACTGGTATAATTATAAGTACACCAGTTTACCTGTATCAGCATCAGGCTGTAATCCCTGTCCAGCAGAAACAGAAGAAGATAATGAAGCAGAGCAATTCAAGATGTCCGAAAACCAAAATCTGAAACAAACAAATAGTAGTATTTGAAACCTGATCTGATGTTGCTCCTCTAGTAGCATCTCTTGCAAAAATAGTGCGTGACTTTTGACTTCTTTCAGATGTTAATTGTATCTCAGAACTGATAGCAGTACCATCCTACAGTAAGGGAAACAGAAGAATAAGCAGTAATATAATATTGTTAACATGAGAGTACAAACGGAGTCAACTGAGCATAAGAAGAAAAGTTCAGTGTATGTTAATATGCTGTGTACTATCTTACATGCAATTGGTGAAATGAATTAGCTAGTTTAATTGGATTAACTTACGTATCACTTCACTAACTTCTATGCACAAATTCCAAATTAATAATGCAACATACAAATTGACCTTTATTTTCACTTTCGGTTATTTGATTTCACATTTCTTCGTTAGGAACTTGAGGATGCAGCAACTATTGAATTCTTAATTACAGGTAAACTACGATCTTATTATACTAAAGAGAATAAAAACAATTTTGCAGGATAACACAGTAGAATTTATTGAGATGCAGAATAAATGAAGACGCCGAATCCTCATTATTTGGCTGCGAAGGTACAACTTCAGGATTCCAAAATTAATTCTTGCTTTACATTCTTTTAGAAATAGAAGGAAACTCAAATCTAAGGTGGAAAAGGAAATACCTTAGGAATCGTTAGAGAAGGTGGTGCTTTGGGAGGTAGAATTTCCTGCTTAGCAAGCTCAACAACCTTTTTGCCTCCAACAAAGCTTGGATGTGAAGTATTTATGTAATCCATCTGTAACAAGGTATCTTACTACTCAGAATATGAACAAAATACAGACACCTTACTATGCACAAAAATTAAACAAACCAACAGGTACCTCACAAGAATATATTTACAATTCCATTAGCATGTAGCAATAGCCAAAATTTAAAACAAACAAAACCCCATGGTTAAAATAGGCTGCTGATAAAACATCTAATTATCTAATTAGCATCAGTAAGTGTAAAACTTGGAATGACATTAGATTGTTCCTTAAATTTAAAAAGAATCACAACTGTGAGATAATTGTGAACATGACACATTCTGAGATCGTAATAATTTAAATATGCCACAGGCAAATAAAGATCTCCTTCCGAAAACAATACAATTCTCTATAATTCAATAGGTTAGACCAACTTTTTTGCAAAGGATATCCAGTAGTGTATCATAGGGTTATCTCAAACCTTTGATGGGAACTAAATTTTTGGTGTAAAGCAAATCCTTGTTTAATGGTTACTACCTTATATAAAAATAATATGAATATGAAAGTAAACACTAGGAAAAATAAACTTTGTTTTGGGTACAATCCAATAACCTACAATTGAACAATTAGAATTCAGGAAAGTAAACACTTGCCTCCATCTCAATGATATGGGTTATCATTGTCTCTGCAGGTCGAAGACCATCTCTCAAGAAATTGCTAACCGCTTCACCCATCCGCTTTTTAAGAATTGGGTATTTCTGCAGCTCGCTGGTTAAGCAACCACGGCTAATCTGCGTGGTTTACGGATTCTTAAACAGCTTGATTAAAGGCTCGTATGTTATAACAGAGGTACAAGCACATACTTTCACTAACTCATCATAGATAAAATTTGCACATTGAAGACTTGGATCAAGCAAACGACTTATCTGTCTTCGCACAAGAATCTCAAATGGCAACTACAATTAAATAGAACATTTATGAGCATGCATTGAGTTAGGTTAAAAAAGCATGAATCAAATATACCATAACTTTTCAAATGGTATATTTCAGACAAACACTAACCTCTGGCAGAAACATAGGACCCTTTGGACCGTCCGAATTATGTATGGCTGTACAGATATCTTCATCAGTTATGCTCTTACAAGGGTCTATTTCCTGAGATATAAGACAACTAAAATATAAACAAGCATATGAAACAAGTAGAAAACAATGATGCAGGGTATTGCTAAGAAAGTGGGAACAAAAGAAGTAAGAGGCAGCGTGTGATGTATGCAATTTATACATTGAATGCCACAGTTGAACAGAATATAATTATTTCTACCTAGAAATTGTGCTTTGCTGAAAGAAGCTAATGTTTTGAACAGTGCATAGTTTATTTTTACACAAGCATGTTGAGACATGTAAGATGTTGAGACATGTAAGATAGAAAGTGTTAGCAGTAGGAGGGTCATATGATGCACAGCACAATTTATTTTCTGGATGAAAAACTGCTCATGACTGCAGATGGATTACAATCCCAAGAAATTCCCCAAAATTAAGTTGCAGTGTTTTCAAATCGTCCGAATAGTCGTCCTTATTGCTCCCCGACCTTGATAAGACACTTCGAGGCGATTAGTTTGATCAGATAACTTATCGTCCAACTAATCACGATTAGTAGTCTAGATTAGTCGTGGACGACTGGGCTTGGGGGTAAGTTGGGCTGTTGGACTCCTTGCCTCTTTCAGCCAGATCAGCCCACAGAGGCCTCATCTAAGTATCTATCCCTACATCTCCAATGATAGAGAGCCAAAGACGCGAGAGAGCGCCAGCAACGGCACGACACAAGCATGGCAGTGGCACGATTCTCCTGCTCGCTGCTCCCGCCAAGCCGCCTCTGCCCTCCTATCGTCCCCCGGCCTCTGGCCTCCCTGCCTGTCCACTTCTCAGCCCCCAGGACAGAGTGGCGCGCCAGCGCCCTCCTCTCCCCTGCTCTCAGCCGGCACCCTTGGCCCTCGTCTCCCCTGCCGCCACTGCTGAGGGAGTAGATGCTCTGCTTCACTTCCTCTACTAGTATCCTCTTCTTGCTCTGCTCCTCAAGCTGCTCTGCCCCTCTGATGATCTGCTCTGCGACTAATCTCCGACTAATCACGATTAGTCGTGATTAGTCAACTAGTTGGTGCCCTTACAACTAGGCTCAACTATACGATTTGAAAACATTGATAAGTTGTTGTTCTTTTCTTTTTCCACTATTTAAACCAGGTAATGACTTGATCTGGTGTCCACTTCCAAAGTTCTTTCAGAGCATTCACTCACATTTGCACATATGTAATTTACCTCACATTAACACATGTTTGACATCTTAATAATGTAAAGCTATTACTTTTGTTTACCTCCAAGCTCTTAACAAAAATTGACTGAAAAATGTAGTGGATTCTTGCTCCACCAGAAAGTTCATCAGTTGATACTCTATTTTTCCCCTCCACCATGGAAGAAAAAGCTAGAAACAGAGAAAACATAGTCACATTAGAAGAATATAGCTTGGGAATCATCAAAATGGAAGACTGAAAAAGGAAGAAAAACTATGCACATGAGCAACAATCTTATGAAAGAATCAATTAGTCTCAAATTTCAGTATCATGTGATCTAAAGATTTGCACAATGATCCTAAAACATTTACACAAATCAAGGATAACTTCTAGTTGTCTTTTTGAATTTTGAGTTTTCAACATGATTATTGGGTGGCACCATGCAAGTTATTGCTACAAGCAGCAGAATGGATTATCAAATAAAACTTACACAGGAGCCAATCTGTAATGCTAAAAAAACTTGTAAACAAAGCACAGTTGGTAAATCAATACGATATATATGGTAAATCTTATTATCTCCTCTCTTTTTTTTGTACCTTCACAATATTTTCTCAGTATATTCAACAGTTTGACCCCCTGACCGGCCTGCATGCATTGGAATCAGAAAATCAGCACTAAAGTAGAAATGTTCAACTGCCACTAAAACCCAAATACTACCTGTGTCCCAAAATATAAGAAGTTTTGGGGTTGGACACAAGGATTAAGGAAGCAGGTAGAAGATTGTGGTTGGTTGAGAAGAGAATGTAGGTGGAGAAATTAAAAGGTGGAAGGTTGTGATTGGTTGAGGCGAGAATGCAGGTGGAGAAGTTGTTATATTTTGGGACAAATTTTGAATGCGAGAAGTTGTTATATTAATAAAGCACACATAAGGGATCTGCTTGTAATTAGCTTGACAGCAAGGTATATGATATCCACACGTCAAACAAGGCATACAAGATATTCACAGTCAGCAATTCTCTTACAAGGAATATAATAAACTGAAAATATACACTCCCTCTAGTCACAAAAGATTTGACAGTCACAAACAGATGCAGCCAAAATGCTAATTTTAGCCAAAGATACCACCTAGAATGTATCATTTGGATACCTAAAAATAGTGGGAGTAAAGTTATGATTAAAAACACTTTATAAAATTTAGGCCCTGTTCTTTTCTGATTGTAGATTTTGGATTTTCATTTGCACGCTTCCCAAGCTCCTAAACGGTGCATTTTGTGCAAAAAAATTCTATACAAAATTTTCTTGGAATACTTTTCTAGAACAACTTTTGAACTTTGTA
This sequence comes from Oryza meyeriana var. granulata, assembly GCA_003991445.1. Taxonomy (NCBI): domain Eukaryota; kingdom Viridiplantae; phylum Streptophyta; class Magnoliopsida; order Poales; family Poaceae; genus Oryza; species Oryza meyeriana. Next base: position 277,870 of record RYFJ01001778.1, read on the forward strand.
GGAGTTAATACATTCGTTTATACCCACAAATAGCTATCACAAAAACCAGATAATCCATCAACTTCAGCTATCTCAAACGGGGCCTTAATGATAGAAGTGGCACTTTGTTTACTTTGTAAAGTCCAAAACACCATTTTTTGAGACTAGAGGAAGTATAATTAATTGATGAGGCACATTTACAAATTTACCATTATGAGCTACCAATGTGATTACCGTTGATTCTGCAGTATCACCATACGCAGCATGCTCTTTTGCAACTGCTACCAACTGAGCATTTATGCGAGATTTCAAGCCTGGAAGCATATATGTGATGTGCTTTAGTAGAATCTGCAAAAAGAGCCAAGAACTGCCATAGTCAATTGCAGCATACGATGCATTAGCAAATCACTTGCGGACAAAGGTTACAGTACCAAAGCGTTGGCATTGTCAATCAAAAGATAAAGCATTACAGTAAGTTCATTTTTTAGGAGAATATTTTAAATTCATTGTTTACTATTTTAAAATCAATCCTCAGCTGTGTATTGAGAGTACTATTAAGCAGGCCCCTTTTTAGTGTATTTGATTTTCTAACCTCCTTGTTACTTCTTTGAAAGTTTTAATTTAATCATGAGGTATCTTGTTTGGCTCACCATCCTGCATTAAATGAAATAATGAATACTAATTCATTCTAAATCAGTTTCATGTTAGCGATCAATTTTAATTGAAGGCCAGATTGCCTATGTTTGTTTAGGATATTGACAGGCGGAATACAGGGAGGCTGAGAATATGAATATACAGAGGAAAATGCTGGATAGTGATAATTAACAGGAATACCGTATTTAGCTTCTTGGCCAATTGAGGAACACCACAGCAATGTGTAAGACCATGATAAGCCTGTTAATAGCACAAAAAACCAATTTAACCACTGATTTAGCAAGATATGCCAGCTCACAGTAGATAGTATTGAACAAAAAATTAAGGTCATAGCATACAGGTAAAGTCGAGAAAAACTTCTCCTCAAAGGCCAGGGCATCTTTGATGCTCCGATTAAAGTTGATATCCTGTTAGAATCATCCAATTGTTACTTGTTAGATGTTAGACCATGATCATAATCATAACCTGAACCAAAATTGAAGCTATCAGAAAAGGTTGACACTATGAACTTAATAAAAAGATTAATTGCTATTTTCATGTGTATGATTTGTTCATTCATATTTCAAGCTCAATTCAAGGAAAAGTATGACCTCTTATATGTAACAAGCTAGTAACATAAAGTCCAGTAGACAAATCTGTAGTAAACTGTAAACCTATAAATTTTTCTTGCGAATTTCCCAGGCAAGTAACAATTGTGACACAGAAAGCACTCATTGCACACCATTTGATCAGACAGTCTAACAATTTGTTTGCAACCAAGCTACTACAGGTAATTGGGTGAATTCTATTGAATGTCCCTTTTTTTAATTTCAACTTCTAATTTCAATATTCAATTGCTTGCATCCTTATAAATTCCACACCAAATTGCTCCATAATCAAACCAATTAAAGGTAAACTGCTTTCACACCAAATTCCAGCTTTGACACCCCCCCCCCCCAAAAAAAAAAAAATGAGTCTATTAGCAGAACATACTAAATCTATTACCACAATAAAGAAACAGAGGCATATAAGGCAGGAAGCTATCTGACAAGATCCAAGTTTAAATAAACAATTAAATCAATTACCTAGACATTAAAAAAAATAAACTTTGAAACTAAATTATTGCCGTTGAAGCTGCATGAGTGAACCATATAATTTTCTAAATTGCAGAAAAAATTGGCATATTATGTGACAGTGCAAGGCTATGGGACTCGGAAAAGAAAATCAAGATGACAATCAACCTAATGAAGGCTCATGGTATTGGCTTAGAAAGTACCTCTTGGCTACGATTTACAACACCTACATAACCAAGCTTGAGGGGGATAACATTTCCCAGTAAAAAGTTACGAGCATCAGTGCCCCTGTCCATGATGTCCAACTATGCCATTGAAGCAAGGTTAACATAGTGATCACAAAGTAAGTAAAGGGCTATGCATCACATAGTACAAAAATACCTTGGTGATAACACCAATTGTCCGAGAACCTGCCAGAACGACAGTGAGCTTTCATACTTAAATAATTTCACTATAAAGAAACTTATAACTATAATCAATTGGTTTACTTGAGTTACTTATGTACCATCAGGGTCAGCAAGCTTTGCCAGTTGGAGTGCATCAGAATTAGCTAAATCTGCATTAGCTGGAGTGACAGCCAAGATAATACAACTTGGATGCTTAATATATTGCATGATCATTGATCTTATTCTTGACTCAATATCGCTAGGCTGGTCTCCTACTGGCACCCTTGTTATTCCAGGGAGGTCAACCAAGGTGATGTCTAGGACATTTTGCGAAAATATTTTCAGACGAATCTGTTTCTCAGAAACCCCTTTGTTGCCTCCAGCTTCTTTGTCCGTTTCCAACTGAAAAATACTCAACATCATTCATCTCATGAGAACATCAGAAAGGCATAAAACAAGACTCCCTAAAGATTATTCAAAGATAGCACAAATGGAAAGTGTGAATGAGAAACATAAGTAAGCAAACATATCAGTGCCCAGTATAGTAGAGTAAACAAAGAAAGGTAACAAAGGTTTCCATCCACTTAATTTTAGCTAGCCCAAAGTGAACATGGTTGAAGGGGTAGTCCAAGGTGAAACTTTGGTAATAATAGGTAGACCAATGTGCAATTCACTCTTTTTTTTTTACCAATAACATTTTTTTCTGGACTAGCGCTAGTAACGTACCAAGTCACCAACGGAGTGAACAGACCCTTTTTTCCAACTGCAAACTACACAAGCTACAAGTCCTGAATGGCTGCAATAGTACCATTACAATCATTTCACAGATACAGATCTCTCAAGTCTCAATCATTACGCCAAAATATCACCATACCTAAGCAAACGAGCGAAGCTGCAGCAGCAATGACAACAGCACTGACCTGGATCTCGCGCTTGATCTGCTCGAAGTCGTGGAAGCGGCGGCCGGGGGCGTGGAGAAACTCCCCCCACTCCTCGGCGGCCGAGTGGCGCACGAGCTGGAGCACGAGGGGCCGGCGCGTGCAGATGTCGGGGCCACGAGGGAGGAAGTCGCGGCCGACGAGCGCCTCCAGCACGCTCGACTTCCCGCTGCTCTGCCCGCCGATCGCCGCCACCTGCGGCAGCTCCAGGCCGGCGGCGGCGCCTCCCCCGCCGTCCAGCCGCGCAACGATGTCCTGCAGCCTGTTGACGAGCGGGATCACCGCCTGCCCCACCGTCGCCGGTGCCTCCGAGGCCGCCGCCGCCGCAGCCCCCGACTCCGCCATCGCCGCCGACAGAGTAGGGTTTTGGGACAAGGGAGCAAAACGTGGGTTTTTCCTCTCCTTTTTTTTGGGGAAATTTGCACGGTTGAGTGTTTGGTGTGACGTACCTATTGCGATGGAAGATATTGCCGTCTACAAATTTTGAATTGGGAGGAATATTTTGGTCTGTTTTGGCTGGATAGAATCTCTATATATGCATCGCGATATACTGATAAAATCTTCTATATATAGATTGATACTAAAATTTATTAAGTCAATATGGATGGAGCTACTTATTTATCCTAAGTAAACATTAGGTAGTGTCAAATCAACATATCCCTCAACTTTCGAAGGAAGCCTTTCTTATTTTTAGAATTTTATTTTCAGGGTACATGATTTATATACTATGTTTAAACTATGAAAGTTCAAAAATAACAAAAAAAATTAAGCAAAGACAATAGTGTATCTGAAAAGCACTATGTTTAGTGTGGAACATTTTATTATAAGTCTCTTATCTATCATTGGATTTTAGTTTTCACCCATCCACCTTAAGATCGAATAAAAGTTGCATATTAACTTCTTTGTTGCGCATTATAAGCCACCATATCTTCCTCCAAATTTAGATGATCTTGCACTAGAATACAGTGTGGGATGGGTACCTTCTTGGTATTAGTAATGCCATCTTCCAAGCTCTTGTTGATGGGGTCCGTAGCAAAGCCCTTCTTGTAAATGAGTAACACTATCGTGGTTTCACTGTGCCAAAGGTGTTTAGCATAGTTGAGTTTAAGTTTAACGGTCTCCTTTGTTGAATGATTTGGAGTAGTTGCACCTTGTTGTGAGTGCCAGAGAACATTATGAGGATATGGGATGAACAAGAGAGATCATCGATCTACCATCCGTAATTAGAGAGTGCTCGGTTGAGGTGATAAAGTGACGTAGTAATTAGAGCGTGTTTGATTGGTATGAGCATAAAATTTGAGATGGTTTAGTTCTTGTAATCCATTTGTTTTCCATGAAAATGCTCTCTTTTTTTTAAGTACAGTTGAATTTCGTATTTCTCAAGTTGGCACATAGCATATTTGGCATTTAGATAATATTGGGACCCTAATGTCGATGTTTTATATCGGCAATGATTATATGCAACTATTCGCAAGACCTAAATTTGATGGATTGTAAAGGAACACGAAACGAGTTTATCCTGGTTCAGACCCTCAAGAAGAGGTAATACCCTACTTTCAACTATTGTGTATTGCTTTTGAGATTTCTCTGGTGAGATTCTATATATTGTTATGCCCCAGGGGGCTCCTTCCCTTTTCTTATATATTGTGGAGGCAATCTTACAAGGTAGGAATCCCAGTCGGACCCAACCAAGAGATTTTCTTTTAGAAACACAATGCAACCGGCTAGGACTATATCCCTTCCCTTGTCATACAAGGTAATATACGCCAAGTTCTATTGTATCCCTAATTACATGATCAAGCACAACCTCTATCCAAGTGGTCACATTGTATCGATGTTTTATACCGGTAATAAGAATATGGGGCTGCTCGTGAGACCTAAACTTGATGAATTGCAAAGGAACACGAGACGATTTATCCTGGTTCAGGCCCTTGAGGTGAGATAATACCCTACTTCCAGTTGTTGTGTATTGTCTTTGAGATTTCTCTAGTGAGATTCTGATCTTTGGTGATTCTCCGCCCTCAGGGGATGCCCTGCCTCCCCTTATATACCGAGGAGATAAGGTTACAAGGTAGGAATCCCAGTCAGACTCCAACCAAGGGATTTTCTTCTAGGAATACATCTTACTCGACTAGGACTATATCTTTTCCTTATCATACAAGTAATGTATATCGAGTCCTATTGTATCCCTAATTATAAGGTTAGGTCCATCCTCTGTCCAAATGGCCTTAATGCTTCTCATGAATTACCCGGGGCTCATGGTCTCCACACATTGCTTTCCATGAGATACCCGGGGCCCATGGCCTCCACAGTAGCCCTTGAGACCTTCATAGTTGAGTCACAGCTGACGCCGAGTGCTCATCCTCCATGGTGAAGATTTCTCGAGTGCATTGCTCCTAAGTACTCTTTATCTAAGTATCTCTTCTCTAAGTCCTGCTTCATGTCAGCCGACAACGAGGCTATGAAGGGCTTTATAGAAAAATTGAATAGTGTGCGCCAAATAGGCGCACCTATTAAGTGTAGCCCCGACTTTGTGCTTAATTGTGAAACAATTAAACATAAAGTCAAAAATCTTTAACCTTTAAGTTTTATCCGAGTGATATATTTCTTAAAAATTAAACTCTCCAACATCATATCAGCTGAAAATATTTTTGCTTAAGGCAATCTGGCTAAGCATGTAAGTCGAGTATCACTTTATGGATTTTGACCCAATATATGGTTAGGTGTACTCGAGAGATACATACATCTCTAATTTTAATGGAGACCAGCTTTTAATCCTTATAAGGATATATCCTCAATACCTATTAAATAACTTACATGTCTGAACACACGTGTCTAGCAATTAAGCTCAACATGAAGCATATCTAATTATTTTGATCGGTTCCTGTAAAATAGTATCTATACTGTGACTTTAACACAGACAGTTATTGGCCCAATAGGACATGCTATTTAAGAACTCATATCTTATGGCCCATTACTAAGCAGGTCGGCCCAAGCCAACCACCCAGCACTGGCTTATAAATCCTAGGGAGAGAGAAAAGATTCCCCTTTCTCCCCCAAATCGCCAAACCGCTTCGGCTTCCAGAAATCACGCCCACACTTCGAGCTCTCCACTCCGCCTAGGGTTTCCGCTTACTTGAGCTCCCTTCCACAGATTCACAAGGCTTTCCACTCCAACCTTGATTCTCATCTTCTAGAAGCTTCTCCCCTTACTCCGCACCGCGGAGATGCCAAGGGCTCCATTCGACATCCCCAACATCCCTTCTGGGACATGGCCAACATCGACCACCTGTTCCTCAAAGCTGGCATACTTGGAAAAGAAGAAATATCTCCAGCCAAAGGATCTTATCAACTGGCGCCCGGCCATTGTTGAGTCAGTTCCTTCTCCAGATACCCACGAAATTGTGGTTTTTGCCTCTTTGTTCAATAGGGGCTTTGCTCTTTCATCTTTAGACTTCCTTCGTGCCCTCCTCGATTACTATAAAATCGAGCCCATTCATCCTAACCCTAACTCCATCCTCCAGATCTCTATTTTTGTGACCCTTTGTGAAGCTTTTCTTAGGGTCAATCCTCATTTTAATCTCTTCCGATTCCTCTTCCACATCAAACCCCAGCCTTCAAAATCCAAACCCCAAGTCATAGGGGGAGTGGGGCTTCAGCTCCGCAATAAGATGAAGAAGGTGTATCTTCACGTCCCCTTGAAGACCTCGTTGAATGGGTGGCACCAGGAATGGTTCTACTATTCCAACCTAGAGCCTTCCCTGCCGCCCTTCACAGGAAAACCTCCGATAGTCCTCGATAGCTGGACAGCCCTCCCCTCGCAAGCCGACATGGTCTAGATGATGCTGCTGCTAGAGAAGATTGAAACCCTGAAGGACAAAGGGTTGACAAGGCCATGGGTGTCACGAACCTTCCAGAATCGGCGCATGCAGCCCCTGAAGGCCAGGATTCATCTTGGCTATGATTACGAGGGGAAGAAAGACCCCACTCGGGAGAACTCCAATTTTGTCGACAAGGATGTCGTCACCGACACCCTGCTCGGCTACTTCGTTAGCGGAGTAGTCGAAACCTTGGACGCCAAGAGGGCTCCAAAGCCCTACTGCCAAAGTAGGCCCCGACCAACGGTAATATCTCGATTGTCTTGATGTTTGTCCGTGATAGTGGATATGAATCCAGTCCAATTGAATCTGCCCTTATGCATGATGCTTATAGGAATTCGTTGAATTCTCGTCAAACCCTCCTAGCCAACCGGCTAGGGTGTGACGCCTCCCCGACTAGGTGGAAGGCCACCATGTGCATACGGCACCCGATCCCAGGATCAGTAGTCGGGTACGCACAACAATGATACAGCTCAGAGTTACAATAAATACATAACAGAGTACACATATATATATACAACGAGATCCATCTAGGACAGACCCGGGATGGGCAAAATAATCAACAGGTAAACTAGCGAAAACAGCAAAAACAGGGCGGAAGCTGGACAAAAACTACTCCACAGGCTCGGTTGGGAACTAGGCTCGAAACCTTTAGAAGTCTTCGTAGTCGGCCTGGTCTTGGAGGAACTCGGCAGCAGTCGGATCTTCGTCTTCTTCACCAAAACCTACTATACATATATGAACAAGGTGAGTACTTTCGTACTCAGCAAGCCGGGAAAAGATGCCATGTTGGCTAGACAGAAAGGCCAAGGGTTTTATTTGCGAAAAGCTGCCTTTAGAAACTCTTTTCTTTGCAAACACTAGTGAGCTTAAATTTTAGTTATCGGAAAGAGGCTCACGCCTCGATCCATTCCGCAAGTTGCTTTTCAACAACTCGCCACTTAATGAATCAAGCATAATCATACATGTTCTTATCATCTTTTACTTCGCATTTGCTGGTCCTGTATCTCCCGAGTAGCTACAACCACTCATTGACCCTGAGACTCGGCTACAACCAAATCTCAGCTGTGGCACTTAATGCCCGCTACGCTGGCTACAACCAGCTAGTTAAACCGCCGCCCTGGCTACAACCCGGGGGCTCGAACATTGCTGCCCTGGCTACAACCCGGGAGCATGTTCATGGCACTTAATGCCCGCTACGCTAGCTACAACCAGCTAGCTAAAGTGGCTTCCCTGGCTACAACCCGGGAGCACAACTTGATCAACTTGCTGCCCTGGCTACAACCCGGGAGCGTGATCAATCCGTCTTCTGGCTACAACCCGAAAACATCTGTACAACTGCCGCCCTGGCTACAACCCGGGGGCTTAAGTTTGCTGCTCTGGCTACAACCCGGGAGCATGATCTTCATCCTGTTTACTTTTCATTCACTTGATTATGGTGCTTAACACCCCAGATCACACAGATCCGTTTCTGGCCACACAGGCCTTCCGTTTGCTCACTCGGCAAACTCTGGTCACGGTTCCCTTTCCATCAAACACTTTCACAAATCACTGGCAAACAAATCTACGCTATGGGAATCACCTTGCATCGCCCTTAACCGTGGGCACGGCTGTTCGAACAGTTATGCTAAACTCTGCAGAGGGTGTGCGCTTTACCCATCCGACACGAAAATTACACCGAGTACTGGCCTGTACCCAGAAATTCGTGACAAGGCCATTTCCAAAGCCAGTCTAGAGTCATCCAATGCCAGCCGAAAGATCCACACAGGATTCAGTGGTCGGCACTAAACTTCCCTAAACCTACTATTTACTCGGCCAGGGGCATCCCATAATACCCGTCTGGTCGCACTGTAAGATGCTCGGATGGAATCCCCAAAGGAAACGGTCATTAATGATAATACATAGCCAAGCCACACAGGCACTGTCTCTGTATATCAAGATTTTCATAACTTTATTTGTTTCGCAAACACGCCGATACATAGAGTACCGGGTTTTTCAATCAGTTTAGTAAAACCCAATGTTTTTCCCAAACGACAAACAACGTTGCAGAGCTAAGCCATTCTACTCGGCATCGTATCCTCAGATAGGATGCTAGCGTGCCATTTGTGGGGCTCTCAAGGGAGAAATATATCAACATCCTACCAAAATAAGTGCTACTACTGGGTAGGTCCATCGGTTGCGCTTGCAAACCGAGGCCAACAGTTTAAAAAGGTGTAAACTAAACATGCATATATTTTCCAAACAACATAGTTTTGCATATATAGGAAACAATATGTTCAAAGAGGCTTGCCTTGTTCCAAGGAGGGGTCTTCTTCGGCGAAGGCGGCTTCTGGATCGTCCACCGGTTCAGGCTCTGAACAAGCAGAAAAAGAAACACTGATAAGCAGGAGGGTTAAAACACCAAGAAAAAGATCAAGAAGTAGTCGGCTGCAAAAAAGGTGGCAGTCGGCTGAGCCAGGCTTGCGAACCAGGCGACAGAGCTCCAAAGCTTGAGAGAAGAACAAGAACTCAGCAGAGCTGGAGCTGGCCGGTTTGCAAAACAAAGGAAGAAGGAGCATGGATGGCTCAATATATAGCCAGCGTGCAAGGGTGAGGCACGGTGGAGCTGGGCAACGGGTAGGGAGAAAAAGTCAAGGTGAACTGACAAAGGATTTGATGTTCACGCAGGGCTTGACTTGGGAGTCCGGCGTGGTCAGGGAGTTGGTGAGCACTGTAGCGGCGATGAGACATTAGGGTCAAGGCTAGGACAGGTTGGAGAAATCTCACTGATAGGGCTTCAGACTGACCACTGGTCCAAGCGATGCAGCAGGTTATTGTCCATCGGTCCAAGCGGTGCTGCGGGCAGGTGAAGACTGGTTCTTCTCCACTCCGGTAGTCGGCGTCCAACGGGCGGGTGCAACTCGGGGGACAAGGAAACAACAGGTCTCAACAAGGTAGTCGGCCACTACACAGTGCTTACTCGGCAGCAAGGAGGTCCGAGTAAAACAAAGGAAAGGGCAGGATACAAGGACTGAGTAGCAATCTACTCGGCTCAAGGGAGAAGGTAGTCGGCTGGCCGGGGAGAGGGAAAACGGAGGCACAACTGACAGGATAGGAGAGGGTTAAGATCCCGAAAACAAGTCTCAACAGGGAAAAGGAAAACGGGTCGTTACATAGGGAGTCCAGGAAACGACCGGCTAGCCCCTCGACTATCCAACCCAGCCCCAAGAGGGCTGGGAAGCAACCTATGACAGACCTGGCCAAAAAGAAAGATATGCCGCGTAAGGCATCAGGCGGTCCCATGATCAGGGACTCCAGCAGCGCAGCCCCAGCACCAACCAGTGCCAGGACCCCACCGCCGACTTCTCCCTCCGTTTAGTCAGCCGTACCCAATGCGGCGCCGACTGGCCTGAGTTCTGCACCACCCACTGCCGCGCCTCCAGGCCCAACAGCAAGCAGCATATCTCCTCCGAGTAGGCCTTCGGGCCCATCGCTGACTACCTCCACCCCTGGTTCACCACCAGGGGTGGAGATTTAAGACTTCCAAGATGTATGAAACATTCAATCTTCAGAATACCTTGAGATGTGTTACTGTTAATGCCAAAATTTGGTATGGTTCTTTATCAGATTCGGTTAAGGAAAAATCACAGTCAGATAGCGGGAATTAATCCGGAGGAAGCCGAGTTTGGGAAGGAATCGTGAAGACCACGGAGAGGCAGTTAATATCTTGTCTATTAATTAGGCAATATTAGTATTTGTTCTTTTAGGAAACCTGATCTCGTGTCCGATCGGGTCTTATTAGTGTTTTCCTTCTGTAATTAGGAAATCGTGTGGCATGTCTAATAAGGACTTGTATCAACTCGGGGTATAAATACGTATGCCCGGGTACCTTGTAAATAATCTCACAGATCAATATAAATTCGGCGCATCGCCACCCTTTTCAACGGGTTCTTACTTCTCGAGCCAGGCTGCATCGGTTAAGTTCGACCTCCTGCGAGAGGGTAAGTCTCGTTACCCCGATTATCGTATCGGCTAGGACTTCCTCGGTTGGGTCCGATATTCTAATCGGTCTACGGTAGTCGGCTTACCACGATGTATCTACTCTATCTACGGCTGCATCAATTAGGTTTGATCTCTTAGTCCGAGTAAGTATATTACATCACACTTGAGTAGATTTATCAGCTCACTGGGTGTAATTTATCATCAATTTGTGCTGCATCAGTTAGGTCTGAACTACTAAACTGCTAATGATAAGTTGTTCCTGCTAAGTTGATAGATTTTCACGCAAGGGTCTTATCGGAGTGTATAGCCGATAAGTTATTGTATAATACATCACAATTGCATTAGATTTATCGGCTCATCAAGGTTTTTTTATTATTATTAATCTGTGCTGCATCAGTTAAGTTTGACCTACTATATTGATAATGATAGATTTATCCTTATTAAGCCGATGGGTGTATATGCAATGTTTTATCGGAGTGCCTAGCCGATAAGTTATCTTTTAAGCCGACTGCATTGTCTATTATTCTGATTATCTACACTATCGTTGGTTTTCTAGCTGATGCACATGTTCTATTGGTAGTCGGCTGATTTATTTATTTTACCTATTTATGCCATCATCGGCTTCCAGTCGATGTATAAGTGCTTTAGTTCATATCAGCTATCGGCCGATGAAACGAGTCCAATTCGGCTTCCAGCCGATTGACTCACCGATCTAATATTTCTATTTCCTTGTCAATTGCAGGGTCAAATTGACTGGCACGCCTACGAACCTCGAATTTAGGACCTGCACTGGAGTTAAGCAAATCTCCCAGGCCTTCGCGTGTCTAGTGCATCGAACCAGATCATCAGCTTGTTCTCAACGCTGCTGGTGATTTTCGGTGTCAACAGTTACAATGTCTTGATTATAATATGATCATGCAAGAAGCCAAATGACGCTGATCCCAAGGGAACAATGCCACCAACCCCTACCGTTGTCCCTGTCCCGACTGAGGTCGAGCCTGTAGAGCCTCAACCAGAGCCGAGTGCCGCCCTGGCCCCCGAGGTCGAAACAGTGCACTCAGCTGGGCCACAAATGCCACCTAGTCGGGACAGTGTAAGCGCAACAAAAGCCCCAGTTGCCGAGTCAACCGAAGAGCCAGTGCCCCCGAAGGCCCAAGGCCTAGAACTCCTTCCCCTCCTCTGTCCTCATCGTCGGAAAAAAAACGACCTCCCCAAGCTCGAGGCCCCTCCACCCAACTTCCCCCGGGTTTTCTATTGGGTTAACTAGGATGGAAGCGACAACTTGTACGAGATGAATGAGGAGGCCGCCAGGAAAGAGAGGGTAGAGTTGATGGAGGCCACAATCAAGGCGTCGAGGCAAGTCCAGGTATGGGACTCGGTCGTCTGTATTTTCAACTTCAAACTGGTTGTCTGATCTTGTAGCCTATTCGGCTGTAACTTGCTATGTTTGATAATTGTCTTGCTTCTATAGAGAATCGTCGAGCGATCTAAGAACATGAGTCAAGTTCTCACCCACCTCGCTCCTCAGATCATTCAATTTACCCAGCTCTAGGCCGCGAAGGACGAGCTAGAGTGGACCAGCAAGGAGAGGGAGGCCTGGCTGAAGGACTCGGTCAATAAGCTGCGGGGCGAGCAGTGGGAGAGATAGGGACCATCAGAGGTTAGTATGTGAGTTCCAAGGTCGACACCGAGTATGCGAGTAAGTTGCATATCTGTTGATGTACTCTGTCCAATTGGATATACAAACTTGCCTATGTCTTTCTTCTGTATGAGCAGCCTTCAAAACCAATGCACAGACCCAATTCAACACCTTTGCCAAAGAAATCAAAGTAATAAAGGATTTGCCGAATGCCATAATGGACTCAGCGAAGACTTTATTGGATATTATGCAGCTGGACCAAGCTAGGTCCAGTTCAAGCTCTCCTTCCTAGGTGGCTCAACGTCTTCAAGAGGCTCCACCTATCTTGAAGGAATTTGCCACAGAGCACGCCACCATGGGCATCTCTCAAGCCTTAGCCACGACAAAGTCTCTCTACTCTCAAGTAGATATTAAGGCAGTCGGCGAGGGATTTGCTGAGGGCACCACCCTGGAGGAGGGTTTAGAGCTGATAAACCTGGATAGGCCGACTGCTAGGTCAATAGCTAAGGATCTACCATGGTAAAAAGCAAACTCTTCTTAGGTAGTCGGTGAATGGGAAGGACAAAAACAACCTGTATATATTGTAAATGCTTTTGCTGTTTATTGTGAAAACTTGCTGAGTGTATGTTCTATCGTAGCCATCATTACTCTTACCCGACTAGCCAATTTATGCCGAGCGTTAAGGACCAACTTTAAAAAGCGTTTATCACATAAAACTATTCTCGGCAGGACTTAGCATAATCGTTATAAAACTTCATGACTTGGATAAAACAAACTCAAACTTTTAGTACTAACAAAAGACATGCTATCATCATGTAGCCCCGACTCACTACTCGATTGAAACAATCGGCGTAGTGAGTCAGAGTAAAAAACTTTATTTATATATATGAATTGAGTACAATGGTCAGGTATAGAAAAGATGTAGCTGTTCTATGTTTCATGAGTTGTTGATTAGGACGTCGTCTTCTGTCCTCAGTCAGTAAGCACCCGGACGTGTCAATTCAGCGATAATGAACGACCCCTCCTATATGGGAGATAATTTATGCCTGTCTTTGGTGGTTTGGATTTTTCTCAAAATGAAATCACCTACCAAAAAGGCGCCGCCACGAACATTATGACTATGATAACGCCGTAGTCCTTGAAGATATCTTGCCAACTGGATGGTTGCGATATCCCTTACTTCTTCCAACTGATCTAGCTCAACCAGTCGATCTACATTTGACTTGTCTTCTGAGTGAGCCCAGACTCGCGGAGAGCCAAACTTGTAACACAACCTCGCCACCATAGACTAGGAAGAAAAGGGATTGCCTTGTTACCCGACTGACCATGGTTCGCAAAGACTAAAGAACAGATGGGAGTTCTTGCACTCACCGCCCTGCATATGGTCGTAGTCAGTCAAAGACCCTAGTTTTGATGCCTTGTAAGACCATGTCGTTTGCACGTCTAACCTGTCCATTGCTCCGTGGGTGTGCTACAGAAGCATAACAGATCTTCATGGCGAGGTCGTTACAGAAATCTTGAAAGATGCCGCTAGTAAATTGAGTGCCGTTGTCTGTTATGATACGATTAGGAACTCCAAACCAGTAAATAATACCCATGATGAAGTCTTTTGCCCTTGCTGCAGTAATGGTAACAACAAGTTTTGCCTCAATCCACTTTGTAAATTTGTCCACTGCGACGAACAAGTGTGTGAACCCGCTTGGCACTTTCTTGAATGGCCCGACTATGTCCAGCCTCCAGATTGCAAAGAGCCAGGAGATTGGGATCGTCTGTAACTCTTGAGCTGGGAGATGTGTTTGCCGAGCAAAGAATTGACATCCCGCACATATCCAAACTATATCCTTGGCGTCGGTGACTGCAGTCGACCAGAAGAAACCTTGTCTGTAAGCCTTTCCGACTAACGTCCTTGATGCAGCATGGTTGCTACAGATGCCCGAGTGGATTGATTGCAGAATTTACTTGCCTTCCTCAGGTGTGACGCAGCGCATGAGGACTCCGGATGCGTTTCAATGATAAAGGTCTTCTCCGACTACAAGAAAGCATTTGCTTCACCGCTTGATTCGCTTGGCTTCGCTACGATCTTCTGGGAGCTCATCGTCCAGTAGGAATCGGATGATAGGAGTCTGCTAGTCTTGAGAAATGATGAGCACTTTACTTGGTTCCAGGGTAAGTTAAGCCCCCGACTGGTCTTGATCAGGCTTTCTCTTTACTGATAGCTCCAGCAACTATTCGACAAGAACTCCAATCGGGACCACTTCTCGCTTGGATCCCATATTGGCTAGCTCATCTGCAGCTTTATTGTATTAGCGCAAAACATGTGTGATTTCCAGCCTGTCAAACTTATTCTCCAGCTTTCTCACTTCTTGACAATATACCGCCATGTTGTCGTCCAGACACATCCAGTCTTTCATGACTTGATTTATCATGAGTTGGGAATCCCCGCGAACCACCAATCAATGGATGCCGAGTGATATTGCAATACGGAGCCTGTGAATGAGTATCTCGTACTCGGCGACATTGTGAGATGCTGGAAAGTGTATTTGAAGGACATATTTAAGTTTTTCTCCAGTAGGTGAAGTCAGAATGACTCCAGCTCCTGCTCCGCCGATCTGTAGAGAACTGTCGAAGTATATGGTCCACTACTCAAGCTTGTCTGCTGGTATAGCCGCCTAAACTTCTGTCCACTCGGCCACAAAGTCGGCGAGGGCTTGAGACTTAATTGCTGTCCGTGGTTGGAAGAGAATGTCAAACGCCATCAACTCGAGCTCCCATTTAGTGATTCTGCCAGTGGCTTCGCGGTTATGTAGGACATCCTCGAGTGGATACGATGTGACAACTATGACTTGATACGACTAAAAATAGTGCACCAGTTTCCGGACAGTTATGAGCAATCCGTATAGCAGTTTCTGGACTTGAGAATATCGAATCTTGGACTCACCTAAAACTTCGCTGATGAAATAAACAGGCCTTTGAACTTTTTGTATGTGTCCTGGCTCTGCTCGCTCGACAACAAGAATAGTGCTGACTACCTGAGTGATTGCCGCCACAGCATAAATGGTTCCTGGGGCATTGGTGATGCCAACATAGGTGGTGATGTAAGCAACGTCTTGAAATCTTCAAAGGCTTGTTGGGCTACTGGCGCCCACTGAAAATTGTCAACTTTATTCAATAGTTTGAAAAAGAGCATCCTCGATCGCCAAGTCGGGAAACAAATCAGCTGAGTGGCACCATGTAGCCAGTCAGCTTTTGTACGTCCTTCTGACTAGTCGAGGAGCCATGTTCATGATTGCGTTGATCTTCTCTGAATTTACCTCGATGCCACGTTGTGAGATGATAAAACCGAGTAGTTTTCCCGAAGGTACTCCAAAGACGCACTTTTTCGGATTCAACTTCATCTTGAATCTTCGAAGGCTTTGAAAAGTTTCTTCTAAGTTAGCGATGAGGTCCTCCTTGACTTTGGTCTTGATCACCACATCATCGACATATGCCTCCACATTGCACCCGAGTTAAGTATGAAGACACCACTGGATAGCTCGTTGATACGTCGCGCCAGCGTTTTTCAACCCGAACGACATAGTGACATAGCAGTATGCCCCAAATGGCGTGATAAAAGAAATCTTCAGACAATCCTCTTTTAGGCTGATCTGATGATATCCTGAGTAGCAGTCGAGAAAGCTGAGTAAGTCGCATCTCGCAGTTGAATCGACCACCTGATCTATTCTGGGTAGACTAAATGGATCTTTGGGACACGCCTTGTTTAAGTCAGTATAATCGATGCACATGCGCTATTTACCGTTCTTCTTTCGGATCAGGACTGGGTTTGCCAGTCAATCCGGGTGGTAGACTTCTTTGATGAACCCGGTTACTAAGAGCTTGGTTATCTCCTCTCGGATAGCATCTTTTCAATCTTGTGCGAAGTGCCGTAGTCGTTATTTGACTGGTTTGGCATCCGGCTTGACGTTTAGGGAATGCTCGATCACCTCTCTGGGTACACCAGGCATGTCGAAATGTTTCCAAGCAAATATGTCTCTGTTCTCCTAGAGTAAGGTGACGAGCTCGTCTTCCTATTTAGGATCGAGTCCGGTCTTGACAAGCGCAGTCCTAGTAGGGTCGGAAGGGTCTAGGGGGATCTTTTTTGTTTCTGAATCCGTTGAAATGCCTGACTTGGCTGCTTTTTTCACCAAGACTTGGTCGTCCTTCTTTGAAGTTGTTGCAGCCAGACGGATATTGCTTCATCCGACGGCCGCTTCGTGAGACTGGGCCAGCTCACAACTCTCTTTGTCGCAGGTAAAGGCTTGCTTAACATCACTGTGCAAAGAGAGTACTCTTGCTGGTCCTGGCATCTTGAGCATCATGTATGTATAGTGAAGCACCGCCATGAACTTGGCGAGTGCAGGTCGTCCGAGTATGGTGTGGTAGGCGGCCTCGAAGTTGACTACCTCGAAACAGATGTTCTCTGTGCGGAAGTTTTTCCACGTGCCGAAAGTCACTGGTAGAGTGATCTGTCCGAGTAGAGTTGAGGAAAGCCTGGGGATTACCCCGTGAAAGGGGGCTGTACTCGGTCGCAACTCAGATCGGGGTATCTTCATCTCGTCGAGCGTTTTGGCGAATAAAATATTCAGTGCACTTCCTCCGTCGATGAGAACCTTCTTCAACTTGATACTTCTGATGACCGAGTCTAGGATGAGTGGATAGCATTCTGAATGCGTTACTCGGTCAGGGTGATCTGCGTGGTCGAATGTGATTGCCGTTTCTGGCCAGCGTAGATATTGGGAGGGCGTCAGACAAGACTGAGTTCACCTCTTGGGCGGTTAGCTTCTGTTTACGCTTGGACTCGTATGCTGATGGCCCTCCGAATATGTGATTGAGCTCAGCCTGGGGATCTTGATAGTCGCCGGCTGCGCCCGAGTTTGGCTTGTCTTTATCTTTCTACTCGCCAAATATCGATGTCTGCTCAGAAGCAAACTTTTTGAGCACAAAGCAGTTTTTGCCCGCGTGTTTCCCCTTTGGGTGGAAAGGACATGGCCCATTCATGACTTTTTGGTAGTCGTCCATCTTTAGGGATCGCGGTTGGTTGTGCTCGATGGTTGCTACGACGTCCTCCGACTTGCGTTTGCGGTTCCCTGCCTTAGACGGGGCTACATCATCGGCGTCCTTCCGCTCCTTTTGTCCGGGCTCCTTTTTGTCATCGAGCGCTTCGCTGACGGCGTCGACTGAGTCGGCGTACTTGTTTGCCATGTCGAATAAAGCTTTGATAGAGATAGGAGGCTTTCGAGTAAACTTAGTAATGAACAGGGTATCATTTACTCCTTTGCGGAAGGCAACAATGACGACCTCGTCCTTGATATTAGGTATTGAGTTCCTCTTCTTGGAAAATCACTTGATGAAGTCGCGAAGGGACTCTTTCTTTCTTTGATGGTACTAGTACAGGTCATACTCAAAGACAGCCTTTCGTAAGTTCCTTGAAAGTTTGCGATGAAGCGTTCACGGAGTTCCCCTAGGAGCCAATTGACCACCTGGGATGCCTCGTCAACCATGTTCTTGCTGAGTTGGCCAGGGTGACTGGTAGATAGTTAGCCATGGCCTTGTGATCGCCTCCAACCGCGTGGATTGCCAAGGTATACATAGTCAGTTAGGATTCTGGGTTGGTCTTACCGTCGTACTTCTCTATACCAGTCAGCTTGAAGCCGGATGGCCAATCGACTTATTGCAGCTCATGGGTGAACGCCAAAACTACTTCATCTAGATGAGGGCTCCGACTATGACTGCGACGATGAAAGCGCTCATGGTAGAGGCCGAAGCACTCATGCTCGTCCTCAAGTCGATGGCGCTCATCTTCCTCGCGTTCTCGGCGTCGAGTGTTGATATTGTGGCGGAGGTCTCATCATAGTCGTCTCCGAGCATCCTGGTTATCCTAGTGCTCATCGTGATGATAGCACCGTTGGTCGTTGTTTCTGTTGCCGAGAGACATATGATGTGAGTCCGAGTGGTGCTGACTAGAGCCAACTGCTCAGCGCCGTGCTGAGGCGGATGAAGTCGCTCCATCTGAAGCCGTTCTATTTGATGGTATGAGTATATCTCCAGACTGCTATCGTTGTTGACACGCTGCAGCGGTGATCATTACTTTGATCCTTGTGATAGTCGGGGTGACTTGGTGATCGGGCCCAAATTGCAAGGTGTCCAATAGCGTGGCTGGCCACAACGTTCTGCTATGGAGTAACGAAGATGTCGTAGTCGCTTACTCTAGTCTGGAGGACCCCTTGTTAGGCAGTCTGCCCAGCCTTGCGCAGATTGTCGTTACCGGCGTCGCGCCTCCTCCTCTTGTTAGTCGGCGGGTTTCCTCTTGCTGATTGCGTAGTCGGCGTGCGTCTTGGCCCAGGGTTGATCCCTTTATGCCATGAATACTTCACGTGGTGGAGAAAAGCTTCCCGAGTTGCTGCCTGACTGGGAGTCGGACTCGGAGTAGTTTAGCGGGGTAATGACAACCTCAACTTCCCTGGATCCGATCCCAAGCGGCTCTAGGCCGTATCCGAGTCAAATCTCAGGAGATTGGTTTTGCTGCCTCGGACTTAGATTGAAGATGTCTGCGGTGTTGCCGAGTCCGAACGGGAGATTGACGATCTCTTCCTCCCTTAGCTCGATTTCGACCAGCTCATGGCCGAGCTAAGTTGAACACTAGGAAAAAGAGTTGTCCCTGGACTCGTATGCCTTGGAAATCGACGCAGCAAGTTGTCAAAGATTGCTGCAGCATTGAGTAAGCCGACTGGCGCGGGGTCGACCTGATTCCTGGCCGATCGTATCGAAACCGAGTCGGATAGGGTAAGGTTGCCGAGATTGTCGGCGATAAAGTCGAGGCTCTCGAAGCTGATTGCCTGCCCGGGGTTGAATTTGACACCGTCGACTCCGGTGATTAGGTCCATTAGGCTTGATGATAATGATCTCAACGAAGCCCCTACCTGGCGCGCCAACTGTCGATGCTTTGTATCAGCAATGATTATATGCGGCTATTCACAAGACCTAAACTTGATGGATTGCAAAGGAGCACGAAACGAGTTTATCCTGGTTTAGGCCCTCAAAGAGAGGTAATACCCTACTTCTAGCTATTGTGTATTGTCTTTGAGGTTTTTGTGGTGAGATTCTATGTATTGTTCTACCCCAGAGGCTACTTGTCTCTCCTTATATACTGAGGAAGTAAGCTTACAAGATAAGAATCCTAGTCGGACCCAAACAAGGGATTTCTTTTTAGGAACGCACCACAATCGGCTAGGACTCTATCTCTTCCCTTGTCATGCAAGGTAATATACGCCAAGTTCTATTGTATCCCTAATTACATGATCAGATCCATCCTCTATTCGAGTGGCTACATTATTTTTCATGAGATACCTGGGGCTCATGGCCTTTACACCTGATGTCTGGACAAGAGATAAGAAATCAGACACACTTTGGCCATGTATTTCATTTTGGGAGGTGAGCTGTCAGAAGTGCATAACACACCTTAACGTATATATTTCTCACATTATGATTGATTCATTATACACTAAGGATCTTAGTAGAGCTCAGGGCTAGCAACCAGAGAGGAGGAAGAACGTAGATTTAGCCGAGTAGGTTCTTGATTTTTTGGATTTAGATATGTTTAGTCCTTTTTTTTTTGTGATACTCATTGTATTGAAATGTTTTGCTCCCTTTGTTAGAGATGCTGCACAATTTTCTCTTAAATGTTGCGATTTTTAAGTGATATTTTGAACCATACCTACAAACGTGGCATCAAACATATAGCAAAACATGTTTATATTTATTGGTTTTAAGTAGTGTTTTACCGTTCTGGTGCAAATATTGCATCGTACATCTAATGACCACTTGACTATCTAGCAGGACATTTTTGACCGTCTGATAAAACAGTTTGGATCGAACACCCAATCCTTAGTCATATTTTTTTCGTTCACAACTCAATAATTTGTCTTAATGTTAAAAATGACAAGTTTGACTCGGTATTTTTTCATCTCCTTTTATATTTCTCTCTACTTATGATTGGTCTTGGCTTATATCACCCATTGTATCATTCTCATCCATTGTGTCTAAGCGCAAACTTAATGCATCATCGAGCGAGAGCTATAAAAGAGAACATATTTTACAAGTTAAAAATAATTAAATTAAAAAGATAAAAAATCTCACGCGATACGTATTTGAGGATCCACATCAACTAAGTAGAAAAAAGAGAGATAATTTTCCTTAGTTTGCTTTTAGAATTTTCGGTCAACTCAACACAGGAATGGAATCCTACCTACAAGTATGGGTATCCGCGAGTACCGTGTTTGATGGATATGGACGTGGGTTCATTTTTTGCATGTGGACACATCGGACCCGATGCCCGAAATCCTACTGAGCATGCACGAGTATTGTTTTATGCATATTGGTAACTTGAACCTGACCTGATGTATATGTTTCTAGTTGACTTTGACACATTCCCTATACTTTGGCCCAATTAATAGTATGATTATACATATAGCTCCAATCAAATTGAACCCTAGCCACTCCTCTGTCAATTATTCCCCCCCCCCTCTCCTCCTGTCTACTCTCCTCCCGTGACGACGCTCGGGTCCTTGGTGCAGGCAGGTACAACCGTGCAAGCGGCTGGGCCAGCAGCTAATAGATGCGCAAGCCAACGATGGCAACTGGAGCCTGGAGCAGGTGCCAAGCCGGTGATTGATGGAGGAGCAGGCAGCTGCACTGGCGGATGACAGAGGAATAGATGGTGACATCTCACGATAAGTAGGCAGCAGCGGCGGAGCAGGCCAGCAATGGCAAAAAAAGCGTGGCGGCAGGGTGTAGCTGTAGGGTCGGAGTAGGCTACGGGTGCGAGCTCGTCAAATGTGTTAATTTGTGTTGCTATGTTGGTGATTCATTGGTAATGTAATTATGCTGCGTATCAATGTTGCGTGAATTATTAGTGATAATTTTATAGGTTGTTAATTACTTGATTGTGTTGCTTTGTTTAATTATCTACCAAACTAAAAAGATACTATTACTCATGCTGGTGCCTGTGGATACCATCATTTCTATCGGGCATGGATCATGCGGGAGAAGTGCCCAAACCGGCCGTCATCCACATCTTCACCAAAGAGGCAAAGAAACGCCACCCACCATGACCATGGCCACCTCCTCCGCCATGACCCTCCTCCTCCCCACCTCACCGCCAATGCCGCTGCCAATGCGCGCACGGCGGGCCCCGGCAAGGAGGAGCAGGCCGCTCCTCCGGACGACGTGCGCCTACGCGCTCCAGGAGGGCCAGTCGCAGCGCTTCCACCGCCTGCCCTGCGGCCTCGACCTGGAGGTCATCGCCCAGCAGCCGCCGGTCCCGGGCGGTGGCGCCCCGCGGCCGCCGCTGGTGTTCGTGCACGGGAGCTTCCACGCGGCCTGGTGCTGGGCGGAGCACTGGCTCCCCTTCTTCTCCCGCGCCGGGTTCCCCTGCTACGCGCTCAGCCTCCGCGCCCAGGTAGCCACCCTGCACCCTGCGTGTGTTTGTCAAATTGCCTTAACTGCAGAATCATTGCTTCGTTTCGTGGCCTCATGAGTTGTGCTGGACTGTTACTGCTAGGCGCCGACAGAAACACGGAGATCTAAACCGAAAGATCAAACGTTGGCACAAAAATCACAGCGATTGGTTGTTTTAGTACGCCTTGGTATTAGCCAAGTCAAGTATCAGATTTCAGCAAAAATGCAGTGTCATGCAAATGCGAGGCTGTAAACAGGGTCTGTGTGTTTGCACTTTATCTTAGGGATATGAATCACAGCGTGTTTGTTGCTGCTCAGTCATAACATTGCTATATGCCTGTGGAGTGTATAGCATTCAACACCTAGTAGTTTTCAAATAATGACCGATCACAACTTTATTGTCTACAATTTTTTTTCCCTTGGTACATAATGCTTCATTGACTTGGTTCTGCTGTTGCAGGGTGAAAGTAGTATTCCAGCGGAAAAGGTGGCTGGCACACTGGAGGTAATTCTGAGAAACATTTCTCTTTCAAAAAAATATAATTCTGAGAGACATAATTGGACCACATTCCAAAAATCTCAAATATTGCTATGTCTTACGTACCTCATGGTTAATGTCGATGCATTCCATTGGAGGATTTGCTACTCCCCAGTGGTGGCAATTGAGGATTTGGAACTCATGTGTCTATGATTTGTCGGACTAGGACCCACATTTCAATGAGACAGTGGCAAATCCTCATTTCCCCCCACCACAAACAAGGGTGAGCTTTGAAGTAATTTTTTTATATCTAATCAATGCTGACCTTTCACCAAATGTTTTTATTTGTTAATACAAATATAATATGAATAAATATACTGGGAGATATCAATTTTGTACTTTCAGCAAAGTTTCAAGGATGTGTCACTCGAGAAAATTAATATGTTATAACAATTTTTTTATTAGGGTACTTCATTTCACCGTCTCAATATAGTCGGTCCAATATTTAGTTAACTTGCAGTAGACACATACCGGCGATATTGCTGATTTCATCCGGAAGGAGATCTCCTTGCCACCTGTATTAATTGGACATTCATTTGGAGGCTTGATTGTGCAGCAATATATATCTTGTTTGCAAGGTATGCTTTCTCAACGATCAAACAAATTCATGTAACTTTTAGGTTAAATCTGGTGATTCTTTGTGTTCTTAACATTTTTCAGTTTCTTCTTAACTGAATTTGCATCCTCAAGAACCTTATAAGTTTCAATCACATATATGTGCCGAACTGCCCATTACTGAAAGGTTTCTCAATTACTTAAATAGTAAGGAAAAAGGTGAGTTATTCTGCGAATTGAAGAGAATGATTGGCACCTGCTATTTTCTAACATAGTAGCTTATGGTCTGAGCTTGTGGCAGCAATTGTCGCTTTATTTCATGCAAAAGTTAATCAATGTTACTTTTTTATTCCAGGTTCAGAACTTGTGCATCCAAGGCTTGCTGGTGCTGTTCTTGTATGCTCAGTGCCTCCCTCAGGAAATAGGTACTTCTCATGTAACTCACTGCAATGTTACATTTTTATCTTATATACCAGGGTTTAACTCCTTTGTGTATATCTACTGTTCTACAGTGGGTTGGTGTGGCGCTACCTTTTGACCAGACCAGTTGCTGCCGTTAAGGTAAATCAACCTGTAGACTTGTCCTTTTATTTTATTTTTATCACTCAGCTCTCTTGAAATTTCATTGAAGTATCTTACATCTTCAATCAATTTATCCACTCATGGAATTATGCTGAAATATTGCCCAATCATGATAGTCACTTAACTATTTATACTACGCAGAATGTATCCTCTGTTTTGTTCAAGGAAACAAGCAACCTAGCATTTACTAAACTTCACCTTGTTTCATAGCTTTGAACCCCTGATTCCATTTCGCAATTCAGTTTAGTAAATATTCTGGTAATAAGCAATGAACTGCTATTAATATCATTACGATCATCTGCACCCAGAAGTGAATACATGATCTGATGTTTGATGCAATACTTTTCTTTGAATTAGAAATGATCCCTTTATAATGCCTCTTCATGCCATCTGAAATACATTTATGTATTGTTGATGATATGTGAAATCTTAAACATCTTTGAATCAGGTGACACTCAGTTTGGCTGCAAAACAATATGCAAATTCATTGCCCCTCTGTAAGGAAACATTTTTCTTGTCAGAGATGGATGATGACCTTGTCCAAAGGTATTCTTCATAGGAAATGTCTTCGTCTTTTTAAATTTAGGCCATATATATACCTGATGGAATATGCATGACACACCAGTGCAGTGGTCTTTACTTGGTAGTTGTTACTGTTACATCTGAACTAGCTAATATGGTATTTGATTATAATAACGTTTATAAGGAGTAATAAAGAATCGATCTAAACTAGGTTTATTTTGACTTCTCTTTTGGATCAATCCATTCTATTATTTATTCTATAGCTTGCAAACATTGTTTTAGTGTAGTGGCAGCGATAAGCAACCATCAATCCCCTGCGATCTGCTTAATTACACAGTGTATAGTGTTCTGGAAAGATCCCGTTAACTGGTCAACTGTGTCCTTTTTTTTGACTTTTGCTCTATTTCATGAGCTCATTAAGTGGCATGCCTGAATCAAACCTGGACCTACGTAATCCATATTTAATCGATTGCAGAAGCTCAGTGCGCATCTTGTAAGCTGCAGTGTTTATTCCAAATCCATAATTTATCTGGTTGGTGACTTGGTGCTATTCAATTCAAAGTTGGTCATTTTCCACCAATTTGTAGAGCATTTCTCTGTTTTTGAAATTCGTAAAATGATTAATTTCTTTTTCCTCATATTAACAAATATTGCACAGATGATTTAGATTATTGAGTGGATTATTGACGCGGATTATCTACTTTATTATAGGGATAAATTAAATATTTTGAGAAATAAACTTAACAAATAGAAACAAGTGGTCTAAGCAATACAATAGAAGAAAGTTTTATGAGAAAACATAGTTTTGAAATATGGAGCAACTAATCCGTTTGAATAATCCAGTGAATAAGCTGAAAAGAACATGGCCTTGTCTTGGTAACTTGAGTACTTTGCTAAATATAATCTTTTTAAAACATATCTAAAAAATTCTTGCAGAAATGCTAAATGGTTCTGACAGTATGATACTAAATATTTTCAAAAGTTTGCCGATTGCTCCTGAAAACCAGGTTTAAATGAGACTTTGGTGATCGGTTAACGAGGCTGAAAATAAACTAATAATATCGTCCAACCATGAATATACCTTGATTTTGACAGTGTCACCTTCCTGAATCCTGATATTGGTTGCTACGAGGCATTGTCTTCTTCCCTCTAGGGTGATAACCACTAATCAAACATTTCAATACGACAGAAGGTTCTTATTGGGAACTTTTTATGTGGACAATTTGTGACACATTCAAATATGAATATCCATTGAAGTGCTTCTGCATTATAAATATTTCTTTTACTAATGAGATATTATCTGTATCATTATCTTGAAGGTACCAAGGGCTAATGAAGGATAGCTCAAAGTTGCCACTATTTGACCTAAGGAAGCTGAATGCATCATTGCCTGTAGCTTCTGTGCCTAATAATGCAGTAGACATCCTTGTTGTGGGCGCAAGCAACGACTTCATTGTTGTAAGGGTCTAGGGATACACCCCTTCAAAACTATGTTTCTTATCTCTGTAGATAGCATATTCATTTCTTTCCATTTGGTATAGTACACAAAACTTGTTTCCTTTCCGCCTTGACCATTTCATTTCCTTGATTTAGGATGCTGAAGGGCTCGCAGAAACTGCAAAATTTTACAATGTGCAACCAGTCTGTGTCGAAGGGATAGCTCATGATATGATGCTAGATTATTCTTGGGATAAAGGAGCTGGAATAATCTTGTCATGGTTGGAGAAACTCACACCAAGATAAATCTATTGTTCTTTCTGATACCTGCTTGTACATTTTGTAGCCCTTTGTTCATTTTACTGTAGAATCTTCGATTGTTAGGCAGTTTAGTTAGTGCTTTGCAGTTGTTTTTGTATTATTGTTTGATTGAACAAAAATTAAGCATGCTTAACAATATTGCAAACAGTATGATAGCATATAATCTGAATCACTAGGCTGATTCATATTGTCATTATTTTTTCTTGTTCTCGTCAGTGTTAGTTATTCTTGTTCTTAATGCTAAAGTGCTTTATGAACATTATGGCTATTATTCGCAAAAGTTATGTGTTGTAATACAACAAAGGTGTATGGATGGGAATTGGTAAGAAATACCTTTGTTCAAACATGTATAATACATTTCTGTTTTTATTTTCTGAGAGTACTCAAAGCCATGGAAAGACGGAAATCAAAGAGACTCGCTTACTATTTGTAGCTGTTCTCTTGTTTCTTTGCGCTGTGGTGTTTGTTTTGGTGATTTGAATCTGGTCCAACGAGGCCTAAGCTTCTGGAAATGAATGCAGCTACTCGCTAATGTTCTTTTGCTACTGCATGGTTGTGTTGACACTTGACAGCTTTGTATTTTTCAGTAAATAATGGCACCTAGAATTCTGGATCGAACTGATAATGCCATTTATGATTAGAACGTGAAAATGGAGTTCTCTCTCTCTCTCTCTCTTTTGGCGTTTATCACATAATCATGTGTAGTGAATTTGGTTAACCCAGAGTCAACATAATCCTGTACTAGTATGTTGTAACTATTTGCGTATATATTTTTCTATGGCCGTGTAGTAACCATAATTTTTTAACCTTTTTTTTATTTAAATTACACTAGGTAAATACCAGTGCAACGGATTATTTAAAATAGACAAAAATTTGAGTCTCTTGGTTGAAAAAAAATATTTCTACTTGGTACAAACAAGATTGTTCATCTTAAAAAAAAAAGAAAAAGGTTCACAAGATTCTTCAAAGTTCAAACAAATAGGAGAGCTGGTCTTGGAGAGCCCCATATGTCAGTGGTGGTGTCTTCTGAAGTGGCATACAAAAGCCTAATCCCCTATCAATTACTTACTATTAAAAACAATATTTTTCTTAGCAAAAAAAATATTTTTCTCCGGTGTGACGAGTGTCGCCACATAATACACCAATTGAATTTACTGATTCATTATGGGACATATCCAACAGCCAGCAGCATTTACATATCAAATCCAACGTCTCAGATCGTCTCCCCCCCTCCCACCCACCCTCCCTTACCCTCACTCGTATCCTCATGGTCTTCACCGCCAATCTCTCCTAATCTTAACCCTAATCTCTTTTCTCTCCCTTCTCCCCTATATCTTATCGCTCAACCACCGGCCACCATGTCTCCCCGCTATATATGGCCAAACGAGCCTATCGAGCCGACACGGCCTGCTACAACACGGCCTGTTAAGGCACGGCTCCTATAACAGGCTATGTTGTGTCGGTCCACATGCCGAGGCCTTGGTCCATAAAATTTGAAAATGTGAGACGGGAAAAGAAAAAAACAAAAAATAGAAAACTGAAGGAAAAGTATTAGGGAAAATTAGAAAAAAAGAAAAATAGTAGAGAAAATTAGAAAAAATAGAGGAAAATAGAAAAATTATGAAAAAAATAATGGGCTGACCGAACTGTGCTCATACTTGGGCCGTACCATGCCGGACCGGCCCACAGGCGTAGGCGCCGGTGCCGGTCCAAGCACTGTATGGCCCAGTAGCTTTTGTGTCCAGACCAGCTCGGGCACGACGCTGCCCATTAAGGCACGCCCATCTATCCATGTATAGTCCCCGCTCATCGCCCCCATCCACCGCAACCTCCTCCTAGCAAGCTCGACGTCGCGCCTCCTCGCTATCGACGGCCACTGCAGCTCCTTGCCAGTCCGTCGAGCACCAGTGGACCCAGTCCGCCGATGGATCCAGTGTGCCTGCCCCTCAGTCTCCGCCGTTGGTCCCCACGCCGACGTTGCGGCTCCCCGCGCCTCCTCCGCACCTCACCACCGTCCATGGCAACCGCGCCTTTCGTCATCTGCAACTCGACGCCTAGGCTCCCTCCCCCTTCGTTGCCAGTGGTGCTGCTCGCCGGTCTCCACCCTACCCGATGGTCGCCTAGTCTCGCCCGCCGCCACAACCGCCACAACTACTCTCGGCGCTGGCATGACGACCGGGACAGCCACGCGTCCCTGTCCCCCTCCTCCGACCACGACGCCGACCGGTGCCACAGCCTGCAAATGTAAGGCTTCCCCACTCGACCACGACTGTTGCCCCCGCGATTCAGTCCACAAGCTTACAATTGTTCAGTAATGGGAGGTCATCCAGCTCCGGCGTCCACCACACATGGAGGTTAGGAAGTTGAGTGCTATTTTGATTTGCTGCTCTTTGATTGATTGGTTTCTACATCTTTGTTTGTCCGGCCCAAGCTATTACTGATATATTGTAGAGGCAATTATAGAGATAATTATATCATATACTATATTTATGAATTTATAAATAAATTATTTCTTGAGATAGTTAACCTATTATTGATTAATAAGTATGTGACTTATTCATGAGACTCTTTATGTGATATGTTACTACTTCTAAATGATTCTTGATTATATATCATATATAAAACGGATATGATGTTTAGATCAGCACATGTATTGATTGATGATCATGTCTCGTGGATCATGGTATAAAGATGCGAAATCAATAGTGTGGACACATGTTAGAGAACATGTTGGATAGATCTAACATGAGACATTGCAAGAGCTTTATATAATGTGCCATCAGTTGGTCTCAAGTAGTGTTGGTGTAGAACTCTTGTACCTGAGATTATCATAGTTCTTAACATGTGTAGTAACTTACTTTGGGGCTGCCAAATGCTACTCTGTAACTGGGTAGTTATAAAAGTAGTTTGCGAGTTTGTTATGTAACATGTAGTGGGATGTGAATAATCAAGATGGGATTTGCCCTTCTCTGTTAATGGGAGAGATATCTCTGGGCCCCTCAATGTAATGGACTACTGAAGTGCATGGCCATGCCGAGTAATTAAGGAGTCAATCACGAGTCGAGTAATCCATCACATGGTCAAGTGAATGATTGAGCTAATGAAAGTATAGCACACTTCTCGTCTTAAGCTTAATCAGATATCATGTGGCAAAGGGGTTCATACATTGTGGAGGCCATGGGCCGGGTACCTCATGACAAGCATATGGGCCACTCGGATAGAGGATGTGTCTAGCCTTATAATTAAAGATATAGTAGCACCCGGCAGATTTTGCCTTATACAATAAGGAATATACAGTCCTAGTCGGGCAAGTTATATCTCTAAGAGGAAATCTCTTGGCTGTAATCCGGTTGGGACTCCTACCTTGTACTCCTGTCCCCCAGTATATAAGGGGAGACAGGGAGCCCCTTTAAGGGCAGACCAACACAAATCCTCAAAGGAATAACACCACAACTGGACGTAGGATATTATCTCACATCGAGAGCCTGAACTAGTATAAACCTCCCCGTGTTCCTTTGCAATCCACTGAGTTTCAATCCGACGAGTAGCCCGATGTTCTCATTGCGGGTGTAAAACATCGACAGTTGGCACGCCAGGTATGGGCTTCGGCGAGATCTACATCTACAAGCTCGATGGATCCAACAACAGAAGTCGATGACGACAAATTCTCTCCCTGAGATACAATTTTCTTCAAAAGCCTCGACTTCATCGCCAACATATTCGGCAACCTCACCTTGGCCAACGCAGATCCAATCCAACCGGTCGAGGAACCAGCCAACTCCGCGCCAGTCGGCCCACAAGACGCTGCGGCCGCCCTCGTCGACGTGTTGCGGCGATCTACCGCCTGTCTGGGTCTTGGGACCACTCTCTCCTTTGGCGTCCGACTCGCGCTAGGCCTCGAGCCAGCTCGGGTCGGGCTAGGAAGGGGAGAGATCGTCAATCTCCCGTGCCGACTCGGCAACGCCGCGGATCTACATCCCACGCGGCAGACCCGATCCCCTACGCTTCAGTTTGGACATGGCCCAGAGCCGTTCCAGATTGGATCTAGGGAGGTCGGAGTCATCCTTACTCCGATTAACTACTCGGATTCCGACTCCAAGTCGGACAGCGGTTCGAACACCAGTTCGGACACCAGTCTGGCGAGTTTCCTACTACCCCACGAGATCTTTATGGCTTCTACCCCTCCACCGGAGGTATGCCGACTACAAGAGGAGCAACAAGAGGAGGCAGCCGACTGCGGCAACAGGAGGAGGCCGAACGCGAGGCTCGCAACGATGAGCTATGCAAAGCTGGGCGAACCGCTCAGCAACAGATCCTCCAGGCAAGAGTCGGTGACCACGACGTCTTCGTCACGCCACAACAGAATGTCGTGGCCACTGCAACCCTGCTGGACACGCTCCAGCTCGGGCCTGATCATCAGGCCACCTCGACAATAGCCAAGATCAAGGCGATGATTACAGCCGCTGCCTATCAGCAACACCAGCAGTCGGGCGAAACACTTATACCGACCAACCGATCAGGTTCTCCAGCGACAATCTCGTCCATATCAGCGCGACGCCGGGTGGCCGGCTCAAGTCAGCCACACGAGGAGTCGCGGCAAACATCACTCGGCAACACCAACAACAACAATCGGCGACGTCACCAGAACGATCACCGGTTCAACCAAGACCTCCGAGTTCGCCTACAACGCGATCTCCGCCAAGACATCAACTCCCAGCGCCGTCAACGTGAAGAAGACGAGCGATGCCAACTGGAGGACGAGCACGAGCGCTTCGGTCTTCACCATGAGTGGTTTAACCGCCATGGTTGGAGCCGGAGCCCTCACGACGATGAAGGCGTACCAGCCTTCACCTAGGAGCTGCAAGACGTCGACTGGCCGTCGGGCTTTAAGCCTACGGGAATCGAAAAATATGACAGTAAGACCAACCCCGAGTCCTCCTCACCATATATACTCTGGCGATCCGAGCCACCGGAGGTGACCACAAAGCCATGGCTAACTACCTCCTAGTTGCCTTGGCCGACTCAGCGAGGACATGGCTAACAGGGCTCCCAAGGCGATCAATTGGCTCCTGGGGGGAACTCCGGGAGCGCTTTATAGCCAACTTCTAGGGGACTTACGAGCGGCCGTCTTCTGAGTACGACCTTTACTAGCTACACCAGAGGAAGAATGAATCTCTCTGTGAGTTCATCAAAAGGTTCTCCGAGAAGCGCAACTCGATCCCCATGATCAATGACGAGGTCGTCATCGCCGCCTTCCGCAAGGGAGTCAAGGACGCCCCCGTTCATCACAAAATTCACTTGGAAGCCTCCAGCCTCTGTCAGGGCTCTCTTCGATATGGTGAACAAGTATGCCGACTCAGCAGAGGCGGTTGCTGAAGCCCTCGACGAAAAGGAGTCCAGGCAGAAGGACCAAAAGGCGAAAGCTGATAACGAGCCATCACAAAACAAGTCCGGCAGCTGCAAGCGGAAGTCGGACAACGAGGTGGCCAACGTGGAGCGCACTCGGTCGCAGCCCCCAAGGAACAACAAGTACCAGAAGGTTATGAACGGGCCTTGCCCCTTCCATCCCAAGGGCAAGCATGCGGCCAAGGACTTCTTCATGCTCAAGAAGTTTGCCTCCGAGCAGACTTCATCGTCTGGCGCCGATAAGGACAAAGACAAACCAGATTCGGGCCCGGCCGATGATTTTCAAGATCCTTAGGCTGAGCTCAACCACATCTTCGGAGGGCCGTTTGCATACGAGTCCAAGCGGAAGCAGAAGCTAACAGCACGCGACATCAACGCGGTCTCTACAGCAAATGCCCCTAATATTTGCGTTGGTCAGAAACGCCCATCACATTCGACTGCGCAGATCACCTTGATCCGGTCTCACACAGGGATGCTACCCACTCGTCCTGGACCCGGTCGTCAAAAATATCAAATTGAAGAAGGCTCTCATAGACGGAGGCAGCGCGCTCAATATCCTCTTCGCCAAAACTCTGGATGAGATGGAAATTCCTCGTTCAGAATTGTGGCTAAGTACCGCGCCCTTCCACGGGATAATTCCCGGCCTGTCTTCAACACCCCTCGGGCAGATAACCTTGCCGTTCACCTTCGCCACGCGGGATAACTTCCGCACAGAAAATATCTGCTTCGAGGTCGTCGACTTCGAGACCGCGTACCACGCGATACTCGGACGACCGGCGCTCGCCAAATTCATGGCGATACCACACTATACCTACATGGTGCTCAAGATGCCTGGGCTAGCAGGAGTTCTCTCCCTTTGCAGCGACGTCAAGCAAACCTTCACCTGCGACAAGGAGAGCTGCGAGTTGGCTCAATCGCAAGAGGCGGCAGTCGGACGCAACAGCATTCGGCAAGCTGTCACAACTGAAGTCGAGGATGACCAAGTTCCGGCAAAAAAAGCAGCAAAGTCAGGAATTTCAGCGGACTCCGACACGAAGAAGATCCCCGTGGACCCTTCCGACCCCTCCAAGACTGCTCTAGTCAGGACCGGACTCGACCCCAAATAGGAAGACGCGCTCGTCACCTTCCTCCAAGTCAACAAGGATATCTTCGCATGGAAACCATCCGACATGCCGGGCGTACCAATGGAGGTGATCAAGCACGCCCTCAATGTCAAGACAGACGCCATGCCAGTCAAGCAACGGCTACGGCGCTTCGCATAGGACCAGAAAGATGCTATTCGGGAGGAGATAACCAAGCTCCTCGCAGCCGGGTTCATCAAGGAGGTCTACCACCTAGATTGGCTAGCAAACCCAATTCTGGTCCGGAAGAAGAACGGTAAATGGCGCATGTGCGTCGACTACACCGATCTCAACAAGGCGTGCCCCAAAGATCCATTTGGTCTTCTCAGAATAGATCAGGTGGTGGATTCAACTGCGAGGTGCGAACTTCTCAGCTTTCTCGACTGTTACTCGGGATACCATCAAATCAGCCTGAAGGAGGAGGACTGCCTAAAGACGTCTTTCATCACGCCGTTTGGAGCGTACTGCTACATCACTATGCCGTTCGGTTTGAAAAACGCTGGAGCAACGTATCATCGAGCAATTCAGCGGTGTCTTCACACTCAGATCGGGCGCAACGTGGAGGCATATGTCGACGACGTGGTGATCTAGACCAAGTCCAAAGAAGACCTCATCGCTGACCTGGAAGAAACCTTCCAAAATCTTCGAAGATTTAAGATGAAGTTGAATCCGGAAAAGTGCGCCTTCGGTGTGTCATCCGGCAAGCTACTCGTCTTCATCGTCTCGTACTGCGGCATCGAGGCCAACCCAGAGAAAGTCAATGCAATCATGAACATGGCGCCCCCGACTAGCCAGAAGGACGTCCAGAAGCTGACAGGCTGCATAGCGGCACTCAGCCGATTTATCTCCCGACTAGGAGAACGGGGCATGCCCTTTTTCAAGCTATTAAAGAAAGCAGACAATTTCCAATGGACTCCCGAAGCACAGCAAGCCTTTGAAGACTTCAAAAAATTTCTCACATCAACACCCGTGTTGGCGTCACCTATGCCCGAAGAGCCATTAATGCTATATCTAGCGGCAACCACTCAGGTCGTCAGCATGGTGTTGGTGGTCGAGCGATCCGAACCAGGTCACATACAGAAGATACAACGGCCAGTCTACTTTGTCAGCGAGGTCCTAGCCGACTCAAAGATGAGATATACGCAGGTCCAGAAGCTGCTTTATAGCCTACTCATCACTGTCTGGAAGCTGGTGCACTATTTTCAATCGCATCAAGTCATGGTGGTCACATCATATCCACTCGGGGACGTCCTGCATAACCGCGAGGCCACCGGCCGAATCGCTAAATGGGCGCTCGTGTTGATGGCGTTCGACATCACCTTTCAGCCACGGACAGCAATCAAATCACAGGCTCTAGCCGAATTCGTGGCCAAGTGGACAGAAGCTCAGATGCCTACATCAACAGCGAAGCTAGAGTACTGGACAATGTACTTCGACGGTTCTCTACGGATTGGCGGTGTTGGGGCCAGCGTCATACTGACGTCCCCCACCGGCGAAAAACTCAAGTGTGTTCTCCAGATCCACTTACCGGCTTCCCACAATGTCACCGAGTACAAGGCACTCATCCACGGGCTCCGCATTGCTATATCACTCGGCATCCGCCGACTGGTTGTGCGAGGAGACTCTCAACTCGTGGTGAACCAAGTCATGAAAGACTGGACATGTCTCGACGATACCATGGCAGCATACTGTCAGGAGGTCCGAAAGTTGGAAAACAAGTTCGACGGACTAGAAATAACACATGTCCTACGACAATACAATGATGCTGCAGATGAATTGGCAAACATGGGATCCAAGCGAGAGGTCGTCCCGACAGGGATCTTTGTTGAGCAACTTATGGAGCCGTCAGTAAAGAAGAAACCAGTGCCAGAGCAGTTGGGAGGCGAACCTACCCCGGCGACAGACGAAGTACTGAACATATATCAAGATTGGCGGACTCCTGTTCTCAAATTCCTCCTGGACGATGAACTCCTAGAAGATCGCAGTCAAGTCAAACAAATCAAACGTCGAAGCAAGAGTTTCCTAGTCGTCGGAGAAGACCTGTACTGAAGAAGTGCATCCGGTGTCCTCATGCGCTACGTCACCACCGAGGAAGGCAAGCAGATTCTGCAATCGATCCACTCGGGCATATGTGTCAACCATGCCGCATCCAGGACGTTAGTCGGAAAGGCTTACCGGCAGGGATTTTTCTGGCCAATAGCAGTAACAGACGCAAAAGACATAGTTCGCACATGCGAGGGTTGCCAGTTCTATGCACGGCAAACAAATCTCCCAGCCCAGGAACTCCAAACAATCCCAATCTCTTGGCCCTTTGCAGTATGGGGGCTTGACATGGTTGGGCTTTTCAAGAAAGCGCTAGGAGGGTTCACACACTTATTCGTCGCAGTGGATAAATTCACCAAGTGGATTGAGGCAAAACCCGTTGCTACCATAACAGCAGCAAGAGTAAAGGACTTCATCATGAGTATATTATACCGATTCGGGGTTCCCAACCGCATCATAACGGACAACGGTACTCAGTTCACGGGCGGCGTCTTTCAAGATTTCTGTGACGAATTCGGCATCAAGATCTGCTATGCTTCTGTGGCACACCCGCGGAGCAATGGGCAGGATGAGTGTGCCAACGACATGGTCTTACAAGGCATCAAGACAAGGATATTCGACCGACTACAACTATATGCGGGCCGGTGGGTATAAGAACTACCATCCGTTCTCTGGTCTCTAAGAACCATGGTTAGTCGGGCAACAGGGCAATCCCCTTTCTTTCTAGTCTATAGTGCCGAGGCCGTGCTACCAACCGATTTAGAGTTCGGCTCTCCGCGAGTTCGGGCTTACTCAGAAGACACATCCAACAATACCCGATTGGTCAAGCTAGATCAGTTGGAAGAAGCAAGGGACATCGCAATAATCCAGTCGGCAAGGTATCTTCAAGGCCTGTGTCGTTATCACAGTCGCAATGTCTGTGGCCGCGCCTTTTTGGTCGGAGATCTCGTCTTGAGAAAAATACAAATCACCAAAGACAGGCATAAACTATCCCCAATATGGGAAGAGCCGTTCATTATAGCCGAGGTTACACGGCCAGGCGCCTACCGACTGAAGACCGAAGATGGTGCCCTCATCAGCAACTCATGGAATATAGAGCAGCTACGTCCTTTCTATACCTGAGTCTTATACTTTCCCATGTGTACAGTTTCTCTCTGACTCACTACGCCGCTTGTTCCAACCGAGTAGTGAGTCAGGGGCTGCATGCATTATATGTGTTTTGTCAATAATATACGAGCCTGTTTTACTTAAGTTATAAAGTTTTGCAACGACTTTATTATGTTTGCCTGAGTACAGCTTTCTGCGGTGAACGATTTTATTAAGTTCGTATAGACTAACTCAGTGTAGACTATATAGTCGGATAAAGCTAAGAATAACTGAGTAGAAACTAAGAGCTTGGCGGCATTGCACATATATTTACACATGTCTTTACAAAATTTTATACACACCGATTGCATAATGGATTGTTCTTACATACCCAGGTCTCGGGTAATCAATTCTGCAGTCGGCTTCGCCTTGGCTATCAGCTCCAGCGCCTTCTCAGGTGTCGTCTCCTCGGCGAACCCTCTCCGATGGCCTCAAGATCTGCCCTAGGGTAGATTGACTTGGTCATCGCTAGGGTTTGGGCCACGCCGACAACAACATGCTCATCCGAGTACCTCTTCAGGGTACTTGGTGCTTCGTTAAGGCACGCCTGCACTTGGGAGACCGTGTTGGAGCTGGTTCCCATGTAGTGAGGATCCATGATGTCAAGGAGCCATTTCACAGACTCAGCAAGGATCTCCCGTGACTCCTTGACAACATTTATCTCCTTTGTGAAAGCCTGAAACTGGATTTGGGCATTGGCTCTAGCAACTGCCCGGATTCACCGACAAGTAAACTTGTTAGGCAAAATTGCAGACAGAGTACTTAATGAATTGGTTAAGATCATTGTCAGAGCGGAGACTTACTTTCGTAGTCGGCCTCCCATTTGGCTTTGGCTTTCTCCAGTTCAACCTTTTCTTGCTCGAGCTTGGTGTTGGCCTTCTCTAGGTCGGCCTTGTCTTTTTCAAGCTCAGCTTTGGCCCTCTCGGCCTCCTTCAGCTGGTTTTCCCCCTCTCTTTGGGTCTTCACCTCAGCTTCGAGGGCTGCACATCAGAATGGTCAAGAACCCGAGAGTGCAGTTAGGACACAACTGGGCAGTCGGAAACAACCAAGTTGAAGAAATACGCATCAGGTTTAGTCAGGAAGATAGATACGAGAGACTTACTTCTGATCTTCTTGGCTAGAGCCCAGTTTTCATCCCTGAGCTGGTTAACGACCCCCCTCAGCCAAGTCTCCCACTCTCGGCTCAACCGCTCCAACTCGGCCTTCAAGGTCTGGAGCTGGCCTAAGTGTTGGAGTTGGGGGGCAAAGTGGGTCAGGACTTCGTTCATCCTCTCCGAGCGGTCAACAATTTTCTGCTCGGGAAAAAACAGAGCAAAGCAGAGTCGGGCGTCAGAACACTCATGCATCGAAGACCGCCAAAACTCCAATATGGCGAAGATCATACCTGGACCCCCCGGGACGAGGCGATTACGGCACGAAGCAAGTCTTCGCGCTCCTTCTCCACCGCAACTTCATCGTACTTGTAACTCTTCGCGGTTCCATCGGGGGCTACCCAGCGGAATGTCCTCGGGAATTTGCGGGGAGGAGCCTCAAGCCTGGGGAGGTCTGGCCTCTCTGAAGATGACGACGACGACATGGACGGCGACGGGGTCCTGGCCCCCAACTCGGCGACTGCTGGGGCTTCAAAGACAGGCTCAGGGGCTGGAGCAATAGCTTCGACATTAGCCCCTTGGTCGGCCAGCGTCGGCGGCTCTGCAGTCGGGACAACCTTGGTTTTTGCAACTGTGGCGGTCGCCGGCTCAGCAGATACGCTCGCGGGCGCTGGTCCGGCTGGGGACGGCTCTGCAACAGGAGCAGCCGGCGTGGTCTCCTTGAGATCGATGTTGGCGCGCTTCCTGCACGACGAGTCGGATATCAACACACCACCATGCTGAACAGGACTTCCGGAAGACTTAAGGACGCATACTTCTTGGAGAATTTGAGCCTGTGCCCCGGGGCTCCTGATGCCGGCAACGGATTGCTGCCGGCTATGGGCTAGATGGCGCAGCGGCCGGCGGCGGCGTTTTTGCCCTGGTTGGCCCCGCCCCTAGCGCGGTCGGCTAGGGCGCCCGGGTACTTGGCGGCGCCATCCTTGGGCTCGATGTTGCTGAGCCGGTGGCGCTGGACCTGACCTTGTACTCGGCGGCGTTCTTCTTGGGCTCGATGATGCTGAGCCTGACTGTGCTGGTCCCAGTCTGGGACTCGGCGGCCTGGGAGTTGTGTTGGTGGAGTCCCTTATCTTCAGACTCCCAGCTGCGGCACTCAGCCTGATAATCTTCTTCTTGCCCTGATCCTCAATAGGTCTCTTTCCCACTCTCTTGGAGTCGGGCTGGGTAGCAGAAGGGCTTAAAGGCCTCTTCTTCTTTGACTTCATGGACGACAAAGTTCGGGAGTCTTCATCGAACTCCTCACATGACTGCAAGCAGTTCAATGACATACATCACGCATTGCAGAGCAATTTTGGGCATACATCTACAAGCGTTCATCACGGATGAACTACAAGACAACATCAGCGAGGGTTATCTGTGGGCGAGGCCTTTTCTTGCTGTAAGCTGCCACAGATCGCTCTACGCCTTCAGTTTCGACCACCCCGCTGGCAAAGAAATCCAGCAGGACGTTGGTCACCTTGTACTTGTCCATCAGGTCAGGATATTCCCGGCTGGGATCACCTCTGCCCTTGTAGTCCCAGCCGAAGTGACACCTCAACTTTAGCGGCCTGATGCACCGAGTTGAGAAACATCTGGCCACCCATGGACCAGTTAGCCCGGCGCCCTTCAGCTTGTCAATCTTGTCAATCAATATATGCACTTGGCCCATCTCTTCGAAGCTAGCTCAGATGACCAGTTGGATTATAACCGTCGGAGGCAAACCCATAAAAGGGGGAAGGCTTGGTTCAAGATCAGAACAGTAAAACCATTCCTTATGCCAGCCTTTGAGAGAAGATTTCAAGGGCATATGAATATAGATTTTCTTCATCTCGCTTCGAAGCTGGATGCTGGGTCCCCCAATCACTTGGATTTTACTCTTGGAGGCTGGGTTTATTTGGAAAAAATGTCTAAAAAGATTCAAATGGGGTTCCACACCCAGGAAGCATTCACAAAGAGTCACGAATATGGAGATTTGCAAGATCGAGTTGGGATTCAGATTCACCAACTCGAGTTCATAAAAAGCAAGAAGCTAGCGCAAGAACTCGGAAGATGGAAGAGAAAGACCCCGGTTGAAAAAAGAGGCAAAAACAACGGTCTCATCGGCCTGGGGCTCCGGAACTGATTCACCTTTAGCAGGACGCCAGTTGATTACATCGCGCGCTTTGCAATTTCAGCTGCTTCCTCCAGAAGCTCAGTTTAGCCGACCTGCAATCCGAAGTCGGCAGACCTCATCCGACACATCCACGAAATTTTGAAGCCCTCGGCATGGTTGGGGACAAGAAGATTTGGGGAAAATGTTGCTGGAGGTGTGGAATGGACGCAAAGCAAGCGGGATCACTCGAGTTTTGATGGGGAATAGCGAGCAATGGCGAACCCTAGAGAGGTGGGAGGCGAAATTTCGGCGCGGAGGCTGGAAGACGAAACGATTGGTGGATTGGAGAAGATGAATGAATCTTTTCTCTCTCTCCCCGCCTTTTATAGAGCCGTTTCCGATTCGTGGGCTTGGGGCCTACAAAGTCGATACTGGACCACCAAGACATGAGTTTCTACAGTAGCACGCTCAATGTGGGCCGCTCGTTGGCTGTGTTAAAATCACAGTGCTAGTGCTACCAACAGGAACCGATGAGGTAAACAGATATGCTTTATGAAGGCCTAATTGCTGAACACATGTGTTTGGGTATTTGTCTTATCCATTAGGTATTGAGAATATATCTTTATAAGGGTTACAAGCCGGTCTTCATCAAAATTGGGGATGCAGGTATCTCTCAAGCACACCTAACCACATAATGGATTTAATTTCATAAAGTGGTACTTGGCCTACACGCTTGGCCAACAGTTACCATGAGCAAACATTATTTCAGCTGACATGACGCTGAAGAGTCTAACTTCTGAGTAGTTCACTACTCGGAACAGACTATAAATATTTTTTCCAGCTGACATGAAGCTAAGGAGTCCAACTTCCGAGTGGGACGCCACTCGGGAAAGACTATAAACACCTTTTCCAGCTGACATGAAGCTGAAGAGTCCCATATACAAGTGGCATGCTACTCGGCAAAGACTATAAATTATTTCCGGCTGATATGATGCCGAAAAGTCTCATATACCAGTAGTATACTACTCGGAAAAGACTACAAGGTTAAAGATCTTTGACTTTATGTTTAATTGTTTTCATAATTAAGCACAAAAATCAGCTTACACTTAATAGGTGCGTCTATTTGGTGCACGCTATTCATACTTCTACATGGAGCCCTTCATAGCCTCGCTGCTAGCTGACATGAAGTAAGACTCGGGAAGAAGAAGCACTCGGACAAAGAGTACTCGGGAGCAATGCATTCGGGCAATCTTCACCATGGAGGATGAGCACTCGGCATTAGCTGTGACTCAACTATGAAGGTCTCAGGGGCTGCTGTGGAGGCCATGGGCCCCAGGTACCTCATGACAAGCATATGGGCCACTCGGATAGAGGATGGGCCTAGTCTTATAATTAGAGATATAGTAGCACCCGGCAGACTTTGCCTTGTACAATAAGAAATATACAGTTCTAGTTGGGCAAGTTATATCTCTAAGAGGAAATCCCTTGGCCGTAATCCGGTTGAAACTTCTACCTTGTACCCATGTCCCCTAGTATATAAGGGGGGCAGGGCGCCCCTTTAAGGGCAGACCAACACAAATCCTCAAAGGAATAACACCATAACTGGACGTAGGGTATTACCTGTCACACCCTGATGTTAGCCACACAAAATTATACCTGAGAAAATACCCAAGAAAATGAATTTTAAAATGGCAATAGGAAAATAATTAAAGGTGTAAAATGCAAATAACAAATTATTCTGGCCGGGAATATTGTTCTTATGTTCCCTGTGCCAAATACATTAACGGGATTTTTAGTGGAATTTTCAGAGCACAGGAACTATTTTTAATAAATCAAAAACGCTTATTGGAATTAATTTCGTTCTGGAAATCATTTTCCTTCTCTCTCCTTTCGGTTTTCTCTTTTTCTTCTTTTTCCCCTTCGCTGGGCCGCCGGCCCAGCACTGTGCCGACGCCCCTCCGCGCGCGCCCGCCGACCTGCTTCTCCCCAGCCTCCCTCTCCCTGCGCTGGGCCGGCCCATCCCGCAACTGCCTCCCGCTCGCTCTCTCTCTGCGCCTGGGGCCAGCTCATCAGGCCGCACCGCCCGCGCGCCCGCGCGCTGCCCCGCTGACAGGCCGGGCCCACCTGTCAGTCCCGTCATCTACCTCCGCCCAAATCGGGCGGAGGGGAAAATCCCCTCCGCCGTCTGATCCGGCACAGCTTCTCGCCTCCTCCAGCGCTCGCCTCTCGTTCAAACGGAGCGACGACGAGTCCACCCCCACTCCCCGAGTTCTCCGGCGTCCATGCCCCCTCTCTCCCGCGAATCGCGCGCATGATCTCCACGCCGCCGCTCCCTTACCCGTGCACGATTGGAGCCGTTTGGCCTCGATCTCTCTCGCCCGCATGCTTAAAAAGGCTGCCCGCCCTCTCCTCCATCTTTTCCCCAACATGCCGAGCCTCCCCGCGCCCTAGAACCCCGTTGCCACTACGCACCCGAACCTCCTCCGCGTTTCGCCGACTCCAGCCGTCGCAAGCCGCCGTTCTAGACGCTGCCGAGCCCTACCGCCACAGCCATCACCTTCGCCGTGCCGCGCCGCACCTCGGCCGCCACTCCGTGGAAGCCAAGACTTGTCGGGACGCCTCGCCCTCGCGCACGGTGGGTTTCGGCTCCCCGTCTCCTCTCCGGTCGGCAATTCCCGCCGCGCCGCATCTCCATTCTCCGCCCTAACTCCCCTCCCGTCCTCCTCATTCTACAGGACGCCTCGACAACCACCTCTCGCCCGTTCGCCGCCGTCGGAGCTTCGTCGCCGACGTCGTCCCGAAGCGGCCGCCGCTTTTTCGTCACCGCTGTCGTCTTTGTGCCGTCGTTCGCCGTCGCGAGCCGCCACTGAGAACCCCCTCCGTTTTCCTGTTCCATTCCGCCCCTCCGTGTGGTTGCCGCCGTGCCGTGTGGTCGCCGCCGGCGACCATCGGGTCGCGTGCGCGCCGCCACCTCCCGCTCGGGACGGCCGGCTTCGGCTGCCGTTCCCCGGGGCCGTCCGATCTACCGGGTGGCAGATCGGGGCCGCCCGCTGCTCGCCCGTGTGGTCGCTCGCGGTGGCGCCATTGGTGCGCTCACTCTCGGCCGCGGTGGACTTGGTCCACCGTGCGGCCGCCTCTGTGCGCTGCTGACTGGTGGGGCCCGCTGGTCGGCGCCGCCTCTCTCTCGGATGACGCCATAAATCGATTTAATGCGCAATAAATCGTTGGTTAATTATATTTACACTAAAAATAGCTGAAAACTTCAATAAATCATAACTAATTCATAGGAACTCTAATTAAGTCCATTCAAATTTCATTAAATCCAGAAAAATGCCAAGAACCCATTAAAAATACTTTCAGCCCATGTTTGCTGGCCCTCATGTACTGTTTTTAATGATTTATGCAATGTTTGTTGTAGAATCCGACGCCGGTAATTCTCCCGCGTATTTCGAGATCGTAGCAGAGTACCTTGAGCCGGAGCAAGGCAAGTCGCACTATTACCTTGATCACTTTGTACCTATTTTTCGCTAAATTGCTTTGTTTATTCAAATAAACTGCATTATTTTAATATTTCATGTGGGTGGTTATTACCTATGCAATGTTAGGACTTGGCTATAGTTTTGAAACCTGAACCCTTGTCACCTGGGTAATAATGTGATTAGATTATGGTTCTTAGGATGCTTAGCCATGCTTAGCAACCTAGCTCACATGGGAATTAAATATCATTTCTTTTATATGATTCGACTCCATGTCGCAAAAATAAAACTTTGGATAGGCTGATGTTAAATTATTAAAATTTGACCTAAATGGTGGGCTGTGGGTGTATGGTTTTGCTTGTCACACCCATGGCAATTAAGGACCGGTTCGCGGGAACTACTTGGGCAACTTCCTGTACTTTCCACAAGCCAGCGTGGGCAACGGCTGGGCTTGAAGCGTTTCTTCTCCCTCTCCTAGGCACCGAAGAAGAGGGTGAGCGGGATGGAGTTGGGTCGGCCCGGGGTAGGGTTGATCGGCTACCGGGTTCACCGTGGCGCAAGGAGGGTAGCCTGGCCAATATGGCGTGCCCTGTCGGCAGGTGCAACCTCAGCGTGGTGTGGATGGTTAGGGAGGGGTTTCGTGAACGGTCCTGTCACAGCCTCTCACGGGACATCGTGGTGATGTACTGGCACACGAAAACGTGTGCGGGGCTGTGTCTTATGGGTATAGTTGTACACCTCTGATCAGAGTAAAACTATTCGAATAGCCACGCCCGTGGTTATGGGCATATTGGCCAAGACTCACCGTGATTAGTCTCACCCTAGATAATTAATCTGGTTTTATGAAACTGGTGTTGTGGAAGGTGTTGAGTCCAGTCGACGTGGTTGAGTTGACTGGGGGTGACTGGTTAGCGTGGTGTAACGCTAGTCGGTGGAGACTGGTGAGCGTGGTGTAACGCTCATCAGTGACGCCTGGTGGTCGTGATGTAACTTCCATCAGTGCGGCCTGGTCAGCGTGGTGTAGCGTTGATCAGGAAAAGCTGGTCAGCGTGGTGTAACGTTGTCCGGTAGTGACTGGTTAACGGGGGTAACGTTAATCAGTGGAGACCGGTTATCGTGGTGTAACGGTAACCGGAGGTGTCTGGTGAACGTGGTGTAGCGTTCACTAGTGGAGACTGGTTAACGTGGTGTAGCGTCAATCAGTTGGGAATGGTTGGGCCTGGTTAACGTGGTGTAACGTTAATCAGTGGAAAATAATATTGTTAAATAAATCAACTTTTTACTGTTTGCGAACTACTACCTTTTGCAACTGCTTTTCCGCAAATAAACTCTATCCCATCCTTGTACCTTGTGCATATGCATACTTGCGGGTGTGATTTGTTGAGTACTGTGGGTGGTATTCAGCCTTGCTCCATTTCCCCCTCTCAGTGTTGGAGACCGCTTCAGACGAGGACCACCCGGAGGAATAGGCTGGCTCTACCGTCAAGGTGCCTGTGGGATGGAAGCTGCTTGGCCAGTTATTCATAGACGTTATTTTATCTTTTTCGCTGCATTATGTAATATAAATGTTTATTCTGTTTGTAAGACACTCTGTATGGCAACTTGGTTTGTGTACCCTGGCTTTCCTGGGCAGGGATTTAATACACATTAATGCTCAGAACTTCTTTGGTGAATTTCTGGGCGTTACATTACCTCACATCGAGGGCCTGAACCAGCTTAAACCTCCCCGTGTTCCCTTTGCAATCCACCGAGTTTCGATCCGACGAGTAGCCCCATATTCTCATTGCCGGTGTAAAACATCGACATACATGTATACAATATAGGTTCAGCCGATATGATCTTTGTGTGTACCCGGCGGGTCAATATGCCTTGCTAGAGACCGCTATTGACACGTGGACCGAAAAGTTGTTTCCGGGTTGCAA
This sequence comes from Oryza meyeriana var. granulata, assembly GCA_003991445.1. Lineage (NCBI taxonomy): Eukaryota > Viridiplantae > Streptophyta > Magnoliopsida > Poales > Poaceae > Oryza > Oryza meyeriana. The sequence goes on from RYFJ01001778.1 coordinate 322,157, forward strand.
CCGAGTGCACATGAACCTATAGGGTCGCACCACTTAACAAAGTTAGAACAAACTGTTGGGATAGAGATCCAAATATGGTTCAGTTTGGATAGGGATCCGAATAGAGTTCCTAATGGGCCTACGAGGCCCAATTAGATGCTCTATATATTCAGGGGCGAGGCGCGGTGGAAACGCTCTCTGTACGAGAAAAAAACCCTAGCCGCGCACGGGCGCTAGCATTTCCGTGCACAGCGTTCCAACCCCGGACGTCTGGATATCGGTAAAGACGCTGCTATGTTGTGGCGTTGGTCGGCCGGGAATGTGAGAAGGCGATCGCTCGAGGAGAGACACTCGCGCAAGGAGGTGACGATCAGGTTGAGCAGATCGACTACTTCCTTTATATCGGCGCGCGCTTCGTCGAATTGGGCTACTCCAACTCTGCTTCCGCTACTCTACACGTTGAGTGGTAGTGATCCATGATTTTTTACTCGCATGGTTTCTTGGTTTACGTGATAGAAAATTTTGTTTTGCGCTATCGTAGCTTACCCGTAACCCTTCACAAGCCTGGCTCAATCTTGATTTGTTTCAATTAGAACACAAGATGAAAACATCAAGGCAGAGCTCGGACTCTTCCCCAAGCCCAATTAAGTGCAAGATGATTAGTTGTATCACAAACAACATTAGCATCACTGCATTAGTACCAAGAAGTGCTTCAGAAGTGTTTGTGGAAATGCCTTCAAACAATATAATCCACCTTGTTCGTGATGGCTGGCTAGATATATGTATTTAAGGTAATAGCGGCTCCAGCTACTCTTCTTTCTCTATATGATGGTGGATGCCATGATGCAAGCAAGCACAATTTTTGCCACAATACTATGTGATTCCTTCTCATGTTTTTATCTTTCCTACAGGATTGAACCTTTCTTCTTTTTCGAGAGGTAATCACCTAATCTGACCGATATATATGCTTCTTCTACAAGCTTCCGATGTGATATTCTTGAACTGTTTCACAATTTGATGGAGATGAACTAAATTGTTTTCGTGCAGATATTAAATTTTACATTAAGCTGTCATCTATCAATAATATTCCTCATAAATTGTCGCACTGATTTTTCTGATGAAGTAGAAGAAAGCTATTGAAGATATTTCTTTTTTACGAGGATATTGAAGATATTTCTCAGGTTAGTGCTGCCTTTTGTTTCCTTCAGAGATGGGGATGTTTGATTTTATACTCTTTGTCTGCATATACCTGTGCTGCAGCTACTCATGATCTACGAAGTCCACCTTGATAGCAATTTTTAGACGGCATTTGCATGAAAATCTGTAAAAAAGTTGTAGCAGAAGTGTAACACTGAGCTTCCGTTTGGGAAAATTGGTTTGTTACCATCCAAAAGTCCTTTGCTTTAGAAATCTGCCATTCAAAATCACCAGTATACTTTAATACCACTAAACGTTTGAAACGTTTAGATTTATGCCATTTTGTTGCTCTGACGTTGTTTTTTTTGGTTATTGACTATTTTCTGCTAAATAATCCCAAGTGGCCATTTCTGATGCATCAGTTTTGGGGGATTTTGTTTCTCTTTACAAAGGGCATGGTATTTAACTATTTAACATAACTAATGTTATGATATCCAATATATGCTACAGTAAAAACTGCAACAAACCAAAATATTGTGTCAGTGGCCACTTTCAACTCCACATTATTAATACCTAACCTATCAATATTGGATTGCTTAATTTTGTTACCAAAATGTAAATTATTGTGCATGGTAAAGAGGTTCAGCTTTATTGCAAACAACCTGCTGTGTATATTGCATATGCAATGAACTATACTGGAATTCCTCTCTGTTTTCTGATAATATCCTATCTATTTTCTGATGGTATTTTTTGATATTGATAGATCCTTTTGCTGAGGCAAATGCTAAGAACTCTAGCACTGGCCTTGGAGCAAAGGATTATGTGCATGTGTGCATCCAACAGTGCAATGGCAGAAAGAGTCTAACTACTATTCAGGGCTTGAAGGAGTTCAATTACAACAAGATCCTCAATGGTCTGAAAAAGGAATTCTGCTGCAATGGTACTGTAGTCCAAGATCCAGAGCTTGGCCAGGTATGATGCACTTGGCAATGCTTAACTGGTTCTCAATTTTCTGCTTCACGGATATGCTGATAACTTAATTAAATGGCTATAGGTCATTCAGCTTCAAGGTGGTTAGCGTAAGAATGTTGACATCTAATCAGGTGGCATCTGCTTTGCCAGCGGTGGCTGCAACTAGAAGGTGACTTACTGTTTCTTTTTTCGTTTCCCCCTCTTCAAGTGTAAAATTTTGCTTGTTACTGTCAAGCTTATTCCTTTTGGTCATAGGTCATAACTCATAAATATATTGACCAGTGGCGGAGTTTAGTGTAGATTAAACGGGGTTGTGGTCCCCTCCAGCTTTGATCAGTGAGTAGAGTATGCATCAGCAATTTGGTCTAAGTTGATAGCTAGAGTGTAGTATGCAGTGAGGCAGAAAGGCCTATTACTATATTGTGTGAAGCCCAATTACAACTCACAAGTATTACTTTGTTTCACGAGCCTATACTTAAGCATTTTAACAGTGGGTCAAAATAGTATTAACATCTTGGCCCCCCTTAATATTTCACTGAAGCTCCGCCACTGATATTGACCTTCTTAAGGCCCTATTTTTTCCCACTACTTCCTCCAACTTCTTTTTTTCATTTCCTGCGCGCACGCTTCCCAAAACGATCAATGGTGTGTTTTTTGTAAAAATTTTCTATATGAAAGTAGCTCTAAAAAGCAAACAGATCCATTTTTCAAGTTTTTAATAGTAAATACTTAATTAATCACGCACTAATGATATTTCTTGTTTTACGTGCGGCTTAAATAAGCCGTTACTTCAGCCGTGCCAAACACAGCCTTAGAGTTTATCAGTAGAGTGAATCTAAGTGGCACTATTACATTCTGGTGTATCAGGGACATAGCTCATTATATTCATCATCTGGTGGATCGGAGTCGTCGGACATCCACACATATACCCAACTTATCTGAGTTAAGAGTAAAAATATCATTTTAACAGCCAACAACATGCATAATAGCCGTGTAGCAAGCTACCGGTTTCTTATAAATACAACAGTTGCAAGCTTGTGTCTATTGGTTGATCAGCACAACTACTACTACGATACCTCCAATACAAAAATAAATACAATACCTCCAATCATAAAAGAATTATATCAAGGTGTAATTAAGGTGCCGCCATAGCATCGCTAAAGCATTGCGGAACTCAGCAAAATCTAGGGTGTCCTTCTGCGGTAGTCTAGTATTTATGCGTCCTAGGGACTGGGCTACCGTATAGTTATCAGGGTCTAATGATCTCGATGAAATTCTCTAAACGCCATGGTTATTACTGTTAATCACTCTTTAGCAAAAGAGAAATACCCCATTGTGTAATATGAGTGACCCTAATAATTTTCACCAATAGCTCCGCCCCTGATGCGTCCGCCCCGGTCTCCCTTCTTCTGATATCTGCTCTTCGATCCCATTCCTTTCTTCCTCTATTTGCTCTGCTCTTCAGTCTCTCTCTTTGCTCTACGCTGATCCCTTCCTCTCCTCCCATCCTGATGTGCATTGCCGCTCCCTCCACTCCTCCTCACACTCTGCTCTTCATTGCTCCCTCCTACTTCTCAATCTCTGCTGCTTCCTCTCCCTCCCGCTCTGTTTCTTTGAATGTTAATTTAATTTACTAGCATCCAACATCAACATGTTAAGCTAACGAGGTATAACTCTAATATGACTCGCTCATTATGGCTAAAAAATTCAAGCCGATCTATCGAGCTCGATATAAGTCAATTCTTTTTTAAACGAACCATATCAAACGATGCGAGGTTTAACAGAAAAAAAAATACAAGCTGGGGAAACATCGAAAGCTTAGGGAAACACCTCACACCTATTGTGGGGGCTGACCACGTATATATACACCCATTGGGCAAAGACTGAATCTAAATTCAGTGAACAACTGTACATGCAACCCTTTGGTCATAATATCGGCAAACTGATGGGAGGATGGGACATGGAGCACTTGAACTTGGCCCAAAGCAACCTTTTCGCGAACAAAATGTATGTCGATCTCGATGTGCTTCGTGCGATGATGATGCACAAGATTGGAAGTCATGTACATTGACGCAATAGACAACCGTCGCTGAAGCGACCAGGACATGCAGCTCCTGGAGAAGTTGTTGAAGCCAACAATACTCAGCCATAGCGTGGGTGACTGCACGATACTCTGCTTCTGCACTGGAGCGAGAAACTATGGTCTGGCGCTTGGAGGACCATGACACCAAGTTATCACCGAGGAAGACACAATAGCCAAAGGTGGACCGCCGAGAGTCAGGTCATCTGGCTCAATCAGCATTGGAGTAAGCTGTCAGAGAGAGTGCAGAACTGCTTGAGACATGCTAGCACGCTTCCCGAATTGTTAAACGGTGTATTTTTTGCAAAAAAATTCTATCTAAAAGTTGCTTTAAAAATCATATTAATCCATTTTTCAAGTTTACAATAGCTAATACGTAATTAATCATTCACTAATTAGATACATTGTTTTGCGTAATCATCTTCATCTTCTTCTTACATCACCTTCAAACTCACCCTCAGACCATAGAAGGATTTCTACAACAAGCAAACAACATTAGGGTTGGTGGTGTCGATGAAGCCGGAGGGCTGCTAGCAATAGACGGTTTCCTCCAGGTTGCCATGAAGGAAAGCGTTTTTCACATCCGGCTGGTGAATCAGCCAAGCACGGGAGGCGGCAAGGTTGAGGACGACACGAATCATAGAAGGCTTGACGACAGGGCTGAAAGTCTCGTCGTAGTTGATGCCATGCTGTTGTGAATATCTTCGCACCACCTAACGGGCCTTATGACGGGCAAGTGTGCCGTCGGAGTGGAACTTGTGTTTGAAGATCCACTTGCCCGTCACAATGTTGGCACCGGGGGGTCGAGGTACCAGGTAGCAGGTGCCATTGTCGACCAGTGCTTTGTACTCATCGGCCATGGCCGACCGCCAGTTGGGATTGGCCAGGGCACTATGGTAGTTGGCCGAAACTGGCGAAGATGATGAGTGTGTGGCCGACAAATTCATCCGAGCAACGGGCTTCAGTGAGCCAGTCTGACCATGCGTCACCATTGCGTGGCGAATAGGTGCGGCTTGAGACAGGGGGAGGGGACCTGAACCGCACAGGGGGCCACACGGGGGCATGTAGATGCAGCGGACGAGCCACCGCTCATAGACGGGCCCCAGAGGTATGGCAGCAGCGGCCACAGGGCGCGTCGGGGCCTCAGCCGGCTGAGACGAGGACAGGGCCATAGCCCTGTCCGGCCACGCAGCTGGCTCGCCCGTAGGTGGTGCTGGGGCACCAAGACGGGCTCCAGGCGGTGGGAAGTAGACGGCAAGGAGCGGGGGCTCGACCTCTACCTCAACGGAGGGAGCGCCCACAAGAGGCCGTGGCTGCTCAACCTCAATCGAAGGAGCCACCGCCAAGGGTCGCGGCTGCTCGACGCCCTGATGGGATAGAGCGACCGCGGAGGAGTTGTGTCCCTATAGGAGAAAATCAAAAGACGAGGTAGCGGGGGTGAGGCTGCAAAGGGAAATCACGTCTCGTCGAAGATGGTGTGGCGCGATATAATAATGCGACAACTAGAGAGAACCATACAGCGGTAGCCCTTGTGAGAAGCCGGGTAACCGAGGAAGACACAGGCTGTAAAACAAGGAGCAAGCTTATGGGATGTCGTGGCACTAAGGTTGGGGTAGCATAGACAACCGAAGACCCGTAGGTGAGAGAAATCTAGAACCTTGTGATGTAGGAGCTGAAAGGGGAGCGAATTGCGCACATCGGAAGAGGGCCTCCGGTTGAGTAAATATGTGGCGGCGGATAGAGCCTCGGCCCAATAGAACAGGGGCATGGAAGCCTTGTCCTTGGCATTTTGGGGTAATGTATATGGGCACGAGAGACGTAACAAGATCCCACAACTAGCCAGGAAGGTGGTGATGGCTTGGTTAAGAAACTCAGTGCCGTTGTCGGCTTGGAAGCACTTGGGTAGGTGGCCAAACTGGGTGGAAGCATAGGCAACAAAATCCACAATATGTTGGTGAACATCGGACTTATGGTGAAGAAAACACATCATGATATGCTAACAACTCCAGCACATAATTTCAAAAAAAAAACCTAACACCAAACTAACAGCCACTATATGAGCCAATCCGAACGAAGAGCTTTCAAGTTTTTTCCCCACCCCTAGCTACAAGAGGCGACTGTAGTAGCTGCCCTTAGAGCATCTCCAACAGCCTCTCTATCCAACTCTCCGTACTAAATTTTAACCATCATAGGAAAAAATATCCTCCAACAGACTGGCCAACCGGTTGACCAAGCCATCCGGCTAGCCAAACGCACCCCTCCGTTGGCCAAACTTGGCTAGCCTACTCCACTGACCATCGGTGGGTCCTACCACCTCCTCCTATCTTTCTCTTCTCCACATGACGTGCCCTCAAGGTGCTCGACCTCAACACCAATTCCCTCCATGGTGCCATCTTGCCGGAGCTCTACAGCCTACCGTCGCTCTGGCAACTCTTCCTCAGCGAGATCTGTTGTTCGGCGACCATCAGCCATCCGCCAAGCACCGTTGCTGCCCCTATCTGTCGATTCGTCGCCGTTCGCCCCGATCTGCTTCATTCGGTGCCGGTGTCACAACCACCGGCTTGAGCGTTGCCTCTCTTGTCCTCCCAGCGATGCTGTCATCGTCCTGCTACTGCTGCTCCATGTCGCCGTCCAGCACGTCGAGATCGGTGGGGGCGCGTCATCCACATCGAGCATGCGGTGCTGGCACCGAATTGAGCCCCTGCCTCTCTGTCGGCACCCCCTCCCTTCCCCCCGCCTTCCTCCGCCACCTTCCGCCCTCATTATCGTCGCCTCCTGCCCTCATGCGTTGCCTCATCCTCTTCGCCGTCGCTTGCCACCCTCTTGCGCCCGCCTTATCCACTGCTTGCCGCCAAGCTTCGTTGGCCACAAGCACCACGGTCATCGGCCTCCGGTCCGGTCTCTCGCTGGTGAGGCAGTGGGTGGAGAGGGAAGATGGTAGGGAAGGAAAAGACCTAGATGTAGGGAGGAAGAGGAAGTAAAGAGATGTTGATATGTGGGACTTACTGTTAGATTGGAGAGTGTAATAGAAAGACTGTTGAAGTATAAGCTAAATATAACTATCTAATATTTTAGCTAGCTAATCAAATAAATATTTAGAGAGTCAAAAATAACCACTCTATTAAAAGACGGTCTTAATGGTGTCACTAGTCTCCACTGCTCTCTAGCCCCGCGCGGCCCATGGTGCCGTGGCAGCCTCCCCGTCCCCGCCTCCCGCACCGCGGCCGCGTTCCTCCCTAGACGCGCGAGCTCGACTCCCCGAGAAACCGAGGGAAATCACGCGAAAATCCTCGGTATCGATCGGAAACCCCGCGTCGTCGCGGCACGTCTCCAGAACAACCCGCACCCCCACTCCCCGTCCCTCCCCTATCCGCCTCCACAAACACAAAAACTCACCCATTTTCGCCGCAAAAATCACCACCTCGCGCCCGCGAAATGCCGCTCCTCCACTCCACCGCCGCCGCGGCCGCAGCGCTGCCTCGCCTCGCGCGCCTGCGCCTCCCGCGCGGCCTCCTTCTACGCCGCGCTTCCAGCCACGCCCACCTCGGCCAGCTGCAGCAGCGGCACCACCCGCGGCTGCTCCCGGCGGCGGCGTCGCTGCCCCCGCCGCCCCCCGAGGAGCTGCTGCCGAACCAGGCGACGGGGCTGGTGGCGGCGTCGCAGGCAAACTTCATGCGGGTCATCGTGGGTCGACCCGCCGGGGCAGGACCACCACAGCGGGGGGGACCTGCTCTGCGTGGTGCGGGCGCTGCTCAAGAAGATCCGCCGCCGCGTGCTCGTCGGGGACAGGGTCCTCGTCGGGGCCGTCGACTGGGCCGACCGCCGCGGTATGATCGAGGACGTCTTCGAGCGCCGCACCGAGGTGGCCGACCCGCCCGTCGCCAACGTCGACCGCCTCGTCCTCCTCTTCTCCCTCGACCAGCCGCAGCCCGAGCCCGCCACGCTCACCAGGTTCCTCGTCGACGCCGAGTCCACCGGGATCCCCTTCGTGCTCGTCTTCAACAAGGTCGAGCTCGTCGATGACCAGGTACGCATCAATCACTTCTTGGATTCAATTGATTGCCAAATATGTCGCTTCTGTGTCATGCTTTGCATTGGTGATAGAACCACGGATAATGATATATTGTTGCTCGTATGGCAATCTGCCACGAATCCCTCAATATATATGGAGAACAAAGAAATGTTTTTCCCCTTGACAATGAAGAGGATGAACCTATTTCAGTGTTAATAGGAGGCATTAGGTGTTGTCCCTGGTGCTTGGTGTGTTCACTTCTCAGGAAGATTGAAGATGGTTGCACTGAGTCTGGACAACAGTATCTATCATTGTATCAACTTCTTTCTTATCAGAATTGGACACTCATTTCTTAAAAAAATTGATGGGACTGACTGAAGTATATCTGAAATAACAACCACCTTTTTCTCTTGCTTCTGCTGTTCTCATGTTGAACGAAAACATCCTAACTGTATAAAAGGGATGCCTGCATGACTTTCAACCAATACTTTTAGTTATGCAAATGTGCCACTACAGGAACTCTTTTGAGTAAAAGATCAACCAGGCCAATAGTAAACATAATATTGATTCCCTGGTTCATATGGCATCCACATATTAAGTTGTATTGCACCAGACAAAGACTTAATCTAGACATCCTGGGGATCACGCTCCTTTGGATTCACCAAAAATAGTGTTTATGTTGTTTGTGTTAAGCTGATAATGGTAAATGCTAACAGTGGCCGCAAATTTTGATGTTGGTCTGTGAAACACTCAGATGCATGCACATGAGTACATCTTTTTAGTTTTTACTTAAATATTACCATGCAGATATATAGTTTTCTCCATTATTTTTTACAGGATAGTTCTACTTGTTTTTACAGGATATTCCATTTGTTGTGTGCTGTCATATGTTTTTCCTCATTTCATACTTACATAGTTCAGATCATTACTTATATTAGTCCTGTATGCAGACCATATCATACTGGAGAGATAGGATGAAGAGTTGGGGATACGATCCACTTTTTCTAAGTGTTGATCGGAAATCAGGATTATCCGCTCTTGAAGAAATGTTGGAAGGACAGACAACTGTAATTGTTGGTCCAAGCGGTGTTGGGAAATCCAGTCTGATCAATGCTTTGAGATGCTGCCCAGACATTCAGGAAGAAGATCCCATACATAAACTAGTTGAACAGGTGGCTATTATGTCGCTCATATCCTTTACCTGCTTCAATTGTTTCAACAATTTCCTCAATCTTTACTATGCATACGGTATCCATTCTGACCTTTTATTTTTTCTAAGTTTTATATTTTACTGAGCAGTGATTTTTGTTTCTTTGCTCTTTGTTGGGATAACGAATTAAGGACCAGCTCCTAGGACTGCATTAGATGAATTTTAGCTATCCAGGGGGTCCTACCTAGTAGATTATGAATTTTGTTGAACTATGCATCTTATTAAGAATTGAGGCAAATATTGACATGCAAATCTAGTGTCAGCATAGGCTATCTATGTGGTGCATGTGTGCTGCACAGCAAACGAGTATGCACCTCCTGCAAATAGAATTACAGTGAAAAGATGAAAACAACTTGCCATGTGTATTTCATCATTAATTTTCACATGTCATTTCGTATAGGCTTCACTTTTGCACATGCCTTCAGTAATAAATTCCTCCTTCCTCCTTATGGGCAAGAACTGCTACAAGTTTTCAACATTTTCTGGATGCCTAATGTTAATATTTCCGCTTCCACTATTATGATGGAATTTCTTTTGTGGGCCTACCATGTCTACATACGATTTTTTTCCTATTACCACAGAGTAGTTCTCCTTATCTTTCTAGTTTGACACTCCTTTTATGTGCCATACAAGTAAACCAAACATACGACTCTGACATATTACAATGTTAAAATAAAGGGAAAATGATGACACCAAACCATATAGGCTAAGGAAATAAGGAAAGTGCTTCCACAACGACTAGCATATTAGTTGCAAAAAGGATCCTTCCACAACAACCAGCAACAAAAAGGAGTGATGATATGCACTAAAGAAAAATCCTACTGCAACAGTCGGAACTGATATATATATATATATGCCCACTGTTACTCCCATATGGCTGTGTCCATGAAGCAAAGCTAAAACTTCATTGCAACAGAAACAAAGATGGTCTGCAACAAACTGAAAGACTGATTGCAACAAGTGGATATGCTGTTGACAAATATAACCAGTTAATATTCGATATCGATTTACCTTTTTAGTCTTGTTGTACGGAAGATGATGATTGAAAGAAATTATGAATCTTGAAGTAAAAGTAATAGATAGATTGCATTTTGGGACATCAACTTTACCATCCATGCTGTATGGCCAATAAAAAAACCACATGCCCCTACTACGGAGTGATCGATTGATCATTATTAATAGTTATCCTGAATTCCTGATAATAAAATTAGGGATTTGCACATTATTTGTTAAGTTTGGCTTGAGAGAGGCACGAATCGTGCAAAGAATGATGTAACGTAAACTGTACTTGATATGGACATCCTAGACATTCTCGATACCTTAGAACTGTACGTCAGTTAGATTGACATCTTCTCCTTCTATCATTGTTATAAAATGCCACAGTTTGTTCACGTAAAAATCTAACAGTGTCAAATCCTTTCTTATGATGGACACTGTGAAGTCTCTTTCTTACGCACATCTCTCAGAATAGTAAATGTTTGGTGAACAACGGGTCGGTACGTGTCGAAGAAAAGCGGCAAAGGAAAGCACACAACACGTCGTGTTTCGTTGCTTCCTATAGTTGGAGGTGGTTTTCTTGCTGATACTCCAGGATTTAACCAGCCTAGCCTGATGAAAGTGACCAAGAAGGGTCTTGCAGAAACATTCCAGAGAGTATGTTTAATTACATTTATGTGTCATGATACTTTACATAATGCTTTCCTCTTTAGACAATCTTCATTTTAGTTTCTGTGCTTGCACAATATGCTTTAAGGCCATATTTTTGTTTGCTCTGGCATTTAGATTACTTACATGTTTATTGGCTTATTCCAGATAAGAAAGATGCTTGCAGAAAATGAGCCTTCAAAATGTTTATTTAATGACTGTGTTCACCTTGGTGAGCGTGGATGTGTTGTAAAAGGTGATTGGGAAAGGTATCCATACTATCTACAGGGCTTGATGAAATCAAACATCAGACGAAATCATTCCAGTTAAGAACATTTTGGAACAAAAGAGAGGGTGATGTCAGTATGCTATACAAGATGTATTTCATTGAATTAATTTTTTCCATAACCAGATGTTTCATGCCTTCTCCTGCACTAGTACTGTGGTCGGCTGGTTGCTAATTCTCTTCTGAGAAATAGTCAGTTCCTTCTATAATGTTAGACTTGATTGCTTATGAAGCTACTTTTATTTATAACCAATGGACAAGATGTTTTCGTTGTGTTTAATACATTAAACAAGCAGTTAATTCTCCTATTACCATGGTTTTCAAACTCTTAAGTTCACCAGAAGTCCCAGATAAAATGGTGTTCTACAATCTATACTTTCTCGAGAAAATATCTTAATCTTTACTGGCCTATACACATAAGAATTCTAACTTGAAAAGAGAAAGAAATTACACATTCTTCATTCATCATTTTCTTAATGCGAATAAGTTTCTCTCTGTGCACAGCTTCTATTTACAATGGAATTGATAATATGCTAAATTTTGCTATCCTAACATTAAATCAATCATATACATCTTTCTTCAGATACAAACAGGTGTCATGAGGTGTAAAGCAACGCAGAGCTCGTCTTGAACTCAAAAAGCACAGAAGGGTATCTAGAAAGAAGATTAACCAGTCAATTCTTGATGATATTGATGATGAGCTCGATGAAGACAACTGGTTTGACGTGAAGCAGCGTTCTAGGAAACGATGACCTAACTACTTTCTGATCTAACAGCTATAAACATTAGGGACCTATGTATGGTTGTACATAGTTGGCTTTGTAGTTCCACCATGCCCTTTAACTTGGTATGCTGAACACTGAACACTTGCAAGTAGAAATCTGTAGGCAAAGGAAACTGCAGAAACGTGTTCCTGTAAATGGTTATGAGTATTTGTTTCCTGAGAGTTTTGACAGAAGAGTGAAAAGAAAGCAAGCTAAAGACGCAGAATTTCTGAGTCTTTTGAAAATGTTTCAAACTTGGGCCAGCCTCTCGACCCCTTGGGTTCGCCGGCCCAACCCCCTAATAATGGCACTTGGAGGGGAGCGCTGGGTCTAAACAAGTCACATTAGCGTTATGCTATCGCAATAGAGTAGAAGTCGGGTGAGAGCAAGACGGGTTCGGAGGAGAGCCGGGGTGCGTCCGAGGCAACTCTCGGAACGACGAAGCGATCTCCGGTTTGTCGGTGGTCGAGCTTCGATCAGTCGACGGTCGAGCTCCGATCGAGTATCCATTTTCGTCTTTCCGGTTCAGTAATTTGTAGCTTTCTTTTACTCGTTAATTAATAAGTCATATTACTTATTTCATACTTGCGAGTTCTTAGTTCATTTTAGATAAAGTTCATTACTTTATTTATCTTGATTGCTTTGCTTATGAGTGTACGTGGGCGAAGTAGTAGCACGGTGATTAAGCATGGGGCTTAGGTACAGTGTTATCTAGGAAGTTAATCTAGATCAACGGGAGACCGTAGGTGGCAAGTGGTTACAACTCTGTCCATCCCTTATAGTTGGCCATGTTAGAATAGCTTTGTCGGCGACCCGAAGGGAGTTAGTTCCCATCCCTTTCCGCGATGGTGATGCTATGCTCTGAAGCAAATAAGACCAAGTATAAGGCTTGATAGTTAGTGATTTGCCGAGTTACCAAACTAGAGGATCTTCTCTACCCGAATCTATCTCTTACCTTGTTTGATAAAACTTAAACCCTGAATGATTGGTTAGGAAAAGTGAAAAGTGCATTTCCGTTCCTCATGGATTGGATGGTCTGGAATACTCCTGGGTGAAAGCACTGCTATATCCGTATGCTTGTGGATCTTTTTCGTTGGGCATAAGAGTCGCCAACAATGATAACATTCAGTCAAATAACCCCACTTTGGAAATTATTATAGGGTTATTGGTAGGCTACGATAGCATAAAATAAAATTTTCTATCACGTAAACTAGGAAACAATACGAGTAAAGAATCATGGATCGTTACCACTTTGACGCGTAGCGCAGCAGAAGCGAAGTCAGAGTAGCCCGATCTGATAGAGCGCACACCGACGTAGAGAAAGTAGTCGATCTTAACAACCTGATCGCATCCTCCTCGTGCAATCGCCTTTCCACATTCCGTACCGATCAACGCCATAGGGCATCAGCGTCTACAGGTATCCATATGTCCAGGGGTGGAGCGTCGTGCAAGGATGTGCTAGCGCGCATGGCTAGGTTTTTGCTTGTGGGGAGAGGTGTGGCTAGAGTTTTCTCATGTACATGAGTGCTCTCTGTCCACCACGCCTCATCCATAAATATATAGAGCTTTTAACTGGGCCTTGAATGTCTATTAGAAACTCTACTCGGATCTCTATTCGAATTGAGTTATGTTTGAATCTCTATCCAAATACGTCGTCCTAACCTACGTTAAAATATACGACCCCATAGGTTCATGTATACTCGGTTGTTAATCTAAAAACACTTTTTTGGTCACGTGTCACGATAGCAGTCTCCAGTAAGACAATTGATCTACTGAGTGTAACAAATCATATTTGGCTAACCTATAGTGTATGTATATATGAACCCCTTTGCCATACGATACTAATTAAGTTCAAGGTGAGATATGTGCCATCCTTTCAATAGTTTAATCATTCACTTGATCCTGTGATGAATTACTTAACTCGTGATTGACTCTTCAATTACTCGGCATGGCCATGCACTTACATAATCCATTACATCGAGTGGCCAAAGATATCTCTATCATTTACTAGAAGGGACAAATTCCATCTTGATCATTCATATCTCGCTGTATGTTTCATAGCAAACTTGTAGACTACTTTTATAACTACCTAGTTACAGAGTAGCATTTTTTTTCTCGAACGCGCAGGAGAACCGCACATCTTTATATTAAGAAGAAGAAAAGGATCCAAATGGATCAGTACAACAAAGTTTACAACCTAAACAGGACACAACGACCACACACACATGACCAACACTTTATGGTCAGATACTAGACAACCCTGTTGCACCAGCAAATCTCCACACTTTGCCTCATCCTTAATTACTTGAAGAAGCCTTAGGAACACTAGGAGCGGCACCCTCAACACACAATCCGTTTCCATGCTCCACAACCACCAGGCCCCAGAATCATAAGAGAACAAAATCCCTTCTTGTGTGGTTTGAACTACCCCCCCTCCGTAAGAGCGTGGCGCCACCAGTCTGGAACACGCACATCGCTTGCCCGTGGAGTGAGCTGTGACATACCAACCAAGGTCAACATCTACACCAAACTCCCTAGCAAAACGCAGCTAGACAAAATATGTTGTATTTCGTCTCATCTCCTTGCTCACAAAAAGGACATGTCTCAGGATGATCCAGCCCACACGCCATGCCAATCTGTCCGCTGATTGGGCAACTGATGTGAGGATGCCAACCAGCTAAAGAACTTGCATTCGCTTGGCAGGAGCCATGTCTTTCCAAACCCGAGAGAGAGAGAGTGTCAAACTGAATCGCCGCCAACGAGAACCGCTCGTATCTGCATTTGGGATGAATAAGGCTACCTGAGGCCGATGGCATCCAACGATGTGATTCTCACACTTGGTGAAAGCTCAAGGCCATCCCAGACTCCCAGAGTAGGAGGTAATTCATGAGGGCTTGAGCAGATAGCCACCAGATGTCCGCAACCAATGCGATCTGTCAAGGCCTCATGCACTGTCCTTCAGTTCATGGACTTCGCTGCGGGAAAGGAAAAATAGTCAAGCGCATGTCTTGGATAGATTGCTCATGTATGGCGATCGGTCTGAGATGTTCTCATACCGTCTCCCACTATTGAGATCATAGAGATTTTGAATGAGGCCCTGCCATTAGTGTGCAAGATTCAATCAGCC